>OY740774.1:74855027-74905778 GCA_963513935.1 Aphrophora alni
TAACCCAATATGTAACAAAACATTTATACTAACAGTCCATATTTGAAGTTAAAAAGTTTAAACAGCAACCATTTTGAAATGAGTACAGGAAATCCGTTGATTATTTTTATCAAATTGGGTCTGTAGCAAGCAAAATTTCAACTCCATAAGATTTCCCATTAAAAAGATATGATATTTGTTAAAAAATACTAAATGGTGGTAAAATAGAATGACTTTTTATGATGTATATTTACATAAACATTACATTGGTTGTAAATTACAATCACAGTGTAAGAAAACTATTAAGTTTGATTTTGAAACTAGTGTTTTGTTCAAGTGTACAGTATTTGTATTAATATTGTTACTTTTTGGACAACAAAGATTGATATTTACGTTTCGCTATAGAGCGTAATCCACTGGTTACAAAACCATTTTTATAAACTATTATGTTAGTCACAGGTCGAAAAATCACTAGCTATTTGAACAAAATTGGTCGAACCGTTACTAAGAAATCACTGCTGACGTGGATATTAACAGACAAAAGTTTCGCACAAATTTCTGATGATCACAGAGAGGTTTTTCGTTTTTAAACAACAAGGATAAAAATATACAAATTACTCTGCTCCGTTCGGGTTTATCTGAAACCGATTTGACATCGGTTCACATATAATTATCTCTTTCCTTTAACTGTTAATTCAATATTTAGTTAACTCGTTGTGTTAGTTATTAAGATTTACATTTATCTTTTGTCAAACAATGCTTTAAATAAATTTAAGTTAGAGTTTAATAACATTGGGGGGGGGGGAGAGTGAAGTTGAAAGTGCAATGTAATCAGTGAACTGAGCTCTATAGTGTCGTCAGTCAATGTGGCAAATATTAGCAAAGACCAAGGATAAGTTTGTTCAAAGATAGTTAAACTTTTAAGATTTCGTTCATATACTTAACGTTTTGTTAAATATTTAGAATGTTATTTCATTCCTAACGTTAAAAATAGTTAAATCTCAAGTTAAACTAACAAATCGTTAAAAATTTAACAATTCAATTGAGGCGTAGAGCTTCGTATGCATAGTTTACGCTGCGTCGGGTCTGTTCAAGAAGAACCTTCACTCAAAAGTGAAGGTTCTTCTTCTTAGTGCCACCCAGAAGGTTTCCCAACCTAACCTAACCTAACCAACATTATACATAATATATGAATACCCATTTTATTGTTCTGGTACCCAATATAAAACGATGTCCTTCCATATGGTCAAACAGATCTTCACCCTTGTTCCTACATGAATTTAAATAAGTAGGAATCTAACAAATCTCTACTGGTTCCACATTCATTCTTTTCCTGGTTAAATAATGTCCTTAATACACGCCAACAACGTTTCAGATGTTCTGTCAGGTCAGCTTGCTTCTGTTCTATTTATGTCAATAGAAAATTGTTTACGAGTGGCGGTCCTCTTCTTGAACAGTCCCGCTGTGTCCGAGGCTCCGTGGAAATCGGGCTTTGTGAGTATATCTTTAATTAGTTGGAATGCTTGGTCTGCACGATTTACGTTATTCATTGTTGTCGATGATCACCACATAGAATCGATATTCCATTTAACCCTTTTAGCTAGATTTATGATAAAGTACGTTTTTTTCCATTTAAATAACTGGTCTTCTTTTTAGGACGTCCAAATTTTCTATACTAAGCAATTTTTTATATAAAAATTCTAATTTTATTGAAAATTTAAGGACGCCCGATAGCTTGCATTAAAATCTATAAATATCTTTCAACATTTCAAGTAAAAACAGAAGCGTAACCAGTCCTCCTTCCATTACATAATATTATTCACCATTCAACTTATAAAATCAAATCATAAACGTCTATTTTTTCTTTACTTTGACTTCTTTTGTTTAATTTTTTAACTCTTATAAGCTTACCCGATTACAAACGATTTCTTTCTCTTTCAAAATGTGTTCCTAAAATAGAAAAATATACTAGATTTTGATCGTGGCTAACAAATCGAACCCTATTTCCTTCTCACCAATCCATAGACTCACGAGCTCAGGCTTCATCTCACGTCTATACTCTTACGACTCGTTTCCCTCGTGGCTTTCAACTAAAACCAACTACAACTTTGAAACCTGTGAAGTGATTTTAATAGTTCTTTCAATTCTAAATTGACCAGTTAAAATGACCTGGAATGAGCGTTTAGAATCAAAATGTTCTCTCTCTCACATCCTTCCTTTCAAGGGTTTTGACAATTTTCTTCTTTAAAAAAAGTAGGCATGCCAATCCCCAAAGATTGGTAGTACGACATGTGTACTTTGTTTCACAATTTCAGTTTCTCCAATTCTGAAGCATTTTAAACTTTTTTCCACACAGTCCCAATAAAAATAACTTTGGTTTTCACAAAGGGCAGTTGCATCTACAATTTTTTGCATATCTTGGGTTAGATCTCCTTCTTTTATCTCTTCTATAAGGTCTCTCTTGACCAAATCTTGTTCTCTTTCGAGGGCTATTAGAGTAGTTAAGAGCTGGGGGTCTTTATTTCGTCTTTTCTTTTTTACAAGGCGACGATAAATGAAGGGGTTTCGCCTTTAAAAAATTGTTTTTCAACTTTTATTGGTTCTTATTTAAAGACAAAAAACCTCCAGAGTGTTCATCGTCTTATAAAGTAAAAGAAGAATAAAACATGACATCAAGTCTTCGAATACTCTAATAGCGTCAGGGTCGGAAAAGAACAATAGTTGGTTAAGTGAGATCTGATAGAAGAGATCTAAACAAATACTACAAAAAAGAGTGTATCCAGCTACGTCCCCTCGGGATTGACACGTTCATGCTCATTATAAATAAAATTAACGCCTGAAAGTTTATTTAATAAAATCGCTTACCAAGGGTGGATTACTTTAACTCCAGGAGGGTTCAACCACAGTGCGGGCGGGGGGGGGGAACTTTCTCCAACTAGTTGCACTACCCCTCCGTTTCTATGGTAATACCAATGACTACATAAATACTATAAGACACGACATGGCCATGTTAAATATTCTACGCTTATTCTTGAGTTGAACAATACCCGCTAGGTCGCTCTGCTAGAGAATCTGAAGTTGATGTGACTGGCGCTAGGTGGCTCTACGGTCAAACAATGTTTCAGGCGGGTAAGAGAAAACGCACTGTGCCACATATGGGACCAGAGATGCGAGGGTCTAGAATCGCTTATCTCAGCGCACGAACTGACAACACTGACTATGCTGACGGAAGTAAGTGAGAAGGTTTGTGAGAGAGAGAGGTCAACAGTTGTACAGTCTCAACCAAGTGGGATGCGTACAGTCAAGCACCTGCTGCTAGCGCTTTCTGATAGCTGTGTGTCAAACTTGTGACGAACAGCACCCATAAAACGTAGACTATTTCCCTATCCTATGTCGTGTCTTATAGTATTTATGTAGTCATTGGTAATACTTCTACTATCCACTATGCCAGCATTTCCCCTCCAGTTGACTCAATCTGTATGTTGCACGTTACAAAAGTTTTTATATTTAGGCTAGCGAATAGTTAAACCTGGATGTTGGAGTCGGGTTGAACTACCACCTGTAGATCAGATATACCTTTAGCTCGTATTCAATAAATCTACCGACATACTGGAGTATAATATCTTTAAAATGAATAAATAGGATTTCAAATTGTAGTGTTGCAAAATCATAAATACTGTAGAGATAACAGTACTTATTTTCATAGGTCAACATAAGCAGAAGTAAAGATTATAAATGCCACTACTTACAGATAAGTGATTGTTATGATAAGAAATTTATTTTTAAACATTCCAAACTCAAAAGAAATGTATATAGATCATAATCATGATTAATAATAGAATTTAAAGTGTTTTATAAATTTACGTTAAGATTCCTATACAAATTAAATAAACGGTGCAAAAACATTGCAAACGTTTTTCCCTCAACCATCCCCAAAGCTAAATATAAAACATTAAAAAAATTTAGACACCAAAATTTTCAGATAGGTACGTCAGGCAAAAAGTAAAAATAATCTGTTGGGTCTAAACTTCCTTCGTTTTTTATATGTGTTCTATGGTTATTATGTTTTGTTCTTTATAAGAGTTCCATGGATTATTTTGTTTAGTTTTTTATGAGAGCTCCATGAACTTTTTTGTTTTGTTTTAATAAGAGCTCCATTGACTATTTTCTATTGTTTTTAAAAGAGCTCCAAGGACTATATTTTGGGTGTGTTATTTATAAAAGTTTCATGGATTATTTGGTTTTGTTTTTTAAAGAGCTTCATGGACTATTTTCTTTTTATTTTATAAGAGCTCCAAAGACTTTTTTGTTTTTTATAAGAGCTCCATGGATTATTTTTTATTTATTTATAATTTTTCTTTTTTTACAAGAGCTTCAAGGAATATTTTATTTTGTTTTTATAAAAGCACCAAGATATTTTATTTTGTTTTTTATAAGAGCTTCATGGACTAATTTATTTTGTTTTTATAAGAGCTCCAAGGACTTTGTTTTTTATACGAGGTTCTATAAATTATTTTGTTTTGTTTTTATAAGAGCTCCAAGGACTATTTTGTTTTGTTTTGTATATATATCCACGGACTATTTAGTTTTTTTTATGTGTCTCCATAGATTATTTTGTTTTTTTATAAGAGCTTTAAGTACTATTGTTTTTTGTAAGAGCTCCATGGACTATATAGTTTGGTTTTTTATATGTCTCCATAGACAATTTAGTTTTTTTTAAATGTCTCCATGGACTATTTAGTTTGTTTTTTATATGAGCTCCAAGTACTATTGTGTTTTGTTTTTTATAAGAGCTCCATAGACTATTTAGTTTGGTTTTTTATATGTCTCTATAGAAAATTTAGTTTTGTTTTTAATATGTCTTCATGGACTATTTTGTTTGTTTTTTATATTAGCTCCAAGTACTATTGTGTTTTGTTTTTTATAAGAGCTCCATAGACTATTTTGTTTGGTTTTTTATATGCCTCCAAAGAAAATTTAGTTTTGTTTTTTATACGTCTTCATGGACTATTTTGTTTGTTTTTATAAGAGCTCCACGGACTATTTTGTTTTTTATTTACTGATATCGCCCGATCCGACATATTTGGCAAGATACCAATACATTTTGTTTCATTTTATAAAAGCTACATTTTAACAAAATTCGATCGATAGTGTTAGATTTTAATCAGATAGGAATTTTTAGTTTTAATTGTCTGGAAGGTTCCCTCAAATATTGAGTTGTAAAAAAACAATTATAAACCGTTTTAAGATATGACCAAAATATTTCTACAAACTAAATTTGTTCAACTGGGTTATTTAGCATTGCAAAAATTGTAAACAAACCATCAAAAAAAAAACAAAAAAAAAAACACAATTGTTTAGCTTAAAAGACCCTAAAGTGGTGATAGCCACGAAAAACTTGTCCCACCTCGTTAGTCTCGTAGTACAAATTATTATTATTATTTAATGTTTTTTTACCTTGTGTTAATTCGAATTTTGCTGTGTTTGTTAGTGTGTGTGTGTGTATGTCAATAATGTTTTCAAAACCGCCAACGGCCCTTTACCTCCTCGGGTTCTTTTGTGACCCTGACGCTATTCGAGTATTCAAAGGTTAGAGGGTCTTCTATTCATGTCCTTTTCTTCCGTTTTTTATAAGGCGATGATGATCGTAAGGTTTGTTGAGTTTAAATAACAAGAACAAGTCAAACTATTTATTCAGTTCTTAAATATCACCAATCCAACCAAATGTCTGAAACTTGCAAGAGCTGAAAAGAAGCCCAAAATAGATCAAAACTTAATTCATTTTGATAAACAAGAAACTGCTTTGTTTCTTGACTATACTCACGAATTAAACTAAGAAATAAATATAGCAATTTAATTTATTAGCGTCACTTTTAACAACTTTAAGTGTTTGGAAGAACACTTTGTGTGATTTGCTGCAATATTTCAGATCAACGAAACGAAAAAACATACATCCCAGCTGTGGTAACGATCGAAATAAATATTGCAATGTTGCCAAGTCGCTCACTCGTGATTTATGTAACATTACTGCAAGCTTTCAAAGCGTCAACACTGTTCAGTACCGATTTCATCAAATATTACTAAACGAACAATTCTTGTGATTGAAAACCGTCTGAAGGTATTTGTTGAAATGACGTGAATTTATTGTTTTTGGGCGAGAGAAAGTGATTTTGCTAGGATTCCACTTGGGTAAATAAATTCAAATAATTTATTTCGTAAACTATGTATTTAAAAAAAATACAGATTAATTCCAGAAATTAGTCTCCACACAGACTCCTTATCCATTTTTGGAGACGAGTGTAACCATATTTTGTTTTTTAACATCAAAAAAAAAAATACATAATACTAGTCATGGGCGTCATCACCAGTTCATTATTGGGGGGGGACATATGCCGGGGGTCTGGGGGTATGGACATTTTTTAAAATTAAACTTCTCAAAACATCGTTTTTATGCATTTATTTATGCGTTTGTAACAGAAATGTAATGTAAAAATACCTAGTAAAGACAAAGCCCGATGTTTACCTTTTAAGGTTTTAAGTAAATCATTCGTTTTTAGCAAAAATATTTTTACATCTCAAATATTGGGGGGACGCGTCCCCCCGGCGATGACGCCCATGACTAGTATGATGAGACTTACCAACGTCCTGCCCGTAGATCCTTGTACAACCTTTTGCCATCACACTACTCTAGTTCAATTGGGGCTTGAGGATAGCAGTATATAGTACCAAAGGGTAGTACTACTTGAGTCCCCAATCAGAAACGTTGAAACGTCAAAACATATTCACCTTGTTTTCAACAACAGCTTTTTCAACATAAGCGTTACCGTCCTATCCATGATAACTCCCGATATTGAAAAGTTCTAATTGCTGTCTCATAAAAATCAGCTGATATTTTTCGCTTGTCAGCCGACTTGTCGGCGATGGAAAATTTTGTTAAAGTTTAAAATAGCCAACTATATAATTAAATATAATATATTAACTGACATAACATGGTTGTTTGAAGTCGGTTTATGCCAAGCGCAAGATTAAATGTCTTGTTAAAATAAAATAAACTTGAAAGAAGAATAAACCTTGATACTGTGCAGTTTACAGTATATTTGTCTGACAAAATGTTATTTGTTTGCCGTGACTTCTGTTTACTTACGTGTGCAAGTAGAAACAGATGTTCAGTTACGACATTGTACGTAGTGTTGTGTGTGTGAAATTGTTTTTTGAATGAAACGTATTAGGAGCTTCAGTAGCTTCTCTAAATTAGTGATTCTGTGAATATTAAATCCCACTTCTTGAGTGATTTAATATTTTTAATATCATTCTTGAAAACCTAATGGCTGTTCTGCGGGACGGGACAAAACAATGTCCATAGACCTGGAAGTAAGAGTAAATAATGTCACAGCTACTGTAAACAGGGACACTACTCAAAGTAGAAATAATAAAATTTGGCTTTATGGGTAGCTTGTCCCTTGTAACTATTTGCCAGCAATTTGTAACGCTTGCAAATCAACTGGTGATGGTAACGTACGTTTAGGCCCTACTCATTTTGAGGCCTAATTCATTACTCCATGTCTGCCCATGCAACATAGTGTACCTAGCTTTAAAGATCTAAACTTAACAATACGTTACCGTAATCTAAGAAAATACTAAATATTATACTCACACAAAATTGTCACTAATTAAAACATGAGCTGAATTTGGCGTTGCGTATTCTCAAACTTGTTTCGTTTAAATTTAAAAAAAATACGTCCTAATTTGAAATTAGGCTTCCGGTATAACCCTGAACACCATGCCTCCAAAAAAGTACCCGGATTTGGTGTAATTTAGAATATAGTTTTAAAAACTAATTTAAAACGAGACTGGCACTCCCACCACGTCTGACTAGCGTGATCTGCTCAACATAGCTACAAGTTAGAGTCAGCTGTTCACTGCTGTATTTCAAAATAGACGCTACTCAAGTAGATCCCTTCAACTACCGGTCCTGAACTCAGTGATACCTTCACCCTTGCATTGTGATTTATCATTTATTCAGATCAGAGCGGTAGTAAATATTAGACTGTATTCATTAATGTGTACAAACACTGACATGCTGACCGCCTTAACTGAAAAACGATGCTTTACCTTACTACTGGTGGGTCTTTGTGGCAGGTGACCAAATTCATTAGAAGCCTAAACAATTTGACTACGTTTTATTTTACTCTCATTAACATTGTTGCATGTTTAAGTGTTGTTTCAAGTTTAAAATAAATCTCAAGGAACAAAACCGTGTATATGGCGTATTGATATTTCTTTGTAGGATTTAAAAATTTGAAGGTTAAATAAAAACCTCCCTTGTTGACTGAAGATTTTGACAGCATATCCTTCCGTGGGATACAGCCTCTATAGCGGGACTTTGTAACATTAAAACAATTTGACATTTTCCTAAAATTAACAATGGAATTCAAAGTGGGGATTCAGCACCTGTTTATTAAATGAATGCCGCGTATCACAGAAAAATAGAAAACAACATATAGCAATAAAGAAAATAAGGAAATAATCTACCCTATTGAAGGATAGGGGGCGTAGTTCTCAAAGTATTAAACATAAAACTCATGCCAATCCATCTAAAGTAAACTTTGTTGCTTTATTTTACAAACATTTTTACAGACATCTACTTTGTAAACAACAATTAAACCAAAGGTCGAGAGATAATTCTGACCTGACGCCAGACATTATCAATAATGGAGTCACCTTGCTGAAATTATAAAATTATTAAGTGAATAAAAAAAAAACACACACATATATATATATATACTGTATATATATATATATTATATATATATATATATATATATATATATAAAGGTCAAATATTTGCGATAATAGTTCGTATTGTGACAAATTTAGTAATTTATAGAATGTGAAACCATTTAAAATACGTTGTCACATGTACTAGTCTTGTAATAGTAGTTATACAGAGTGAGTCATTATGGAGTTAAGGTACAATATTAAGGAATGGGTTCAATACGTCGAAATAAAGAAAAATATTTTGGTAAACATCTGCCCTAAAATGATTCATCTTCCGTCTGTCTGTGAGTTTGTATTTTTTAAAACATATCTATAACTTTAAAAAATAAATCAGATAATGAGCTTGGGATTTTGGTTAGAATTACAGCTTATACAGCTTTTGACCAGAATACCAAAATCCAAGACTCCATAACGTACATTTCCAAAATAACGGATTCTTAACATGTTTAAAGTCAAATATCTCAAAAACCGTTAACTTTACACAAAACTTGCAAATAACAAAATATTTTCATCTTTTAACTACAAACACAATAAGATTATCATTTTTATTGAAGGTCAAAAGATAACTAAACTATCGATAAAATGAAAAACGATTAATTTCTTGATAACTATCAAGAAATTTGACACCCGTTATTTTCTATTATTACTGGGTGAATACATGGATTGATTTTACATACTAAAAAGTATGCTCGTCTCCATGGTATGGAACGAAGCACAGAAATTAGAGGCTCTAGTGCTGCTATCTAATGGTCCACTTATGAAACTTCTAGTACAGCATTTACATGATCTTACACTAGCGCATTCTGTACCTCCACCCATAAAACTACAACTGTTCAACCCACATATTGAGCTTCAGATTATCGATCTCTACAGGACATCTTTTTTGAAATAACTTCAATGATACATGTAGACACCTTTTATGAATACAAAAATAAACCAAAACGTTTTAATTATTCAAACTATCTTCTTAATAAAATCGTTGACAATGAGATCTGATACTGTATTTCATAACTTACGAAGGATGGTTACATATTTATGGGGTATCAATTCGCAAAACAAGTATTAAACTCTAAACAACTATCACCAGCTGCATGATATCGCTTCACAATGAGAAAATTTGAATACAGTGTGCTGTTTGTGATAATATTAGTACCAATATATATATTGTATTACACGACTGTGAATATAGAAGTATTCTTAGACCCCAGAATTTTCGAAGCTTCTCAGGAGCAAACTAGTAATGAGTACAGGTGTGGCAATCCCGTGATAGCTTATCTGTACCTCCCCTTTTAACATTTAATCGTGCCTTAAATCCCTCTCTATTACCTTTCCTCTCTTGACCAACGCTTGTTCTACTCGGGGCCTAAAGTTATTAGAGTATTTCCAATGGGTGGATCCCGTAAATATAGGAATATCATATTTTCTTTCAATCAAGGTTTTTACTACGTTTTTGACAATAACTTCGTTATTAGTCATTGTAGAGGGGTGGGGGTAAGTATCATTATAAGTAAAATTGAAATCTGCAAATTTTTATTCAATTTAATGTGATGTAAGACGTGTACACACGAGATATAAAAAAAAATTACTTGGCCGCCATTTTAACATTTTCGATTTTCTGACTTTCAATATGGTTCTATATAAGCACATTATATAGTCTTCTATACCAAATTTCATCTCCCTATCTTAATTGGTGTGCCTCCTTATCGTGCTTAGGTACAGGTGACAACGACAACGACGACGGACGGACGGTATGTCGTAAATAATTTTAAGTTTTGTTTTTCGATTACTAAACTTACCCTACAATCCGTATACTGGATAATATTACAGAATTTTTCTTACGTTTTTTATCTCATTCATAAAAACCAATGTATTGCCGCATAGGCAGTTGGGGCCTCTTTTAAAGTTGTTCGCTCTGTAATACTAAAACATTGCACCCTTTGCAGATGGTGGGTTTATTTTTAAAACTCTACAATTTCACTAATGATTTCGTGTTTTCTCTCTCTCGTATGTTTCTTGTCGTGGTTCAAGAAACTTATAAGTCATCTGTAGCCTATCGCGACACGCATTGCAGCTGCAAAAGTCATTTATTAAGTGTAGGCCACTCTTTCAACTTTTAGTGAGATCGGATTTACAGGAAACTACCCATCTCTCAATAGTTTTATAGACATTCTATGTTTGTACATGTGAACAAAATTATTTTAATGTCTTTTTATTTAAATTGTTTAAATTGTAAATGAGTCCAAATTGGTAAACATATTTTGTATATGACCTTTTATCAGTGTACCAAAGTTTTCAAAATGGCAGTCTTTTAAAATTATTATTGTCGAATATATAAAAAAAAACCATTAACTTTACACAAAATTTTAATCTACTGCCATTTTTAAACGCAGCCCCAGTTTTCGGTACATGGATAAAAGCGCATATACAAAATATTTAACCAAATTTGGATTTGATATCTAATTTATTTCCAGAAATATAATGTTTTTTGTAAAAAACGCAAAATGGCAGATAAACGGAAAACTAAATATTTTAGAAAATATGTTCCTAGGAACATTTTTAGCTATAAAATGAAGTTTTGGAAGTTAGTTTGGAATCATCCTGCGTAATAACATAACCTAACTTATTTTTAGTGATTCTTGCTACCACAATTATTCTAATCTATATTTTCCTTTACCAAATACTCAAATATCCTAGGTTATGCCAGCTTATGTTATATAATAAAATAGCTATATGAAATTATTCAGTTTAAAACCAACATAAGTTAATAAATCAGTAATATAACAACAAACATCGCTATTAAATACAAAGATTGATTCTCGTAAGAGTGTTGCAGTAGCACTGACCCTCGTAGTGACGCGATCTAGATGGGTTCAATGACCGATGTTGAAGGGATTACAGTTGTTATTTTTGTTTTTTATGGTAGTAGAGAGATGACAACCTAAAAATATTCGCAAAAGGATGTTTCGAGTTTTGAACTTACAACAGGGGGGGGGAGTCAGTATAGTACACAAATATCGATGATTTAAGCACGGTGACCCTCATTAGAAATAGAAGAGATCATAAAGTCAAGTCTGTGTTGGATTCTACTTCAAAAAATTAAACTAACAGAGCATTAACTTAAATGTTTTTATTGTTTAAAAGCGAAAAACTTCTCAGCCATATTATGCCCCTTATAAAAAAAGGAAGAAATGTAAAATAAAGACAGCTAGCCCCAGACACTATAATAGAGTCAGGGTGGAGGAAACAAGAGTTGGTCAAGAGACCTGACAGAAGAAGAAAGAGAGGGATTTATTTTAGTTATTAAGGATCTGAGGCTACTCCACCTCCTATCACTGCTACCAAGCTGGATCTTCATAACTAGAGAGGGATTTAACATGTGAAGAAAGGTTAGTTCCAACTAGATACCCTCGGGATGTCACTCCAGTACTCACTAATTTATAAAACTTAAACTAAAAATAATGCAGCGTGAACCAACATTACTGCCTATTCACAAATTACTCATAGGCTAATAAAATTCTCAACTAATCCTACAAATCTATTTCTGCATCCCATATCGATATTTAAAGAAAGGTTAGGGGTCAGTATTTCCAACTGGATGAATAGTCGGAAGATGTTTAATCAAGTTTCTGTACCTCACGTTTGTAATTTGTGTAATGTTTCGTTGAAATTTTTTAGTTCAGTGGAAGGGGTTACACAGCCTCGACTGGGCCAAAATAAAGGTGACAGTTCAAGTCACCTCTTATGAACGCTGACCTCCAGGACTTTGAAATATGCATCGATCCTATTTTAATCTATTTGGAACCTATTTAAATAAGACATAAACTTAATAACAATTGTAAACATAGACTGTCAAATGCTAGATGATCAAAAAACTGAATTGTGTTCCAATAAATTATCAAGAATTTCCCCCCCGCTGATATTTCGGTTGTCCTTAAACTTACAATAAAATAATATCCTCTTATTAAGCATTAAAAGGGTTTTGGGATATTTAGAATCAAATGTTTTAAAAGAACGCCGTCTTGAAACTATTCCTGAAATATATATGAATTGGCGGTACAATGCAAACAAATAGTACATTATACAAAATTTTGTTTCGATATCTTAATCCCTTCTGGATAGTTATTTTATTAAAAAATAAAATAAAAAATAGATTGTCACTTGGAAAACTAAGCATTATTTGTCTTGGTTTTTAAGCCTATTTGACAGGTGTTTATACGAACTTTTTTCTTTATTTGTTGTTTAGAACAATACTTATATTGTTGTTACTTGTTGTTTAGAACAATACTGTACCATACTTACTGAACACCCACTATTTGTACTGTACAAATGAGGATATTAATTTTTTACATTATTCGAATTTAAAAATAATGTTACATATTGGCATTTATTTATGGAATTAGGACAAATTTAAAAACATTATTCTTTATCCTATATGTGGGCCAAAACATTATATCAATGCCAAATTTAAAGTTTCCAATTTGATAGGTTTGGCTACAATTTCTGCCAAACAAACAGACAGCTGTTGAAAAAGTATAAGGATTTCAACATTCAGAAACTCTAAAATAAATTAAATAACCGTTCCCATATAATTATCTATTTTTAGGGCCAAACTTCGGAAATGAATGAATGGAATAAAACTGTAACTGAGAGAAATGTTTTGTCCGTATATTAAACAGCGAATAAGACCAGGAGTTGGAATTATACTAATTATTTTTCAAGATATAGCTTTTGGGAAAAGTACAAAAAGGTTTGAGGAGTATCAACTACTTGTCAACAAACTTTGGAAAAAATTCAGGAAGGTGTAAAATCAAAAGTTCAAGACTACATAAAAATAAACAAAATACTGTAATACACTTTATAGGATGAAAAGGTTTTTAAAAGTCTGAAAAAATTCACACGTGTTGTTTGACTCAAAATTTTTCTCTTTAAACAGTTTTTAAACGCTTATTTTCTGAATGGCGCGCGGGTTTAACTAAAGAAAAATATAATTGTGATTCTAATGCTAACAATTTTGAAGAAATGTATAATTTGTTGGCATTTTTATTTAGGTATATTTGATTTTATTTAAACATAATTTCAATGAATATATAATATTATATTTATATATATTTTTCAACATTTTGAACATGGAAAATCATAATTTAATTTTTTTAAGGAAAAAAACCACTTTTTTAAAATTGTTTAAGAAATGGAAAATTGTCGAATGTTTCAGATTTTAGAAAAATTTTGACATTAGTTTTTACCTACTATCGGACAGTTTTTTCTAAAAATTTTACGACTTTATTTTTTTTCCAGATTTTGTTGAGAACTTTTTGATTTCTCTTCTCCCTCTTTTTTGAAATACCTATACATCGGAAATAGGGGTTTTTAAAAAAAAAAATTAAATTATGAATATTTTATTTCTGTCCCAATTAGCTAAATACTAATTTCAGGTATTTTATTTATTCACTCTTTTGTATGAAAACAATGGTAAACATTTAGGCGTCAACAATATTTTGTGTTTTTGTTTTTGTTTTTTGAGTAACCACTCTTTACTACAAAGAAATATTTTATTTCATAATTTAAGTCGATAACATCTATAATGAAAAGTATAAATTCATTTTAAAAATAAGTGTTCAAAATTATTAGCCTAATGATAAATATCAGTCAAAATTTTAAACCATTTATAATTGTTTTTTTCTTCTATACAGCCTACTGTGGTCTACGTTTACAAAACTTCCCTTTTCCTTCTACACCAGGACTCTTTTCTCGGATTTCTCGCTCTTTCCTCTGAAACATACATTCTTAGGTCGTTCTGGTTTTCTGGCCACTCCGAAGCTTTTTCTCTAAACCTATTACAATTCTCTCTTGGACTTCATCTACTACTCGAACCAAGAAGATCTGTTTTTCCGGCTTCTCGATTATTTAGTATCTCTTTTGCTAGTCTATTTTCTTGATGTGTCTATAAAAGGCTAGTCCTCTTTTTCTTCATAGTCATTATGTTTTCAATTTTTTGTTTACAGCTCTTTGCTTTTCCGCGGGTGATATGTGAATTCCTGTGTTGCTGTCTTTTTGTGGTCAAAGATCTTAAAAAAACATTCTTCCTTTTCCATCTTTGTTAAACTTTTCTTGATGTTGTTTACTTAGAAACATTCTGACTTCTTTACGGTATTGTAATGCCTAAATTTTGCATAGTGTGATGATGTAGATCCGAACGTGTTATGACATATTCTGAAGGTTGCCTCTAGTTTTTTTGGCTCTTTCTTCTATGACCATACTTTCATAGTGATTTGAATTATTAACCGTTCTTAGGTATTTGAAGATGTAGACTCTTTTGATGACTCCATACTTAGGTGTCACCATTTTGTCCCCTTCTCTCTGACCAAACTCATTGAGACTTTTCGAATGAGATCTGGAGTCCCATTTTTCCTTGGTCAATTTTGTGTTTTATGGTAACAAGTTGGATATCTAAGAGCTTTTATATATGCTGAAGGCTGTCTCAAGTTTTCTGCCTCTTTCTACAATTGTCAACTTTTGCTATTCGGAGGTACATCTCTCCTACGTAGCTCTGTACTAAAAAAAAAAAAAAAGAAAAAGTTAATCAATATTTATTCAGTAAACAAAATTATTTAATATGTATCGAAAAAATTTAAAATGGATGTTTTGAAATAAATATTTTCAACGTCCTAACAACACAGTTTATGATCTAACTTCGAAAGTAATGATTTTACCTTAAGATTTCAAAGTCCTATAGTAACTTAAGCAATAAAGAGTTTAAAATATTTTAAATATTTATTTGATCAGTGATCACACCAGGTGTAGAGGCTGCGTCAAAGACGCAATCATTTTTAAAGATGGCGTCAGTCCAACTTGGCACTTGACAAGGTCTTCTCTGGGAATCTCTCCTTTCAATCTTTGAAATAATTGTTTGTAAGAAAAATTGCGACACAGCGGCTACATTTTAACTACAAGTTTGATGTAGTTTATTTATTTATTTTTTTGGTAGGTTATGTGTAGGCAATTTGAAAATGTATTCCTTAAATTGAAATCTATTGTCTATTTTGTCAATAAATTAATTTAAGTGATTTGAAAATAAATTAGGACTTAATTATTAAAATAGTCTATACATTCTGTTAGACAGTATGAAAATAACATGGAATCATTTATTGACTAGAAATACATGATAATCTTTATTTAAATCCTTTAACATTTTTTGTTGTTCATTTATTTATAGTTTGAAGGAATTTACATTAAACAACACAAATAGATCTAAAAAAAAAAAAAAAAAAAAAAAAAAACTGCATATAAATGGAAACTAAGAGAAAGGGATACATTATTTTTTTTTATTTTTAGCAGTTTTTGCTAAATAAGAAATTGTTCTGACTCCAAAATACTTTAAAAAATACTACTGAGCAAATGTAGTAAATTTTACATCTTTGTAAAATGTGTCATGTATCCTTGCATTTCTGTTGATACATTTTACAACCTAAATATTTTACAACTCTTTAGTCACAGTAGTTTTGTTGGTGCTGTGTTGTGGTAATAATTCATGGAATTTAATAAGAAGTATATGATGCCAGCTCTACTAACACAGTCTAGGAGATGATGATGCAATCTTCAAAATATCTCTATTGAAAACAACATAAAGAGTGTAAAAAACTTTATTTACCTCTCCACTAATGTTAGCAAGCTGTACAATATCAGGCGACAATTTACGTTGACAAATAACTCATATTTTACCCTCAATTCCACAAAAAATCTAGACATGTCCACCAGAAAACAAAAATGTGACTGTACAAAATGCTAATTAGAACAGGTCTGGTATGGGACCAAAAACTAGACGTTCACGAATGTGGCAGAGAATCTCCTTGATGCTTTTGAGAAGTAATTTTATGAAGAATCCTTAGATCTGTTAGCAATGAAGATGGGTGGAAAATAAGATACGACAAGTTATATACCATCTTTGACGAACCACACCATCTCTACTCTAATTCAAAATTGAAAGTTACAATGAGCAGGTCACATAATTGTAAAAAAGATGAGTGAATACCAAAAGAGGTACTGCTCTGATGTGTTGAAGGCAGGTGACCTGTTACTTAGTCAGGATAGAGATGGGTGGCAGCATGAAGATACTCAATACTAGAACTGGAGGATTATATTCCATAATCATAACTATTCAAGGAGGCTCATTGAGTAGGCCAAGGGTCGACTTGTAAAAGAAGAAGATGAAGAAGAATGCAAGCACCTGTAGAAAGAAAAGCACGACTAAAATATGTTAAGTTAGTAATCAACAGTATATATATATATATATATATATATATATATATATATATATATGTGTGTGTGTGTGTGTGTGTGTGTGTGTGTGTGTGTGTGTGTGTAATTACTTAATAATCATATGGTATGTATTGCAGTTTAAAAGTGAAAAACTATTTTGGTTATTATTACCTTAACATAAAACAGACCATAATCATATACAGAACCTAGCCCTTGAATACTCCAATATCATCAGGGTCAGAATAGAGAATTAGAGTTGGTCAAAAGAGACTTGATAAGAAAGATCTAGGAAGGTTACCTCAGGATTACCATACCTGTACTAACTATAAGTGAGAGCTAGCTTGAGTGGAGTAATAACATAAAAAACTGGTGTGCATAGGACCACACGTTGGTAGTGATAACTTCTATCATATGACCGGTCAGTATTTCCAATATCTTTTGAACAATACGGAGGGCGGGGGGGGGACATGCTTGAAGAAAACTTTGCAACGAGTATACCATTAAACATATTGTTATTATTTTTATGTTATGATTAAAATTTAATGATCTTCTGAATATTTTTGCCTGTAGAAATATAAACAGCAATAATTATGATAACCTGTCCAGTTCCTGTTACACATCTACTTAAACAAATTTCTCCGATTTTCGACTGGAACACTCCAAGGCCAGCTGATTTGTTTGAATGAATATCCATATGTGAGGTTACTGTATTTGCATTATTACCAGCATTATGATAAATTGCTACTCCATCGGCAAAAACCAGAGGTCGTATATACTTTGTAATGCAATAGAAATCCGGAATATGCTTTGTGTTTCCGAAAGAATAATTACATTTGATTTTTTCAAAATAGTGTCATTAAGATCAACTGCGCGTACAATGATGCTTTGACAATTGATTGAAAAACAAGATTTTCCTTTTTTGTTGCAAATAAAGTCAGACAAAACTTCAATAATTGTTGTAAACACAAACGTATGCGCAATTCTGTACAGCCTAAACGTATACGCCGTTCTATATAGCCCAAACTTATGAGCAATGCTATACAACACAAACGTATGCGCAGTGTTATAAAACCCAAATGTATGCCCAGTGCTATATAGCCAAAACGTATGCGCAGTGTTATACAACACAAATGTATGCGCACTATTATACACCCCAAACGTATGAAAAAAAACTTATGTTATTATTGTGTTCAACATACCGTCGCATATGAACATATATAGGTATACACTTATGATTATGCGGCTCTTATGGTGCGCAGTGATCGTGATGCGAGTTTGCCGTTTTATTCCCATCCCAGATAGTGCCCAATGGGCCTATAGAAGTTATCACTTCAACAATTAGCAACGAGATCTACAATTAACTTTCCCATTATCTATATTTTAGTAAATCATATTTTTTTATATTAGTGAATTTCATTTCCTGTAAATAAACAATTTTAAAACATATTAGAAAGTACTCTTGGGTTATCAAAATAAGAAACTATTATTGAGCACTGGTGTGCTTGACAGTATGCCCTAACCTAACCTACTATACTAACCATGAGGACCAAAAACTATATCTTCAATATCATATATTTAAAAGAACCCTCTTACAAGGATATGTCAGTTTCTTCCCTTATGCCATTGGTGTCAGGACCTTAGAGTGAGATCTCCATCCTTTTTGGTCTGTCCTTAGTTTTTTCATCTTCTTCTCTTTTGTCCATATTTTTATTATATTTTCCCTCCAGGTTGTATGCGGATGTCCTTTGATTCACCTTTTGTTCTCATCAAACTTTTTGTGAAAGTTTGTAAGAAAGAGAAGTAGCAGAAAAATTCAAATATTTAAATACTGTTAAAAATATTATTAATTAACACTTTACAAGTGGCAGCCATGACACATGAGGTCCTCTGGTGAATTATGCCTGCCTGAATCAATCAAGCATATATTATAATAAGGTGTTGAGTTCGCATCTAAGGCAGACTTAAAGATTTCTTCTACAAAAATCAATGTTGGTTGGTGTTTTTTTTAAAGTAGATTAATTTTTTTATCAAAGTAAATATTTCTCCAATGCTTGCCAACTGGGTAAAAAAGAGGCATTCTAATTGTTGAAATATCACATTTCCCTTGTCTCTCCTTTTGAACTAGGATTGAATAATTTGATTGTTTTTACTAAGTTATAATTCCCCTTTCACCACCCTATGGAACCATATCAAATTATACAAGGTTAAAATATAAATTATTGTTTACATTTAAATAAAATACATTATAACACATTAAAATTCAATGTGTACAATTGTATTGTAATGTATTAACATTAACATAGTGAAATTTGTTTATTTACTAAAATCCTTAGTGTCCATTGCATAGTTCTCGCCCCTAGAGAAGGTATCAACCTGATACTTCTTAAAACATAATCATCTGTAACAGTAACATGTTATGTAGTCCAATAACGAGGTATATTTTGAAACATTTTATCTGCCAGGTACGAAGGCCTCCATCAAGGATGAGTCCAGTTGTACCCAAAACCGATACAAATGTTATAGTTTTCCCCCTTTTGTGCCTGACCCAGAACTGGCTATCATTGTATTGCTAGAATGATATTTAAATTGTTACCCATGAACAATTCTATGTTAGAATGGTCATTCACAAAGTACATTTATCTTTAGCTCTAGCTGTAGATTAGTTGTTTTGCTGAAATCTTGCTTTCACACTGTTTCATTTAATTGATACAACAATCATCCACAAATGTTATTTTTATTATTAGCCCTGTACTTTGTCAGTATCACTTTAGTTTCTCAACCAACATAACACGTTGAATAAACATTTTCTGTAAATAAATAAACATAAATTTCTAGTAAATATTAAAAATAATTTAACTTTAAAATTTAAAACAAGAAGTTGAATTTTTGTTATTACATAATATTTGAAAATGGTGTTACCTCAATAAACTTTGTAATTTATTATGTAAATATTTGTAAACTTTTACTTGAAAAACTAAATTATTTATTTAATATAATATTGATGAAGTAATCGCAAATATTTGTATAATCAATTCTTCCTAGTGTTCTAAAAAAAAAACATTTTACATTTTACTACTAATTAGGCATAATGTGATTATTAATGACAGTAAAAGTTTAATTTATGTTAATACGTTAAATATATTGTTTCTGTTATTCCTATATTATTATAGTCAATAGAGGTATAATAGTAAACATGATGAAAAGTGTAGATTGTGATGTATAGAATAAAATTAAAAAATCTTTACATATGTAGATTGACTGATTTAAAAAAAATAAGTTCAAACTTAAAAAATCAGGTACGGTATTAAAAAAAAAAATCATTGTTTTTTAATTAAAGACATGAAATCTCTTGCTCATCATTGCTTTATAAAAAAAGAAGAAAAGAAAATGAGATGAAAACTCTAAGCCCTTGAATGATCTAATAGCGTCAGATTCAAAAGAAAACAAGAGTTGGTCAAAAGAGACCTGAAAGAAAGTATAAAGAGAGAGGTCTAACCCAAGACTACATGAATAAAGATGAAGATCTAGATAGGATTCTTTGGGTTTGTCATACCCACATTCACTGTAAGTGAGCCCCTTAGGGGATTTAAAAATGATATACATATATGTCAATATACAGGGTGATTTTTAAATATGAAAATTGCTTTATATTGTATAACTAAAAAGTATTTGGAGGCTAAATGCAGATTTACATAATTTTAAAAAAATATACTTTTTTATAATTAAAATTTTTATCCGCCATCTTGGATCAGCCATACTGAAACGCACTTTATTTAATTTAATAAAGTGGACATGTAAAACATGATTTTCATGTAAAATTTGACAAGAAAAATGGTGATGAAAAGTAGTTTTTCGATAAATGTCTTAGTTTATTAGTTATAAGCTTTAAAAGTTACAATCACAGATAAATTTCGTTAACAATAAACCAGTTAAAACTACGTGGTTAAAACTTTTCTATTGTGTTTTTCCTGCAGAATAAGTCTAATAACAAAATGTAAACAGTACTACTAATAATGATGATAATAATAATAAACAATAACTAAAATTAACAACACAACTACAAATTAAATGGCTATGTCTACTGATACAGGTGAAGTGAGGAGTTAATAAGTTTTATTGTTGTAATGTAATACAAACAGCTGATTAAACCAGGCATACTTTTATAAATGGATATTACCTCAGATTAACCCACTGCCAATCTGTAGAGGTTGGCACTTTGAACATTTATTGTACAGTTGTACTCTTTCAAAATTTAGTGTTAGGGATGTACAATAGAAAAAATTGAAATAAATTAAAAAAATAAATACATATTTTATGGCTTATAACTTGAAAACAAAGGAATTTATCGAAATACACTTTCCTTATCAATGTGACAGATCCAAGATGTTGATAAAATTTTTAAACAATATATTGTTTTAAAATATGTAGATCCACAATTGTTTCTGCCTCCAAATACCTCTCAGTTTTACAATATAAAGCCGTTTCCAAACTTAAAAACCATCCTGTATTTATTTAGGTATATATATATAACTGTTTATAATATACGTATGTATTTCGGAGGTTGTACTTAATACTAAAGTTAGTAGGTAACGTCCAGTATGAGTACCATGTTGAACCAGATTCAGAAGTATTTCGTCAAAACCCACCTCTGACACAGTCCAAGGGAGGGTGTGCCGACAGAAACATTCAGTTCAGGAGAACAATTTGGCAAATTCAAGTTAGTGGTGGGCATAAATCCAATGTATTAATAACACTATATTTTTTAAACTACAACTGATATATAAGTAACAAATATATTGAAGTTTCCATTTATTTATCATTTATTAAAATTACATAAATAGAAATCACATTCTAAATGTTTTTAGCAAGTTTCTAAAAAATAATGAGTATTTAAATAATTATCTTTTTCTTCAGTTCTGAAGTACCCATCTAAACTCTGAAGATGTCTTTATAAACTCTATGCGTCAAATCCCAGAGAACTGGATTGATGGTTATTATTGCCTCTGATAACTCTCCTCTTCCTTTACTAACTTTTGAAGACAATGTCTCTATTTACACTCTCTGGTGCAATAAAATGGTTTACTCAGTGTTATCTTTCTCTTCTTTGCACAACTAACATATTGGTGAATGTGCTAGATGTAATCTATTCAGGTAACTTTCTGTCAATAAACCCAATTCATATTTTTGCTCCAATAATAAAATTATAAAAGTGCATTGATTGATTGAAACTATATATTCTAAATTTGTAAGAAATAAGATTATTATTTATCTAAGTATAATTTGTTGTGTTTCAGGATGGACACAGTGTACCCACAGCCTTTGTCAAGAATATGTAGACGAGCAGAACGAAGGAAAGGAAATCGATGTGGCGGCAGTCGATACAGGACACAACCAGTTACATTTTCAGAGATTCAGGTAAATAAAATTTTAAAACTAGAAACAATTAAAAATTACTAATAGAAGTTTCTTTTAGGATTGTTTTAGATGCAGAAAAATTCCTACTGGCACGTAAGATATTTCCCTTTCTTCTATTATTAATTTTTCTAAAGACTAAGGTCTTAAATATATGGTGATTAAAAAGTCTATATGCACTTGATGATTACAATACACAAAATATTGGAAATACTAGTTTCAGATAAATAATGCCTATTAGTAGTTTTTTTAAATTTCATAGAAGAATTGGAAAATCAGACAAAGGGGGATAACCAATCTTCCCAATAGTGTGAGATTCTTACTCACTAAAAACCACCTTCCTTCCTGTTAGTACCCCAATAGTGTAGGTAAGGATTCAGGAATAGTTTTCCATGTTACAAGTTGGCAAGGTCTTTCCGTGAACATATTGAGAAGACATCGTAAAAAAAGCAGAATATTTTATAACCACATGAATAGTAAGGTAAAGCCCTAGTTGGGACAATGTCCGACAGATAACCTCGCGACAGATCATGTAGGACCAGGCCTGGTTGGAGTAGTGTGTAGGAGAAGAAGGGGATTACCTTAGAATACTTTATTAGTTATTTTAATATGGGATTGCCCTGCATTCATCATTTTCTGCTGCCTACTTGAAACTGAAATAAGCATGCAAAAATAATTTGCAACCATGTGCTGATTGCTGTATAGGAATATGAAAGTATTATGATGTTGCAAGAAACAATTTCTCCTGAACTGCAGATGGTCTTGTCTCATGCTTCTATGTTGTGCCTACTTCTTCTGAAGCAGATCTGATAGGCATAACAATTTTATTAGAAAAAGGTCACAATAATAATGTTGTGATGGGCATTACAGTATCTGAAGGGATTGGTTTGTCATGGACAGTACCAGTAGGTCTGTCATGTATTAGGAACAGCGGTGGTCTGTGTTTATTAGATGTTGTGTTGTAGTTGACAAGTAAAGAAATTAGTGTAGATGTAAGATGTGAGTGAGTCGTGTTATAAAGTTTACTGCTAGATGTTGTTTGAGAAAAGACACAGTCAAGTCTTTGCATTTTTTTTTTTTAAAGTTTGGTACACATTGGTACTTTAGTCACTATTTTCAAAACCTTATTTTGGAATAGTTGTAATCTGTGGGTGTGGTTGTTCTCAGTGTCCCCAGATGAAAGCTGTGAACAAATACCCATGAAAGAGAACTTGTTCTGTTGATGAATTGATAAACTGGAAGAGTTTTTATGTTTGCTCTTTAAGGGTGTAAGTCAATCTGTCTACAGATAGTTAGAATTAAAGATGATGGATAGCATTAGTGTCCCTTTGATCCTAGTCAAGCAACAATATTGAGTCAAGAGGTGAGGCAAGAAAGACATGTGTTTTGATAATAATGTTATCTGTTGAGATTAGAAACATGTATTCCTAGTAAAGTATGTGTTTTGGAGTGATGGAGAATACACAGAAGATGTTCAACAACAATTCCACGCCTCAATTTGAAAATGGCTATCACAGAAAATATTCAGTTTATTCAGCAGTACTGAACACAATTCAATATCTCAAGAAATATCTAAAGGCAGCAGGAAATAATGTTTAACAGTGCTTGTAACTCCGTGATTGTAAGTGATTTAAAATATTTACATGTTTTCATTTCTGTAATATTAGGGACACTGACTTCTCAATCACTATTTGCCTACACAAGCAGTAACTTTAGTAATGTTTCTGAATAAGATGTATATTTCCATTTAGAAACTATATATATATATATATATATATATATATTTACGTCCATGCCATTCCTACCGCTTTTCACTCACGCGCACGACATTTCTGCCGTCCCAAGACCTTTCTGCCAGGCGGCAGAAATGTCGTGTTCATAAATGAATGATGCGTGAACATAACAATTTTTTTTAGTTTTTTTTTTTAGAATGGTAATATTTTTTAAGCTATAATAATCTTGAATTATAATAATGTTACACATTAAATAGCAATTTTCCATTTATTTTTTCATTTTCTATAAACGCTTGTAAAAATATGAAATGTCAGGGATAAATCTGAGAAAGTCAATTCTTAAATAAAGCAATAAAACTTGTTCTTTATTATTAAAAAAAAACTTAAAATTGACGTTAAAATTTCATTAGTATTTTGTTATGATTTAGTTGTATATCATTATTTAAAGAATTTTTCAAAATAAAGTTAATAAATCAACTTAAATATAGAAAATGTAAGTAATATTTATCTTATAATGAATGATTTATAAATTTAATCTTCAAAACACATTTAATTTTGGTTTCTTCCTTATAAAAAGTAATGAGTTTAGTTATAAAATTGAGCAGGAATATAGGCCTAATAATAATTATTTGTTCTACATTTATTTTAAGACTTTTAAATAGATTCAATGTAAAAATTGATATTCGCATCAAAATATTAATTAACAGAATAGTTACTAATTTTTTTAAAACTACAATCAAACAATTATAATAACCTTTATAAAATTCTAAATTATTCAAGCTTTTTAGTGAAAAAAAAGTTATTTTTTGGCACATTATTTTCCGAGATTAAGTTAAAAATAAAACTTTGGTTATGGCATCTCTTTTTCAAATTCTAATCTCATGGGGACCTGATTATATTACTACAGCTATCAAATTGTTCATTTTCAATTTGCATTTAATTATTTTCACGTTTAGGGTTAAGGAAAATAGATTTATATATATTGTGTAGTATTATTTGTTATGGTAAACTATGTTATTGTTGTAGACTAGTTTCATAACCTCAATAATAAAACATAAATCTCATTTTCAGAAAGCATACTGTAAATGTATATTATATAAACTATGCAAGTATTGAATAAATAATTTTTAATTATGAACAAAAAAGTAAAATTTTAATTAACCTACTATTATGATATTTTTGAAAGAGTATTTACGATTAATTAAATTCTTTATTACTTCGGCTATTATTTTTACAGAGAATTTTGTAGGACTCTCCAATTGTAAATAAATACGCTGGATAGTTAGTACTTAGTGTAAACTTTTTTTTTTTAATTAAAGATGCATAGCCTACTATTTGAAAGTACAGTATACCTATTTTTAATTATTTTTTCTCAAATGTCCCTGAAATTATGAATTTTGTTTCAAACACAGATTTTGCCAAAAAATCATTTTCACAGCTTTTGCTTAATTAAATGATTTCATTATAATATTTTCCGAAAGTTTTTTAAATTTCTATAATAAAAGGTAAGACAACTTAATGTTTTAAAAAAAATTTTTTGATGACAAAATCTAAGATTTTAAATTGAGTTTATCTTTTATAGCCTATTTGTTTTTATCCATCTAAATAAATATAAATATATAAATATAAATGTTTCATATAACTTGAAAGTTACGATACTTTAAGGAATAGCTGACTAGAGCGTTTTAAAACATTTTGGATTTTTTCATAAAACTATTTCTATATGTTTTTAAAATTAAATCGCATCCAAAGGAATTTTTTATATAAAATACCACAAAAATTATCATTTATTTGGATACAAACTGACTAAATTACCCTTTTGGCAGAAAAAAACTATCTTTTTAAAAAGATTTTAAAAGTCATAATTTCATGGTGGTTTGAAATAAAATGTGTTTTACTCCAATTGTTTACAATTATTGATAAGTACCAGCCATCCTGTAAATCATCAAAGGTTAAATTATATTTAATAAATAAATAATAATTTATAACTCACCGTCTGTGACTTAACTTTACAAACAATATGTAGTCCTATTGAAAATTCCTATACAGGTTTATTACAGGTAGAACTGAGTTTGGATATACTTTCAAACATTATATTTAAAAAAAATATATTAGTACCTTAAAATAAAAAAATTAAGACGTTTATTTTCATCAAGACTTCATTTTAATACCTTATAAGATAATATGCTCACAAATTTGATTGAACCGTTAATATTTTTAAATGACATTGAAAAAAAAATCTATTTATTAATCATGCACGGATATTTTTAGAATTTTTTACTTAATTAACATGTAATAGATATATAGTCCTACAAAAAAAATGTGAGCACTCTAGTTTGAAGGTGAATAGAAAAATAACCAAATGACCTAGCTTTATTTTGTGTCGGTAGTTATAATTTTTGAAGTTATGGCTCATAATTATTAAAAGAGGAAGAGCGTAAATAATGCATATTTTAGATATATTTCAAACATCTTAATGAAATTTTAATAAATTTGATTTTTATATTATGGTGTACAAGTTTGAGCTTGTGTTACAAGGGCGTACCCAGGATCAAAACTAGAGGGGGGGCAAGCCGGTCATTCAATATAAAATTGATTATTAAAATAGTTATTTCAAGAATTGTATTAAATTCCAGCAACAAAATGTATAATAAAGATTTATTTTTGCTTCCAGGGGGGGGCAGCTGCCCCCCCTGCCCCTCGCTGGGTACGCCCATGTTGTGTTATCCTTTCAAGGAAAATATATGTTTATTTGTTGAAACAACATTTTCTCCGGAGTGGAATGTTGTAAGATTACTTGTTTGGTCCTGTAGTGATTACAAGGCATGAAGATTAATCAGATTTAAATATGAGGATAATATAAAAGAAACCACTGGTTTGATTCATTGATATTTGTATCAGTTAAGTAAGGCTGCGCACAGCAACAAACGGTGTGCGAAAAGTTAAGAAACGAAGTAAGTATTTAAAATTAAATATTACATGCTGGTATTATTTATTGTTGGATGTAGACATTTGTTGTTAGGTATGGTTATAGAACTAGGCTGTTTATAGAGATTTAAATCACACCAATGTATTTCGGATATGGACTTTGTTTAAAACTTACCATATGACTAAAGAGTAGGTACGGTGGATATTATAACTTCAGATATATTACTATAGTAGTTTATTTTATGTTTAGATAAATTATTATTGTACGTTTATTTATTTTTTTATGGGTGAGGTATTAGACCTACCAATAAGTAACTATACAATCGACTTATGATAATTAAATATGGATTTTAATCTATTAATGAAATTATTTTTATGAACTCCATCTGATTGTTCCAATGATTGCTTCCATCTACATCTTTTGTTAGCTAGTTTTGATAGTAGGCCCCTACCATTAAAATGTACAATTCAGTTAAAATTATTATATATCCCTTTGAAGTTTACATTATTATTTTGTTCCTTACTTTTCTATGATACATTTTCACCTTTCCATACATACCTCTTTCCACGTCTAGCACACAGTTTCTCTTTCTCATATTTCAGTAAACAATCTAAGAATTTTGTAAGTTATAATAAAATGATAATAAAACACATTTATTTTTATTTTTTAATATCCACTTTTAAAAAAAATTGTGTTTTATTATCTTTTTACACGGAATTCCACTAAGAACCATCGGTCTCAACAGCAATGAAAAAAAATAATAATAATAATAATAAAATGCATTCTCTCTCTCTCTTTTCTTACCCCTCCCCACTACTTCCCATCTACTGTCAGTTTTTTTATAGGCTTACTCACTTTTCTATCACTCACTCATATACTACCAGTGTTCTATTCTAATATTTTGCATTCCAAATCTTAATTCAAGATGCCTTATGTGAAAATCAATGCACTGTCACAGGTCAGAGGCGTCGGTGTGAGCTGATGGGCTAAGTGAACCCAATGAATTAAAAGATTTGATCACTTAGTTAAATAACATTGTGATATAAATTATTTCAGCAATATCATCTTCATAAAACTTCTAATATGTATTGGTTGTAAAGTACTTTTTATTTATTACAATTTAAAAAAAAAATTTAAAAAAAACAAAGCACTGGTTTTGGTTTTATGACAATAGTAAAATTCCAATTCATAATATTTTGAATGTATGTAAACTATTTTAACTTTGAAATATAATATATATGATAGGATTACATTTCTATTAACACTTACAAGTATTTTTATAGAATGTAAAAATCACCTTTGGAAGTAGAATCAGAAGAAAAATGCATTCTAAATATTATTAACACATTTTTATTAACTCGCTTTCTTGTCTGTCTGTACAGGTGGAAATTTTAAACTAACTTCTAAATGAGCTAGAGACTTGAAATTTTAAACATAGCTCGGAACTGGATGACAATGCAATATTAACTCGTTTTCGGCCCCTAATTCTCTCTCAAATTCAATATTGTCTTATACAATGAATATTAGCTGTTGTTGAAATAAGTTATACATGGTTTAGGATATAAAAATAATAATTAGATTTTCTTAATGATCCCTCTAATTAAATATTGTCTTATACAATGAATATCAGCTGTTATTAAAATAAAATATACATGGTTTATGATATAAAAATAATAATTAGATTTTCTTAATTCTTCCTCAAATTAAATAGTGTCTAATACCATTAATATCAGCTGTTATTGAAATAGGTTATGTGCATTATTGACAGCTAGCTTAGCACTTATGGGATACGTTACGACATGGTTTAGGTTATAAAAATAATAATAATATTTTCTTTAAATGTTTTTTTTTAATTTTTCATGGCACAATACAGATTTATAACACCATACAGTTTGTCCTGAAAATTTGTGTAAGTACAAAGTAATAAATTGAAATAATTAAACTATTGAAAAAAGATAAAATAATATGAAAATTTGTGATTTTTAAGTACAAAGTTATAAAATGAAATAATTATACTGTTGAAAAAAAGATAAAACAATATGAAAATTTGTAATTTGTAAGTACAAAGTAATAAAATGAAATAATTAACAGATTTAAAAAAATAATAATCATAACATAGTATTTTTTTAAAAAGTATACTCATAACTAAGTAAACATAATCTCATTTCAATTATTGTTATGAATCTTACACCAAACTTGACACAATACCGCTAGCCCATCTAATGGTTTGAACAATGTTAAATTAAGTTGAGTTAAGTCGTGTGGGTTTTTAAAATACTTTTTACATGGCTACTTTCAAAATATAGGGCCTATTTAAGAACAACAAGGACTTAACACAATTTAATCTAACACCTTTCTAGACCAAAATAAAGTACGCAAATACAACACTAAAAATCATAAAATAATAAAAAATCAATTTGCCATGTTTATAAAACGCACTAAAAAGTATTAAATAAATAATCATGCCCCATAAAGATTTTTAACTCTGTACAAATTGACCTGAAAATATGGGACTGTAAATTTTTAATGGTAGCTTTTAAAATAATTGTAAGATTTAAAATGAAAAACTTGGAGTGCATGGAATAGATGAAAATTAAATTTATAAATCTGGATAGAATTTATATAGCACAGGGAGAAAATATTTAAATTTAAAAAAATTTAAATTAACTTCAATGTCCTATCTTACCAAAAAGGGTTAGCATGTTAACTAACTCTGTGGGTTCTTCCTGGAGTGGCGGAGGAGAGAAATTTTAACAACTATCTTACGATTATATATATTTATAAAAATAAAACATAATTTACAATACCAGAGCATCATATTATTATAATGAATAAAATTATCAACAATCTTCAAGGTCAATCTTGGTTTTAACAAAGAGAATAATCAGGAATTCGGAATGGAGCCTTTATCAGACTTTATTTATTTTGTATTGTCTGTTCTAGCTATTAATATGCTTCCATAACTGTTTAATAATTTGTTAGAAGAAACTTATGTAAATTAAAACAACAATTTTTTAGTATAAACCACAATATTTTAATTGAATTCTTGTATAAGTCCTTGACAATGCTTTAACTAGCGAATCCATGGTCGGCAAGTTTCAATTAAAATATTGTGGTTTATACTAAAAAAATATTGTTTTAATTTATTTAAAATGGAATACCACCAAGTACCTACGGTCTTTAGCATAAATAAATAGAAACTTAAGTTATTATTTTACACTATTGATTTCTGTGACACGTTTAGTTTTGTACAGATGTTCGGTTAATCTTGATTTTTCGGGTCTGTAATATTTTAGATGGGCTAAATGTTCTTTAAACCTAGTGGTGATTTTTCTCTTTGTTTGACCAAGATAAGTCACAGTCATTAGGGCTACATTTAATTTCATAAATAACAGAAATAATAGAAGTTAAATTTAATATAGGCTAATATTTTATGATTTTTTTAATATTGAAGCTGACTTGTTTTTGTTTTATTTTTAATAGATTGTCAATGTAGGTCATCATACTACTAACAGATCTATTTTTATAAAAATGTTTATTTATTTTTTTTTTTGATAAAAATTATAATTTTATCTCTTAGAATTGTTTTTCCCCAAAATATCATTTCCGAACTCAGAAAAAAGACGTTCTTTCTCCAGCGGAGTCTACGTTTTGCTAGATATTTTAACACTTTTAACAACTTCATTATCTTCCGATGATTCTGAATCTTCTTTACACTCATAATTAGAATCAGAATCATCGGTTTCTAATGGATGTGCATTTTTCTTATTAGAAAGTGTTAAAGGAAGCAGGAAGTTCTTTTTTCTGAGTTTGTTTGCCAACCTATTAAAGTATTCAATTTTGGCTTTTTTTATAATGTGTACAACAAGGCTGCTCAAAAGCTCATCATACACATTATGTTTATCCTCAGCATTGTTATTAGCTTGAATTTATAAAAGTACAAAATTTGACTATGGCTTCTTCTAAAGGCATTTTTTGGAAAGTTTTTATTTTAAGATTTTTTTTTGGATTTAACAGCCAACCTTCCAATTTTACTTGACCAACGCTTCTCTAACAATGTGGCAAAATCGTCATACATTAATATAGTTTCTCTGTCATTTCCTTCCCCTTCGTAAACCTTTGAAATAGTCTGACTCCTAGCTAATTCAAGAATCGACTTTAGAGCTGGGAGGACCCTATAAGGTATTGACGGTTTTCCCAAAAGTCCTGTCTCATCATTACAACCCGAGATGTCCAATACAGCTTGTACAATTGTATTGAAGTACATCGGGTTTGAAATATTAGACATTGTTTTGGTACCACTTTGCTCGTTGGTCGATAGCTTATCATTAACTACTTTAAGGAGACGAGAAAGTAGTCTCATTTCACTACTGACTTGGTGTCTACTTTCTCGTCTGCTCATATGAAACTCGCTTATGTAATTCATAATTAAATTATCTGAAATGGCTCTCCTCCAAGTTTCATCTTGATTCATAGCTGGGAGCACTTCATTTTTTAAATGATCACTGACTTCTACCAATGCAGAAGCCGTGCTGTACACCCTAACAGCCTGAATCTTTGTTTGCTCTATACTTTGAGCCTTAAACTCGGAACAGCTATGTTTCAGGTGAAACCATAACTTATCTCTGCGGTACCTACCACCACAGTATTTACACAGTTTAGTGTTTGTGAAGGTAGGTACCCCAGAATGCCAAGTTTTAGGCAACAGTAAGGTGCATTGTCCCCCACTTTGTAATATTTGTTTATTTACAATTTCTAAATTCAAGTTTCTCATTTTTTTGGTAATTACCAACATTTGCTTCCTTTTTTCTGCTTTAGAAAAATTACTGTTGGTAATTAACAAAAGAGCCGCCCCTTCTTATGTATTAGAGTGTTTGTTTTCAATATGCTTTGCAAAATCCCGAGGACACAAGTTACAATAAAGGCACTTGTGTCTCCTTCTCGGATGTTGCGGTGCTTCCGGTGAGGCTTCTGGTGGGGCTTGCGATGGGACGTCTGATGTGGTTTGTGCTGGGACTTCTAATGCTACAATCTATAAACAAAATTAGGTTTTATTAAAATGATATAAACTAAATAATTATCTTACTTACACCAATCCCCTTAATAGTAAGTATATATGAAACTTCAAACGACTAATGTCTTAAAATAATTGGGATTGGTAAAATAACAATAATAATAAGGCCATCAGAACCTTTGCTACCAAAAAAGTCATTGCATTCATAGTGAATGACTCAATTATTACATGTTGTCTTCACAAGAATATCAACTCGTATTTTGCTTAAAAGTCATATAATTACAATTTAAATTTCAATAGATTTAAGACATTTTTCACAAAGAAATTTTGTAATGAAATTTGTTATACTTTTTAAAATATAAATAAATAAAAACAACTAATCAAGTTTATTAAAATATTGTATTAAATGCTACAATATATTTTATTTTTACAAAAAAAAAAAAAAATTGTTATAAAGATTACTACACTTGCACAACAGCACTAAAATACAAACAAATTGCTATGGATCTTTGGTCTCAAACCGCATAGAAGAATCTTACGTTTGAACCTTTGGTACCAAAAACAAAATCATTAAATTCGTAGTGCATGAAGTAGTCATGGAGAATAACTAATGCCTAGACCATTAGGAGCGTACGACCTACAGTACCTTTTGTATCGACACTCTAGTGCCTTGGATAAAATATCCGGTGGCCGCTATCGCCCGACACATTTAGTCTGTACGGTTTGCTCCATTTGGTTCGGCGCTTAATTTTTCTCTCGTAATCCTCATTATTATTTTCAATCTGCTATATTTTATGCTTAAATCACGGATTTCAGTTGTTTTTTTTTTATTTATATATTTCTATATTGTAATTTTTGTTACAAAACAAATTCCTACTTAATTTTAATTGTTGATTTAATTAAAAATCAACAGTTTTTATATTAAAACATAACTTTCTTTATTGTAAACATCATCTAAATTATAGCTGTATTTTTCAATTTTTAAAGAACAATATCGAGTACTTACTAAAAAACTTCTATTGCCTGATGATAACGTGGAAATTACCTGGTTAGTCAAGCTGTCATTTTTATAAGGGTCACTGGGTATTTCAAATATATACCTTCACCCATCTTTGTCTTACTCTTTTTCTTTTATTACATGTTGTCTTCACAAGAATATCAACTCGTATTTTGCTTAAATGTCATATAATTACAATTTAAATTTCAATAGATATAAAACTTTTTTCACAAAGAAATTTTGTAATGAAATTTGTTATACTTTTTAAAATATAAATAAATAAAAACAACTAATCAAGTTTATTAAAATATTGTATTAAATGCTACAATATATTTTATTTTTACAAAAAAAAAAAAATTGTTATAAAGATTACTACACTTGCACAACAGCACTAAAATACAAACAAATTGCTATGGACCTTTGGTCTCAAACCGCATAGAAGAATCTTACGTTTGAACCTTTGGTACCAAAAACAAAATCATTAAATTCGTAGCGCATGAAGTAGTCATGGAGAATAACTAATGCCTAGACCTTTAGGAGCGTACGACCTACAGTACCTTTTGTATCGACACTCCAGTGCCTTGGATAAAATATCCGGTGGCCGCTATCGCCCGACACATTTAGTCTGTACGGTCTGCTCCATTTGGTTCGGCGCTTAATTTTTCTCTCGTAATCCTCATTATTATTTTCAATCTGCTATATTTTATGCTTAAATCACGGATTTCAGTGGTTGTTTTTATTATTTATATATTTCTATATTGTAATTTTTGTTACAAAACAAATCCTACTTAATTTTAAATGTTGATTTAATTAAAAATCCACAGTTTTTATATTAAAACATAACTTTCTTTATTGTAAACATCATCTAAATTATAGCTGTATTACCTATAGCCTACATTCCCTAACAACGATAAAGTTCACTATAACAGTTTTCTCTGAAAAACAAATTTCGTTATGTATTTCTATTAACTCTCCCTCAGTCATATTTGTGAGGTTTATCAGCCTTGATAAAAAACTAAATTTCATTATTTGTAGACCTATAGTATTAAAAAATAAATATTTGTTGAGTTAAACAACTTTTGTTATACTTATTTAATTATATTGTTATAACTGTTAATTAATATTTTAATTTTCCTAAATTGGATATCCTCATTTATAATTATAAATTTATATTAATATATGTAAAAATATTACCTGATTTAATTTGGTTGCAAGTTCTGGGACTCTTTTCAATGAACTGGTATCTAAAAACAGATAATATCATATTATAATGATTTATAAAATAAATAAAAAGAGAAGTAACTGTTGTATTACAACATTTTTATTATTCATAAATTTATTCTAAATTAAGGTTTTATAAATCTCTTATTTGTCTGAGATCTCTCTCTAATCGGGATTTATGAGGGTCTTTTCAATATACTTGTAATTTATTCTTATATTAGGTACATTTATGAAATATAAATTAACTAAAATATTTAAGAATTTAAATCAAAACTTATACCCGATTCAACCGTCACTGAACACTTTATAATAAAGCTTTACATAGTATAAACATTTTCCAACACGAAAAGGAACTACTTTTATGCTGACGGTTTAAATGATTTGATTGATTTTATAAATATCAAAAGGTTTAAGGATAACGTATATTGTCTAACTTACAAAAAATTCGAGTTAACCATTTGGCGATTAGAAACATTAAGTCTATTTGTTTTATTTTCTCGTAGTGAAATTAATAAGTTAGAAAAAAAGCTTTATTATATTTTCATAATTTTTTACTGTCTTTTTCCCAAAACATTTATCATGCCTAAAAGTCTAAAGAAATGTTTAAAAGGGTTGGGTTACATTATTTTTCTTTGAAAAATTATCAAAACTCGTAATCGAACTTCAATTATCTAGTCTATATGTACACAAATCAAATTACTACAAAAAATAATAATAATAATAATAATAAGCTTTAATAATAAAAACTTTAAGCTATGCAATTTGTAACAAATTTTAATTTTGCAGTGTCCATAGATCTTATTTGAAATGATTGAACAACATCGTCAGAGATATTAGGATTGAAAAGAAGGGGGTGAAATATGTAAACATGAAAGATATAATAATACAAATATATTAGGCTAAACACTACATCTAAAGCAATTGAAAATATTTCTTACCCTTTTTAGGGTTATGTTCCTTTGTACCCTTTTTAGACAGGCAGAAAATATTCAAGGAAAAACGGAACAAATGAAAATGGCAACTGTTAACATGTAACGAATACAAAACTAGTCGATAGTCCCATCACTAAACATAAACAAATTTACACACTTTCACGGTCAAGATCAAACAGTAGCTAGAAAAAAGGCCGCGTTATTAGTTCACACGTGCCAACCCCTGTCGTGAGATTTATAAATGGTTAATGATCTCTGGTTAAACAAAAATATTTCACTAATATCAGTATGTCAAAATATATCTTGCATACATACCTACTCTAAAATATATTTTTTAAATTTTTTTAATTTTATTTTTTTATTAGATAGGTTTATTTCAAATAAAAATTATTATTAATACATTTAATAAAATCAAGATACCTTACTTAATTAATAATTGATTAAAGAACGAGAATAATTTAGGAGATAATAGCTATATTATATATTATTTTACTTACCTAGTAACGTATTACCGCTTCTAACTCTTCTACTGGCAAAACTAATCAGCAAAGCTATAAACAGCACTTATTTATAGGGTACGTTAAGAGTAGGGCTAAAGTTGTTTTCAGAGGAAAAGATATGTCTAAAAAAAGTTCTAAAATAATTTGTTTAAAGGCTACAAAATTTGTTAATATTAAAATAACGTTTTAATTGTTCACTTTCTTCAATAATAATTGACACAATCACAAAATGATGATTAATTAGTAAAGGCGCAATTCCACTAAGGCACTGTAACTGAGTCACTGCACAACTTTACTGTGAGTCAAGCCATTGAATACTTAGGAAGCACGGCTGGAGCTCGGCTCTACCTGCGAGAGACTAAAGAATCTGCTGGACCGGAAGCTAACCTTCCGGTCCATATGTTAGAACTACAAAAATAAAACGAAAATGTTATATTGCTAGTCTACAGTAATTTGTTTGGGATACCGATGAACTACCGGTAACAGAAATACAACACCGGGGGGGGGGGGGGTTAGGAAATAGGAGATACAAAATTATAGTTTATTCCCACGTTCTAATAATAGAACGGCCCAACGATTCCTAAAATTTGGAGAGTGAATCGCTCTCCCACTCTCAGTTATTCTCTCTCTCTCTCTCTCTCTCTCTCTCTCTCTCTCTCTCTCTCTCTCTCTCTCTCTCTCTCTCTCTCTCCCTCTCTCTCTCCCTCTCTCGCAAGCAAGCACACTCAAAAAATCAACGTTTTCAGAATATCTTTCCGATCATGAATCAAATTACTTCTTTCCATAAACAATACGTTTGCCAAATTTAGTCATAATCGGTCAAAAACTATGAAGAATGAAAAATACTCGTAGACGAAAAATCGGTTAAAAATAAGCAAACATTTGATAAAATCAAAAGAAATTGCCATCCAATATAATATTTTTAACCAGGGAACTTAATCATTTATAAAAATAACAATGGTTTTACCACATTTGCTAGGAATTTAACAATAAACATACGAGGTAGAATGAAAATGATGAAAAATTGGTCAAAAATAGAATAGAAAACAATCTTCCGATTACTCGGTTTTCTTGTGACAACAACAATTGGCTAGCTGACGAGTCAAATATTATCCATTTCTACTCCTTCCTTCCGTTCTAATGGTAGCTCACTGCCAGACAGTGTAGACTGTAGAGTATAAACGTTTACATAAGTTAAAAACATAAAACGTTTTATAAATGTTTTGTATCTTTTTTTAATGAATAATGTTTATCCCCTACTAACGGGGATTCTAACCGAAATTAGTATTTTAATTAAATAGTAGGTTTTCAATTACATTATTGTTTGTATGTAATCATATTTTTGAAAGAAATATATTTCAGAAACAGTTTACAAGTGTAGCCTACTTTCATAAGTTAGGTGTTTTATTTTCGTTGAATAGTTTAAATTCGATACTTTGGCGCACCTATATGTTTTAAAAAAAATTGAGTTGGAATATTGCAAACAGTATTGAAAGTAGTGCCTTTTACCTGTAAACCGTGGCGGATCCAGTGAGGGGCGATTGGATGGATCGCGCCCCCCCCCCCGTTAGCAAAAAAAAAGTTAATATAGAAATTACAAGTAAGTAAAGTAAAATACGACTATGCTGCAATACTGTATACAAGGAAAACTAAAGACGTTCTAAAGTCGGTAGTATATTGTCAAATGAAGTACTCAGTGATCAGTGCCGGATCTACAAATTGAGGGCCTCCAGCAAAATTTCTCCAAGGGCCCCTTGAGCAGACATGGATAGAGGGAAGGAGGGAACCGTACACAATTTAAGTGTAAAACGTTTAGAAATTAACACTTAATCTCTTTTCTTACACTTATTTAAATTATAACTTTTGTGTTAAAAACCTTTTCTGCCACTGCTTGAACTCAATATTTTATATATATTTTTTTATTTTAGCCTCATTTATTTTTTGAGTAGAGGACCTTTGGGCCCCTAAGGGCCCGCCCCCCCGAATTGCGGGGTTTCGCGGGGTCTAGATCCGGCCATGTCAGTGATATGAAAGCTTATTTGCGAAATAGCGCTAAGGTACAGAGGTAGGCGAGCTAATGGCTAACCTGATATTCGTAGACATAGAACACGTAGGCCTACGAAAACGTCACGGAAGGTCGACGGCGCCGGTGGCGATAAGGCGGTCTGTTTGTGTTGAGTTGATTGAGTGACAGTACTTTTGTAGGCTTACATGTTCAGTGTTATGTTTCTTATATGATAACGTTTGTTTAGTTTGAGCATTAGACTGTCGTGCCTCATGATCGTTGAATTAATTGTTGATAAATTGTTGATTAGATAATACTTGATCATAATACTATGTAATCAATTTCGGGCACAAATCGGTAAAATAATGTACTAAATCCAAATTTGTTAACATTTCATTGCGATTCAGCCGATTTAATTTCATGATTTTTTTTATCTATGAAATAGACTATTTAAACTAACTATAAATGTTTATCTAGACAATCTCAAAACCAACCCCTCACTTCTCCAACCATCAAATGTCAACCGATTCTTACTTCATAGAGCACAAGTTTATTTGTTGTTAAAATTATATAATATTTGTAATGCAATTTTCCCTTTTCTGTTCAAATATATATTCTTTTACTGCCACAGTAAAAATATAAATACCATATTGTTCGTCATTAACAAATAAAAGTTTCACTCTCTTGTAATTGTTTTATAAGGTTAACAAGTTTTCAATATATACGACTTTAACATTTTAAAATGGAAATCATTTTCAAATCTCGTGTAAAACGTTACATGAAAAATGCGTTTATCAAATCTGAACTCAATATCATATATATTTCTAAAGTTATAATGTTATTTTATTTTTATAAAATGGTGGATATTCGAAAACTAAGCACGATAGGATTATCCTACATGTTATAATTATAGCATTTAATGTATATATTGTCGTACTTAATCTGTTCTATTGTACTGTACTATTGAACTTTTGATTGTTCTGAAATTTGATTAAGTAATTTCAACTTATTTGTCACAAACGTTTCTTTTGGATGAGTTCGATACAGTTGTCAAAGAATTCTGATGATATTTAACCGTTTTTTTTAAATTCAATGTTTAATATAAATTACTAAATCCATAATAAATCGAGAAATCGGAAAAGCTTTGAACCGATTTTTGGGGTTTCAAAACTCTGGCGAATTGAGTAGCTCGCGTAATTTTTGTTCAGTTTTCTTCAAATTGTTTAACATATCTTAAAACGAAGTTAGATAAAATATATTTTGTTATTGACTGTTGGTCTCTTTAACTTCGATAAATAAAATATTTGTCAAAAAAAATCAACTATTTTAAGGCAAAATGTTTTTACGTTTTTCACAAATTGCAGAACAGTATTTTTTGTAAAGGTAAAATGTGTAAATATTTGATTAAACAATTCCTTGTAAACATCTTAGTTTAGTTCAGTTGAAGCTGGATGTGTTTTTTTTTAGTAACACTCCTAACAAGCTCAGTGTGTTCCAATGAAGGAAGAACTACTTCCTGGCACAATTATTCAAATGTCGATGAGTAACCTATAGGCTTACATGTGAACAAACCAACTGTAGAACGGAAATATAGTTTATTCTCTGATGAGATGATAATTGTGAATAACATGCGTCCGTGATTCTGTTTTGGATGTGGGCTGGGGGGGGGGGTGTTTTTCTGTTCTTGTAAAACTGCAACCTCTATTATTTTCACGGTGTCTCATTATTGTATTTTCAACATTGTCCTATTTAACACGAATCTTAAAAACAACAAACGTACTTTCTTTGTTAAATCGTAATTAATTTAGTATTATAAATAGCCTTTCCTAAGTAAATTGAAATCTTTAGGCTTATTAAAAAAAAAATAACGAGATTTAGATTCGAACCAACTACCTAAGATTTAGAAAAACAAAGATTAATATAGTTCCTCTATATAATAAAAATAAAGTCTTCTTTAGACTTCACTCTGGCTGTCTATCTTTCCGTTTTCAGGATAATATTGTGAACTAGGGAAATTACCAAATTTGTGCTTTAACTAATAACTACAGTACTGTAATTCATTTATTGAAAAAATGAAATAAATATAAGACACCACAATTAAAGATCCTTTACGAAAGTGCTATCCTTCTGCGGCAAAGAAGCCTATAACTTTTACCATACATAGGTTATTAAAATAAGTTATTGGAATTTTTGAGTTCTCCAATATTCTGCTCGAGTTGTTGAATAGCTATATTACGATTTATTGTTTAAAAACTTTGAAATATTTTCCAGGACTTCTTCAACTTTAACGTGAGGTAATTTGTTGTGCCTCCCACCTCCCACTCATCCATTTTAAATTTAGTACTTTAAAAAAAATTCCTTACCTATATAACACTCTTAAAGTGTGCTTCAATATATACATACACACAAACTTTCTTATTTAACAAGAAACAGTTCTTAGACAAAGTTCGTTATTGTTTTGATCCATTCACTTGTTTACAATTAATATGTAACAGAAGTAATATTAATTATCTTAATTAAAAAATGGCATCGTTATTACTAAGAAAATCAAGATTCCTAAAATGTAAAAGGTATACTCTATTTTTAATTGTTGGCAATATGAATTGGGATAGTGTTCGCTTTCTTTAAGTCTAAAGGAATTTTAAAAACAATGATTTTCCCGAAAAGATAAAACGTCAGGCTCATTTAAAATATATTTAAAAATGTCTCTTAGTGTCATAAAACTAAGAGAGGCTAGGTTAGTCTTAACGCCCTGGCTACCTGTACCTCAACATAGCAGTTAAGACAAAATAATTCCTGATAATGAGAGAGCTGTAATGGTCAGTCGCAATATTTTTATAAAACATAAATTACAGACTACCGTAGAAACCTTTCTATCAAACCTTTCTATTTCCTAAAATAAATTTTAGTTTTATTTATGTTACAAATTCACACACATATAAAAGAAAACAAAGATATACATTTTCGGTTTAAAAGACAAATTTTTACGTCAGTCGTGAATTCTTTCCTAGCCATTTATAATTTTTAACAGTTTAAGAAGTCAGTTTCTTTCGATTGAGTACATCAATAACAGTTATTACAATCCACCTCAATGTAAATACGGTAAACGGTAATTTTTTGGCAAATTTTTGGCAATCTATAATCACAAATCCTTAATATTTTTAGTAAAAGGATATAGGTTTTAAATTCGATCCTAACCATTCTGTTCCGGTTAAACCAAAGTTCTGTGGAAAGAAGTATTTATTCCATAACAATAATAATTATAACCTTAAACGGTCCTAATGTGCGATAACTTTTAGTTGAAACTTAAGCGTTTTAAATATTGTGCTGAAATTTGATAATGTCTCAATAATATGTGTTTAAAATAATAATGAAATATAAATGTCCAAAATTTAAAAGATTAGGATTAAAATTGGATTTAATTTTTATTATTGAAATATTTTCATACTGATTGTATTGAATTTTTGTATAAATGTAATTGCACTGCATTATAGACAACAGATACTAGGCATTGGAGACATTAGTCTAAAACCGTTAACAAAACTTTTAGTTTCTTTTATAGATCAACACACTGTAGCCCCTTTGTTTTATTAGGGGCAGAGGCTACCTGAACGACTACTAGACTGCTAATTTTGCAGCTTGGTCAATTTTTATGTCTACAATCAATGAAACATGAAGTAATACAACAAAATATAATGTTAGGTAAACTCTAAACATATACTCAATAATAAACATAAACTCTTGATGTTAAATCAATTGGACGATGATCATAGATCATATCTGATTGACGTTTATGCAACCGGCCACTACATACCGGCCACCAAGTCAATGCTAAATATTACAAGGAAAGAAGATTTGTAGCATTATTTCGTAAAAATTTGGTATCTAGCCCTCATAATTAGTTATAGATTTGGTTGTTAATACATTTTCCTAAGTAGGCCTTTGTCGTTTAAAATAGAAATTTCAATATATTTATTAATTAATTTTATATTATATAAATGTTATACTAATCAATGTTATATAATATATTTTTAATATCTCCAAAAAGTTTACATTTCTACTGTGTCTTTAGAATATACACATTTTGTCTGAATAGAGATAAATTTATACGAAGAAAAACTACAATCTCAATCTCTCTTTTTTTAAAAGTAGAAATGTCTTTCAAATTTTTATTAATAGATTACCATAGGGCAAAAAAAGGATGTGATGTAATATTTATAGAGTGGGTTGGTTTTTATTTATTTATATTTTTAACTTAAATGATGTCAATGAATACGTATTCAAAGGTGACGATAGTCTTGCTTCCTTTTCACTAGATGCAAGGGATAAATCAGAAATAAAGTAAGTACTATACAGTGTATACAGTTAAACCGTTAACTTTTTTTAAGATTATAAAGTCAGACCCAATTGTCACACATTAACAATAAGCCTGATAATCCATTAAGTTTTACAAGATGTAGTGGATAAATAAGAAATAAAGTAAAGACTTTAGAGTATGTAAAGTTACGCCGATAACTTTTGTAAGATTAAAAAGTCAGACCCATATATTACACATTAACAATAAGCCAGATAAACCATAGGGACAAACTTTAAAATTTTGCGGCATAAGTCTCAAAGATTCCTGTTTTTCTCACGGTCAATTATACGTAGCTTGATCTCGAGTATGAAATCCGAAAAATTTGTATAACTTACCCACAGATAACAAAAGGAAAAATGTTGTTTATAAACAAGAATTTTAAATAGTTAGAATTTTTTCAATAAAAAGCTTTTACCTCTTATATTTTGAGGTTTATCTCTTTATATTCCAACTACCACACAATACTATAGCACCGGATATTCTGAAAAAAATTACTGTTACTGAGTAAATTTCTACTTTGTAAAAATACTTTATTTAACTTATTACTATCATTTTTAGGGTCTTGGCCATGATTCTTCAATTAGGTGCTAGCAGACGGGTTTGCGAATATTTTGAAATCAAGATCATATTCAACATTTATTGGTGAATAACATATGATAGAAGTCCCGGGCGAAGCCGGGTTAAACCAATAGTAATTCAATAAAAACCTTCTCCTTAAAATAATTCATGTGTGTGCCAATTTTCATGTTAATCGGTAAAACGGTGTCTTAGTATTAATGTTAGACTGGGTAAGTAACATGATGATGTTTATAATAATTAGATAAAAACCTTCTCCATGAAATAATACATGTGTGTGTGTGTCAATTTTCATGTTAATCGGTCAAACATTGTCTTAGTATTAATGTTAGACTGTGTAAGTAACATGATGATGTTTATAATAATTAGATTACAACCTTATACATGAAATAATACATGTGTGTGCCAATTTTCATGTTAATCGGTCAAACAGTGTCTTAGTATTAATGTTAGACTGGGTAAGTAACATGATGGCTTTTATAATAATTAGGTAAAATTCTTCTCCATGAAAAAAAACACGTATTTGCCAATTTTCATGGTGATCGGTCAAACGGTGTCTTAATATTAATGTTGCGCTGGGTAAATTGCATAATAGCGTTTAATAGTTCGATAAATTATCTAATTTATTAAATATGGTATTAAAAAATCTAGATTGTTTTTTATCTATAGAAAAAAAGTCTAGTTAAAATATTATCGTGTGTTTCCACCCACAAGTCTATAGAAAAAATCGTCATACAAAATTTGATGTTAATTGTTTATTTTCCATCGATTTAAACTAAAATAAACCAAATGTTTTATGCCTATTGCAGATAGAGATTTAGGGAGATAACAAAAATGAGACTATAGAAGAAGGGAAAATGTTGGGGACAAGACAATGTTGGCAGCATTTGTTGCAAAAATCCGTGATATGTTAACTCATGTTAAGGGGACAGTAAGTTATATAAATACTGTACATTTAAATAAGAAATATTCAGGTGTGGCTACAACAACCTAAATTAAAACGTAACACGTTAGTCAAGAATTAACCCTAGATTACTACTCTTAGTTCATTGTTACGTGATCACTATTCATTCGTAAATTTTACTACTTTCTGTTTTTATTTTTATTGTTTTTTTTTTTTTTTTAAACTTTACTTTAGTGTTGACAATTTTTTTATATTAAATCCTTTATTGTTTTTAAGTGTTTTTAAAAATATTTAACAATAAACTCCTACATATTTTAACTGTAAATATATGTCTTTTAATACCACTACAAGTACGTTTTAAAAAAATAATAATTCTTGGAAAATAATCGGAAAAAAATATAAATGTTATTTTATTGGAAAAATTAATCGGATATTTATAAAATACATCATTTATAAGTGTTTAATTTATATAAAAATAGAAAAATGATTTACAATAAGTTCATTAGGTAGAATGCCAAAAATGCCAAAATTAGAGTCATGTCTTCACTGAGAATCACATTCGTTGCAGTGAATAATATACACTTAGTAGCTAAATCAAACACTTTGAACTCTAAAATCACTATTTACACAATAAAGTATTTACAACACTAAAAACTAATAATATAAAAACAATATAGTCAAGAATTAAATATATTTATAAATAAATGTAAGTTATGTTAATAGACTTTGTTTTAACAATTAAAATAAACATTAGATTCCAATATGAAAAATGCATGTGTGCATTTACGACCCGCTCTTTGTAAAACGTACTTGTAGTGGTGGTAAAAAACATTTTTTTACAGTTAAACTATGTAGGAGTTCATTGTTAAATATTTTAAAAAACAATAAAGGATTTAATATAAAAAATAGTCAACAGTAAAGTAAAGTTTAATAAATAATAATAAAAACAAAAACAGAATGTAGTAAAATTTATGAATGAATAGTGATCACATAACAATGAACTAAGAGTAGTAATCTAGGGTTAAGATGTAACAAAACAAAATGGGTCAGGTAGCCCAGCAGATGGACGGTGAAAGTGAGGGTCTATAAATCTATCACCGGCAACGAAGGTTTCGACTGAAAACCCTATGTTTTTAGAAAAGAGCCCCCGCACCCCCTCTCGCCTTTCAACCCAACCACCAGCCTACGCGCACAGTTAAACGGTCGTACTCACGTACTGTACACTAGGTGACTCATAGGGTTGGAAGGAAGGACGGTCCAAATCCCTTGTACGCAGAGTGTGAGGGTGCGTGCGTGCGAGGGGACTTGACCTGGTCTCTATCGGTACTCCCGCTTTGTTATTGCAATACCTGTACTGTACTATAAGTATGTTTTTGTACAGCGGGAAAATACCTAACACTCCAACGGTTAGGAACACATGGTTGCGACGTTGTCAGATTTGTTTAGTTTGACTCAGCTTACTTTCGTCGGTAAAGTTCGATATATAAAACTACAAGTTCTATATGTATATAGGTGTTATATAGGTAAGGAATTTTAAAAAAAGTACCAAATTTAAAATAGATGAGGCAGAGCTGGGAAGCACAACAAAGTACCTAACGTTAAAGTCCTGGAAAATATTTCAAAGTTTTTAAAGTATAAATCTATTTATACCATTTATGTAGCTATTGAACAAATAAAGCAGAATATTGGAAAACTCAAAATGGTCAATAACTTATCTCAATAACCTATGTATGCTCAAATTTAGAGCGTTGGTGTGATGGCTAGGCTGGGCTGGGCAAGTAATACAATGGCGTTCGAAATTAATAATTTAAATATTTATTATTGTACTTATAGGCTACTGTATACAATAATTCAATAACATTACAATGTATCATAATTTAGTTTTCCACATTAATATGTGTGTAAACATCCATAAGGTCATTCACACATACACAACACACACTCACTCATACAATATACCTAATCAACATATTAATATCATTTTGTATTTATTATATCCATCAAATAACCAAAGAGGGTATATTTATTGTAGGTTTATATGTATTGTTTATATTCAGAGTGTCAAAAAAGTCACGGAACAGTTAAATAACTTTTAAACTTAAAAAGGCAGAGATCCGAAACAATTCGGAACGCATTCAGTGAAAATATATGCAGAGCAGATATTATGGAATGTCATTCAAAGAAGGAGCGACATACACGAAATCTAGCGGACATTAAAATCAACTCCGATTCAATATTCAACCATCAACTGGTAGGCCTAGGAATGCAAGAAGAAAATTATAATTAAAATTATTTCCCGGCATGAAAAAAAAAAAATATTTCCCACCTCAAAATTAATCCATATTAAACAGTTCAAATAGGAAAATTATCAGACAAGAATGATACAACCTCTTAAAAGAAATATCCAAATTTTAAACTTCCACTTAGAAACGTTAGCATCAGAATCAGACAAAAAAAAACAAAAAAAAAAAAAAAACTCATAATCGCTTAGATTATACGGAAATTTATCGGAAGAAACTAATATTTTTAATGGATAGAACAGAGTCTAGTCCTTGATGGCTAGTAACGTCAGGGTCAGTAAAAAACAAGATTTGGTTAAGAGAGACCTAATGGGAAGATGAGCGAGATTTAACGACCCCTTTGTAAAAATTTAATGTAACGAAATTTGTTACATGCAAAATTTAAACATGTTCCAAAACAAATTCTTAATCCCTTCTAAACCATTTATAAATATACCATTGTTAAATAGCAAAAAAAAAGTTTTATGAACTAAGTAATAGTAGAACAATGGTTTCATTTGGTTTCAACAAATCATAACTGGTAGAAGTGCTGAATTTCCATAGGTATGGAAACACAAAAGTAATGGACTGCAATTTAATAATAATAAAGCTATTTATAAAACTCAATTTCCTTTCAAAGATGGTTTCCTTCCAGTTAAATAACTTTAAGACCAATTAAACATTACCCCTCTCATGGCAGAATTACATAATTTATTTTAAAAGATTGCATTAACCGTATCAAAAGTCTTTGTAATGATATATGTATAGATCTTTTCCTTTGTTCTGATGATGCCTGACAAACAGGCGAAACAGTTGTAAACTTGAATAGTTCATATAATATTGCTCAGGCAAGTAAAAGATGTATAAATATGTCATTTTTATAGTAGCAATCAATACGGTTACATCAACATAAATGACTTTTGTAATTTCCAGTAAAATTCCACTCCCCATTTCTTTCTATTCAGACCATCAGTAATCATATCCATAAAATCACGGAGTACAGATTGATTTTTAACCCATTTTACTTTTCACAGATAACTTATCAGCCTTGTCTTCAATATTTATTCAATATCGTTTGAGAAAGAAAACAACAGATAGTAGAAAGTGTAGAGTCAGGTAGTGTAGTTCGGTACAAAATGTGAATAAAAAATGTACCATCGACGTTAAGTCACATTCAGTTGCAGAGATAGTCCGATGTAGCGACCATGATTTGAAGTTATTGTTTTTTTAAATGCGGTCAATATAATTACAAGTATTACTATAAAACTACAGTCAATATAAACTACAGTCATGAAACGTATGTCAAGTAGTGTGTATCTTTAGACAAGTGGTTTGGAGTTGTAAAGTTTGTTTGCTTTAAATAGGTTATGTATTGTCTGGTATTGTCAGATAGTTACTCTATAAACACAGGGTATTGTAAATTTAGTCCAGTATTATCAGAGTAGAGAACAGCTGTTTTCACAAACTCCCTCTTTTCTTCAGAGTTAAATTATTATTATTTTTACTTTCTCACATAAACTTAATATAGAGGAAATTATGTTAATGAAGTAGATCAAGACAGACATACGCTGAATATATGTAGACGTGTTGCGTTTGTTCATTAACGTAAATGGCTATAGACTAATGGTCAGAGATTAGATAAACATATATTTTGTTAAAATTTATAGCTTTCATATAGTGGACCGAAAGTATGATTTTTATTAAAGTATGAATTTATACATTTACTTTTTACATAAGATATAAAAATAAGTTAATTTTGTATAAACAGTTTGTTCGGCTAAATAACAGCTTTGTGCTGCGGCTCAAAACTCCCAACAATGGCGTTCAGCTTTTAGGCGTAAAAATAATATTTTTCCGGTCATGCCCCCGAATTGCTTAATATACTTATACATTATGACAGTGTAAAGATCTTAAGATTGCCTTTGGTATTATTTCTTCATGTTTCTCATTACAGTTGTTTCACCGATCATTGCGGCATCATCAGGTGAAAATTACAGAACATTAAACAAATTACGTACATTAACACAAACACTGGACATTTAGATTGGTTTCTGTTCAACATTGTCAAAGCAGCAAGAAGATGGGTCATTTTCATTTAAATTTTAATAACTTGACGTTCTAGAAAAGAAGCCAATTTTGTGTCCAATGTTTGTGTTAGTGTACATATAATTGTTGGTGTACATATATTGTGTTGTGTAATGTCGTGTAATTTTCACCTGATGATGTCACATTTATCGGTGAAACAGCCACACAAATTAATTCTATTATTTTAATTCTTTAATTTGTTTGTTTTTGTTTATATATGTGAATTATGCTTGTGTGCACTTTTTTAATATACTGTATACACTATATAAAAAAATATCCTGTCAAATGTATTCAAAAGTTAAAACTGTAAAATGTTGTGATGGATAGGATGGGCTGGGCAAGTAATACAATGGCGTTAGTAAATAATTTAAATTGTTATTAATGTACTTATACTGTATACACTTTATTAAAAAATATCCTGTCAAATGCATTCAAAAGTTAACACTGTAAAATGATGTGATGGCTAGGCTGGGCTAAGCAGGTAAGACAATGGCGTTAGTAAATAATTTAAATTGTTATTAATGTACTTATACTGTATACACTATATTAAAAAATATCCTGTCAAATGCATTCAAAAGTTAACAATGTATGTAAAATGATGTGATGGCTGGGCTGGGCAAGTAATACAATGGCGTTAGAAATTAATTTAAATTTTTATAAATGTACTTATACTGTATACACTATATTAAAAAATATCTTGTCAAATACATTCAAAAATAAACACTGTAAAATGATGTGATGGTTAGGCTGGGCTAAGCAGGTAAGACAATGGCGTTAGTAAATAATTTAAATTGTTATTAATGTACTTATACTGTATACACTATATTAAAAAATATCCTGTCAAATGCATTCAAAAGTTAACAATGTATGTAAAATGATGTGATGGCTGGGCTGGGCAAGTAATACAATGGCGTTAGAAATTAATTTAAATTTTTATAAATGTACTTATACTGTATACACTATATTAAAAAATATCTTGTCAAATGCATTCAAAAGTTAACACTGTAAAATGATGTGATGTTTAGGCTGGGCTGGGCAAGTAGTACAATGGCGTTAGAAATAATTAAAATATTTATAAATGTACTTATACTGTATACACTATATTAAAAAATATCCTGTCAAATGCATTCAAAAGTTAACACTGTAAAATGATGTGATGGCTAGGCTGGGGTGGGCAAGTAAGACAATGGCGTTAGTAAATAATTTAAATATTTAAAAATGTACTTATACTGTATACACTATTTCAAAAAAATCCTGTCAAATGCATTCAAAAGTTAATACTGTAAAATGTTGTAATGGCTAGGCTGGGTTGGGCAAATAATAAAATGGCATGGGTAAATAATTTAGGGAATTTTATACAAAAATTTTATCATGGAAGACTAAAGAAGGAACAGAAGATGATGAATAAGATTTCTTTTGTAACTACCGACAAAAAAAAATTGTTAAATTTGACAAATACCGTAATGAATCAATAAATTTATATTTGAATTTTTTTTTAGTTTGTTATTGATGAAGCTTACCTTTTAAATTATTTATATATTAAAAATATTTGAAAAAAAGCATTTAAAAAATTAAAACCTAAATATTTACTAAATGAGTGGAAAAAGGGAATAACTTTTAAAAATGTAACTTAAAATATTCTTGTGGGGATAAGGTAAAATAAAATGTTCTAATGGTAATGTATAATCATTGTCCATGTAGCGATAAACATTTTTCATGTGCAAAGTTTTTTTATAACTAGACTATAACAATTACTACGAAGTTTTTTTAGTTTCCTGAAAAATTGTATTCCAGTGAGTTATTCCCTTTTTCCACTCAGTGGTTCAATTGATGTACTTATACTGTATACACTATATTAAATAAATCCTGTCAAATGCATTCAAAAGTTATTAGGCCTACTGTAAAATGTTGTGATGAGTAGGCTAGGCTAGGCCAGTAGTACAATGGGGTTAGTAAATAATAATTTCATTTCGCACTTGCTTAGAATTAAAAAAAATAAATATCACAAACTGGAGTTTTTATTGTATAGGTTTTATTTTATTGTGGAGTTTTTATTTTATAGACATTGTTATATTGTATAACACTTGCCTTATATTACAAAAAAACTATTTTTTTATTTATGGTCAAATTAAGTCATTTATTTAATAGTATTGGTATTTATTTTTTATTTAATACATTTTCGAAGGTTAAAATTATGGACTTGAAATAAAATATTAGATATATATTATATATATTCAATGTTGGAAGTAATTTTATATAAGTAATTTTGGTAAACCAAACTCTAATAAATATATATAGGCCTAAAGAATATAGTATATAATTTCTTGTTATGAATGTAAATTATAGGACAATTAGTTTTAAAGGAAAGAAAACTGAATTTTTGATCTAATGACAGTAATTAATAAAACAAATTCAAAAAGTGATTTATTTAAACGACTTTTTTTTTTAAATAATAAGTACGTGAACGTTAAATTTTTATTATTTAATTTCAATTCGAATAAGAATATGGAATTTTACGCAATTTTTTTCCCAAGTAATATCAGCATGAAATTAATATAATCCAAAAAAACAATAAATAAAAAATAAAAAGTTAAATAACGTAATGGTAAATAAATAAGTATAAATCAGAAAGTTTATCTGCGAGCATAACATTCCTGCCGTGTCATCTACAAGCACGACTTTTCTGCCTTCTTTCATCTACGTGCATGCTATTCTCGCCGCGGCGGCAGAAATGTCATGCTCGTCGAACTATATATATATATATATATATATATATATATATATATATATATAT
>OY740774.1:74905978-75046978 GCA_963513935.1 Aphrophora alni
ATTGATAAAACACGAATAACCGAAATTAAAACAAGAGAACTCTGATTTTATTCCCATCTATTTTAAACTGAATTTTGGAGAACTTTCGGTAGTATGTCTTGTAAACGAAGAATGTAAGAAAATACCCAGGAGTAAAAAAGTCTTAAAAGCTTGTTTAAAATCCAAATTTAACATAAATATGGGAGTTTCCGTAAGAAATGTTAAAGTTCGTCGCTATATTGGAAAATGGCGGTTGAATTTAAAAAATTCAAATACACCATTTTATTAGAAAGAGAAAAGTAAGGTCCCCCCCCCCCATTTGAATCAAAACCACAGTCCAAAGAGTAAGCCATATAGCTTTTATTTTTTATTATTTTTCACCACTATGGGTGATTTGTTTAAATGTACAGTTGTTGAGGTTTGCTTCTTGATCTATGATATTGTTGTGTCACTAAGCTTTAGACAGTAGCCACTTAGTGTTTACAAGAACTATTTCTTTCTTCCTTCTTGTTTAAAGGCGACAAACATCTAGTAGGTCATCCTCGCTTTATAAATAAAGGAAGAAATGAAGAGTGTGTGAGAGAGAGAGAGAGAGAGAGAGAGAGAGAGAGAGAGAGAGAGAACTATCACAGCTACCTTTCCGGGCATACTCACTCGTCCTGTAAAGTACTTCTGGGGATGTTGTCCCTTGTGGGGATATCCCCACAAGGGCAAGCGGCCTAAATCAAGTTTATATGTAATATACATATACTTTTAAGCATATTAGATCGAAAATAAAAATATTTTTAAATATCCCCTAAAATAGCTTTTGGGACGACAGCTTTAGTTTTGAAGAGAGACCACCAGGGCTGCGCTGAACGCAATACTCTCTCCTATAGAAGAGATTCGGGCTTTAGCCCTAAAGGTGACTTATGGGGCTCTTGAGTATGATTGGTCCATTCAAATTCGAGAGAAAAGAGCAAGTTGGTTAATGCCTTTGTGAGGATACCAAAATATTTGTATGTAGACTGCAACGAACGTCACTATGCCTTTGGGGACATTGTTGCCAGATGGAACAGATCCAGTGTTGCCGTCAATTGCACCTTTCATAAACTTAGAGTTCAGTCCGTTTGTCCATTTCAATTTCTTAGAGGTGGTTGTATACTTGTTGCTTCTTTGCGTTATTTGAATGTGTGCAATATATATTATAAATTACATAAGTTATTCGCCATTCTAAATAATTAGTCCCTTTAAAGAGTTCTACCTTTTATATGAAATGGAAAAACTATTTATCTGTTTACGTCGAAAAGTGTTTGTATATCAGATATAAATTTGTCAGATTTTTACATAATATATATCACTAGTTTTAAAGAACAAAATTATCTTTATTAAATATTTTGTTACATATTTTATGTATGAATTAATCAATTAGGAATGGTTACGTAGTAATTTATCTAGGAGACCAATTTATATTGGAAACTTTGGTTACAAACTGAAATGAAATAAAAGATGTATTAAAAATCCATAATATGGTATAGTTTTGGGTTTTTGGAATAGTAATATATTACTGTTCATATTCTTCCCAGAAACAATGTACAGTTTTATTAAAAATAATAATTGTTTTAGAGTAAATTCAACAATCAATACATTTTACTTAGTACAACTTATTATAAAATTGCATTAGTTTTAATTCAACCCATCCTACTTTTACTCCTTATTTCTAAACATCCAATGAAAATGAAAATGTATTTCATTTATATTTTTAAATGATATATGAAATGTTTTTTATTCCCAGTTATTCTTGACAAGTGGTAATAGAATGTACAAATTCTCTGATTCAAAAAATGTGATGTATTTTAACTTTATACAATTAAATATTATACAGTTCAATTGGCAATGACAATAGAGGGTTGAGATGTTATTTCAAGGTTTAGAATGAAAAATTTTATAAATATGTTACACAATTATAACATATATCATGTTTATATAATTATGTTTATTTATACAAATAAATATAGTCTATAGTTCAATAGTATAGTGGATTCTTTTTATTGTTTGTTTTTAGTTATTATGGGGTTGTTATGCAACAAGGCATGGTTAATCATGTATAACTTGTGTTAACAACTGTTGATGGAATTTAATTGTGAATTCAAAAATGTTTTGATATTTCAAATCCGTTCAGTGGTTTTCGAGATACAAATGATTTAATAAAGTCGTGTCATCGCATTTCAATAAAATGCAAACGCTAATGTACGCGGGTTTTTAAATTGTGTATATTTTGGGAACCGTTGAATGGATGTTAACTATCTAAAGAAATTTAAATTCACAATTAAATTGTCTATAAATTGGTGTATCAGAATATTACTACAGCGATTAATAAACCAACAAAAATAGCAGTATTGTCCATACTTTTCTATCAGAAATACAGCATACAATTAACAGCTGATCAAGTACTTATAAGCGCGTAACGTACTCAACAAAAATTGATATATATTTTTAACCGTTTAATGGATTTTTGTTTTGAAAAAATATTTGAATTCACAATAAAATTATCTATAAAATCATTATGAGTAGGCTACTTGTTGTTAGGTTAATTTGTATTAAAAACCACGATAAATTGTATTTAATTCGTTTTAAGTATACATTGGCGTAAATTAATTCAAATAGCTAAACTATAATTGTCCATACATAAAAACATAAAACTGACAATTTATAGTAAATTTTATGAGGAATCCGAATCCGTTTTAAAAAATAACTTCCGATAATTAGTTTTCGATATATAAGCGTTTTTGTACTATCGCCTGCCCAATTTTTATACTCTCTGTACGAAAATCAAAACCGAGTACGCGGGTTTACTAAATTGTGTTTATTTCTAGAACCGTGGAACGGATGTTAATTACCTAAAGAAAATTGAATTCACAATTAAATTTTCTATAAATTGGTATATCAGAATATTACCAAAGAGATTAATAAACGTGAGTAATAAACCAATAAACATAGCAGTATTTAGAAATCGTTTATAATTTTGAGCGATTACTATTAACGTTCATAAATCAAAAAACATTTTATATATCATTTTCAAATTTTTGTAGGTTTTTTATATAGTCATATAGAATATTTCCTGAAAATGTTAACAAAATATATAAATAAAAAGACTAGGCCTATACAAGTTATAATTTGACGCTATTTTCAACCAAACCGATAGATGTAAACTGTTGTAAATTGTTTAATTATAATTATACTATTAGCATAGATCTGATAGTTTATAGAAAATTTAATTGTGAATTCAAATTTTTTTTGATATTTCAAATCCGTTCGGTAGTTTTCGAGATACAAATGATTTAATAAAGGCGTGTCATTGCATTTCAATAAAATTCAAACGCTAATGTACACGGGTTTACTAAATTGTGTTTATTTCGAGAACCGTAGAATGGATGTTAATTATCTAAAGAAAATTGAATTCACAATTAAATTTTCTATAAATTGGTATATCATATTACTACAGCGATTAATAAACGTATGTAATAAACCAATAATAATAGCAATATTTAGAAATCGGTTACTATTTTGCTATAAACGTTCATAAATCAAAAAAATATGTATATATCATTTTCAAATTGTTGTATGATTTTTTATATAGTCATAAAGAACATTTCCTGAAAATTTTAATAAAATCTTTATTTAATATAATCTTTATAACGAAAATTCGTTATCAAACTTCTTAAGAGTTTGAAAAAAATAATAAGTAGCGGTCCTATGATATGTACAAAACGCCGACCGCAATACAGACCGGTGTCGTATACAGCTAAAAAAAACTGTTTTTTCAGAGCTCGTTGATTCGACAGAAAAACTGTTGCGAGATTCGTCTGTCTATGGAAGTAAGGAAGGACAAAATTCTGCTGGAAGGACAAATCTAAAACAAACATCTCTGGTCGGAAATTAATCAAAATAGGCCAAAAATAGTCTTCAGATAGTATGTAGACGATACTATAGTACTTTTCTATGGCAACAATAGATAATTAAAAACTCTGATTAACTTCGTAAACACAATGCATCCAAAACTCCAATTCACGGTTGAAGTGAAACAAATAACAATTTAAACTTTTTAGACCTATCAATTTCAAAAATAAACAATAGTGTTAAGTTCAACATCTATAGAAAACCTACCACAACAAACCAGACTATACACGCTTCTTCCCATCATCCATGTCATATAAAAATGGCAGCTTACAATAATTTCGTTAACAGGCTAGCCTCAGTACCTCTAGACAAGAAGAAGTATGAACAGGAAGTAAACATAATTAAACCCATCGCAGTATACAATTGGTACAAGAGCTCAGATATCGACCAACTCATCAGGTAACATACAAATAAGAAACCCATTATTAAAAAGAAAAAGCAAACTTACGTCTCCACAGAATATGGATCAGCATTGAGTCATACTCCAAAACGTAGACTGGCTAAAGAGAGCGTAACCGTTGCTTTCAATACCTCAAACAAACTATACTATTTTTTAAATAACCCAAAAAAAGACATACATAATGACAAACACGATAAGACTGCCACATACAATATCACTTGTTATAGGCCTACAGTAATGAATGTCCGAATTTTTATATAGGACAGACTGCCCGCTCTTTCAACAAAAGTTTTAAGGAACACTTCCCTAAGAGGACTTCATATACAAACTCTGCTTTTGGTGAACATCTTATCAACAAAAACGATAAATACACAGATATCTAACCTAACATGGAGATATTGCAACAAAAGTTTGGTGTCAATTCCCAAACACGGTTACGGCTTGCCAACGTCAAAGCAAGTGCCAATTCACTCAAATATCAGCCACAAAAATATTCCCGAATTAAATATACCAACAAATAAAATAAAACGTCAATTATTGAATATATTTGGTCACATTTTCTAAAAATTAAATTAAATTCTTGGTATCTTTTAAAATTTTTAAAGTTATTACTAGAAACATGTAGTTATAATCACTGATCATACCTGAACAAAGGCTACATAATGAAACAATGGTAGGCCTATCAGTCGTGAAATTAAATTCAAGTTCGGGATGTTGGGGTATTCGGTAACGTAGGCTACTCAACATTATTTATATATATTTTTAACCGTTTGATGGATTTTTGTTTTGAAAAAATATTTGAATTCACAATAAAATTTTCTATAAAATCTTTATTAGTAGGCTACTAGTTGTTAGGTTAACTTGTATTAAAAACCATGATGAATTGTATATTTTAAATATGCATTGGCGTAAATTAATTCAAAAAGTTAAACTATAATTGTCCGTACATATAAACATAAAATTTATAATTTATAGTATTTTTTATGAGGAATCCAAATCCGTTTTAAAAAATAAGCGTTTTTGTACTATCGCGTACCCAATTTGTATACTCTCTGTACGAAAATCAAAACAGAATACGTTGGTTTACTAAATTGTGTTTATTTCGAGAACCGTTAAACGGATGTTAATTATCTAAAAAAAAATTGAATTCACAATTCTATACATTTTATATAATTTGGTATATCAGAATATAACTACAGCGATTAATAAACGTATGTAGCCTAATAAACCAATAAAAATAGCAGTATTTAGAAATCGTTTACATTTTTGCTATACACGTTCATAAATCAAAACATTGTGTATATATCATTTTCAAATTTTTGTATGATTTTTATATAGTCATATAGAACATTTCCTGAAAATTTTAACAAAATCTATAAATAAATAGACTAGGCCTATACAAGTTATAATTTGACACTATTTTCAACCAGACCGATAGCGGTAAATGGTTGTAAATTGTTTAATTATTATTAGTCTAGATATGATAGTTATAGAAGTCTAGCTTTGATAGTTTATAGAAAATTTAATTGTGAATTCAAAAATGTTTTGATATTTCAAATCCGTTGGGTGGTTTTCGAGATGCAAATGATTTAAAAAAGGCGTATCGTCGCATTTCAATAAAGTTCACAAAAAGTTTAGGTTACTTTATTTATTTGAAAATTTATTTATATATTTTATGAAATTTATTTCAATGTTGTTTTGAAGAAATTTGTTTTTTCGTTGTAAAGTAATTAAATTTTATTGTATCTTGATGAAATTTTCACAACATGTACGTATATATTTTGTTGTCATAATTATTAAATTTTATTTAATTTTGTTAATTAGTTAAGAGAAATTGTTTTTTTTTGTTGTAAATCAATAAAATTTTACTATATCTTGATGATTTTTTCACAAAATGTGTATAAATATATTAGTAAGAAGTGTGGTAAATTTTGTTTAAATCTCTCAATTCGTTTAAAAAATATATATCGAAATAGACGATGATTTGTATATATATATATATATATATATATATATATATATATATATATATATATATATATAAATCCCACTATCATTATGGCATCATTTCATATCCATACAATATGGCAGCCCCTTAAAAGAATAGAGTATATTTCTTTTTAGAAATGTATAGTGGCTTTGCAAGGTGATATCAATTACTTTATACATTTTGATATCTCAAAAAATTTAAAATACAATTTTTTTTTTCAATCACTAAATTAACATCATTGTTGCAGCTTTTGACGTTTCTAACATTACGAAGGCCACTGTATATATTTTACATTGCGATACCATTATGGCAACTAAGGTGTATATTTTAACCACCGAAATATCACAAAGAGAACCGGCACTGTTGCCAGTTTGACATCCTGTTGGCCTTCTGTTTTACCCCAAGTCGCTTAAGCAGTTTTGAAATGCACGTAGACATTTGTTGTGTGTTATCGTCGTTTGGTAGTATTTCACTTATAAAATATAGTATTTTATAAGTGTTTATAGTATATCAATCGGCCTACCTGCTGCTATTGGTTCTTCTATGAATCACCAACTAGCCCTTGTGCTACAAAATCAATTTTTTCTAGATTTTAACTTTACCTAACTTTTACTCTAATTACTAAACTCTAAATATTATTTTTCGCAAAATGGGTCCAAACACGGTACAATTGTGACAACTCTAACCGGGTTTTGAGTTTAAAAACTAGAAAATACTTAAAACGTGTCCTTTATCACGTGTTTTATATTGTAATAATCAGAAGTCTAATGTAATAGTTATCTGATCAATACAATGGAAAATGTTATTGTAAAGTAACATTTAAAACGAATTTGTAATTATTTGTATTTTCTTTTACTTTAGTATACGTTCACTGTTAGCCTATATTGATTCTGATTTAGATTCTTTGTTTTTTTTTTTGCATACCGGTACGTTTGAAAACACTGCTAGAATTACTGTAATTATTATGTATGTTATTGTGATCGTGCTAATTCAAATAAAATGTCTATAACCATTTTTAAGTAGTCAAATTTATGATTTTGTAACCTACTGACCATAAAACCACATAGAGTTGTCACAATATTGTACCGTGTTTGGACTCATTGTGCTAGAAATAATATTTAGAGTTCAGTAATTAGAGTAAAATTTTAGTAAAGTTAAAATCTAGAAAAAATTGATTTTGTAGCACAAGGGCTAGATTATGATTCATAGAAGAACCATTAGCAGCAGGTAGGCCAAGCCGCACGTGTGAGTGTGTCTGCGCGTTGGGGAGCAAGGGTCACCCTAATCCTTTAGAGCGCACGGCTGTTTGGACAAACTATACAAAATATTGGGGCCATTTTTCAGAGGTGGTCTTTACTACAACCAATACATTATTGTTGGTAAATTGTTCGATTGTCAATGTGTTGACCAAAATAAATCATTGTAAAAAACAAATTAAGGTTTTGAAATAACTTTTAGTATTTATTATTATTTTTGGTGTGATAACAATGGTCCTGTGCTGTGAATAAGTGTGAAGCGTCATCCGTCACGCGTTACGCTTCGTGATGATTAGGTTTCATTCGGGTATTTTCGAGCGAAAAAACGAGTGTACTAAAAAAGAAAGTGCTGTATGCAAAAACTTCCCTAGAAAGCTTCAACATTTATGGTTCTGTACTGTTTTATAAAATAAACTATGCAATATATTTCTCGAATAAAACTTTATTTCCTTGTCAAGGAGACCTCGCTGTCTTATATAAAACCAACTAAGCAATAACTTTCTCTGATAAAACTTATTTTCTTGTCAATGAGATTCACAGTCCTAAAGAAAACTAACTAAACAATAACTTTATCAGATAAAACTTATTTCCTTTTCAAGGTGACCTCGCAAATCTTACAGAAAACCAAAAAAGCAATAACATTCTCAGAAAAAACTAATTTCTTTGTCAAGGAGATGTTGCAATTCTGAATTACGCAATAACTTTCTCAGGGTAAACAAATGTTTATTTTAAAGAGATGCTTTGCACTTTTATAAAAGAAACTATACAATAACTTTCTTAGGAACAATGAATATTCTTGTTAAAGAGGTGCTGTAATCTTTTATAAGAAAACTATGTAGTAACTTTCTCAGGTTAAATTAATATTCACGTTAAGGAGCTGTTGTACAATTATATTTTCAATATTGTTCTAAGGTTAAATAATTGCTCATGTCAAGTAGGTGATTTAGCCTACTCTTTTGCAAAAGAAACTATGCAATAATTTTCTTAGGTTAAATCAATGCAATAAATAATAATAATAGTATTACGTTATTAATAATAATTATTAATATCAATCATACAATGTAACTACTATATTGTTTGGATGTCGCCGTTTCGAATATTGACTAAAATTCAACAATTAAACAGCAGTGACTTGAAAATGGCTAAATAGCCGAAACGACCGTCGTTTGTATGGAGAATACGATAAGTCTCATAATTGTTGAAATGTAACTATTACTGTGAAATGGTTTTGATCACCATAGACATTTTCACTTCCGTCGTACAGTACACCACACACCAGATAAAACAATAAATAAAAGTATGTAAACATATACATATTGGGATGGAGTTTTATAATACTTAGTAAATACAAATAGTACTCGGTCTTCTACTTCTCACGCTCAGGCGGCCTCAATAATTCCGAGAAATGTATCGAGTATCGTTGCCAACAAAACAGTTTTAGGGGCTGGATACTGGACAGTAATATTCAACTTTGTCCACAGCTTTGAATGCTCAACTCTGCGTCTTGTGTGTAAAATGGAAGGAAACAAGCAACTGATATCAAAGCAGGTACGTTCAAGTTATAGTTATTAATGTTACTTTATAGCGTCATTAGTAATTTCATAATATTATTGTGATGCGTATGTGCTAGAATAAACAGACGGAATTAACAACAAATGTGATAGGCCTAACCCTGGATATGATGTATGAGAAGAACTACCGACATTTCATGTTTATTTAATAGTTGTACCAAAACCTGCTTGTTAAAAATAGGGTCTAGCTATTATTTAGATTTCTTAACTTTATTTATCGCTTATTTAAATTTTTTGTAGTGGATCCCACTCTTAAACCGAATTCAAAATAAATCAACAAAATTTGAAAAACATTATTATAATAACAGATATTGCCCAAACTAACACTATTTCAGATTTTCTAAGTACTGTCGGAATTTTACTTCTGTGTTTTACATAATAGTGGACACCACTTTTCAAAAAACCCATCAATATATTTAAAAAAATATCTATTTATTGACTGAGTTTGCCCAAACTCACAATATTTCAGTTATTCAATTTACTAAGTGGAAATTTGGCATTTCTTTTAATGTAGTGGATCCCACATTTTAACGAAATTCATCCCACAAAAAAATTAATAAAACTTTAGGTATAGATTTTGCCCAAACTATATACGTTTTTAATATACTGAGTAAAAATTTTAAATGGGTTTTAATGTAGTTGGTCCAAAAATAATCAAATCCAACCAAATCCAAAATAAACAATCAAGTATGAAAATATGGAACATGTGCACAGCGGTAATGCTGAGCTCGTTTTATTTTATTTTTTTAATAGAGAATGGATAGATATATAGGATTCAGTTTACTGCATTTAATTCAAAATTAATTAAATGTTTGTAATAGTCTCAACTGCATTCTTGAAATTAAAATGTTTACACATTTTCAAAGTGTTTGACAAATTGTGAATCTTTGTTGTTTATTTTCGTTTCTTTCTTCTTCTCGAATAAATGGTTAAGTATTAATACCATCACGTTTACATTGCAAAACAATATTTTAATGGGTATAGTAAGATTCTGCAAAAATATTTATAAGATGTTGTAATTTCTTATGTACTTATTTCTGAAAAACCAATATAGCTACACTAAATGTTATTTCATCATTATTATCATCAATATTCTCTATTTATTAGTGTATGGTATATTTATAAATATAAATAAATATAAACTTGTCTGAGCAATATTTATATAATCTTTTTTTTGGTATAAGTGTAAGTTATTTGAGGTGAAATGAAAACAATTACCCTAAATTATAGAAATTATAAAACAAAAAAAAAAATTACGTAAACTAAATATTATTTTTATCAATTTTAAACCTTAACAACCTATGAAAATGTTTATTTGTAAAATAAAAAAACATCCAATATTGTCGGCTAAATCAAATGGTTTTAGTTTTATTTACTTACAACCAACCGTTAAATATTTATATCCCAATAGGCCTTTAGGGAAACGTTTTTGGAACGAAATTTCAAACTTTAATATTTTGTATTTTCCCAAGAAATAACTAAAAGAGACATCTTCTCAAAGTTTTCATTAAAATTGCCAGAAATTGTGGCTTCTAGATCAAACTATCGTAAATAGGCCTACAGTTTTTTTTTCTATAGATTATCTAGCAAAAATAGCATTACGGTACGATTTTGTAGGAACTCTTGAAGAAATTGATAATTTTGTAAGGAAAAAAATAATAACATTAAAAAATGGTTGAGGGATTTTGCTTATATTTATTAATCTGTTTGAAATTCATTCAACAAGGTTTGTAGTCCTTTGATTAAGTAGATGCCTACAGTAAGGAATCCTACCTTGCTTTAAAACCTATTCATGTCACCTGTCAACAAGTTTTAAAATATTCTACTGCTGCTCTTGAAGTTATTGAAAACTTAACCTTAAAACTACTGTTTCTAAGAAATATTGTGTTTATTTAATTCCTAGGCCAGTGGTTGCTTTCCCAGTAAACAGGTAGCAAAGAATACAGAGGTATACCATTGTATTCTAACAAGCTTCTGTTTATAACCATTTAGGCTTAAATGACATCTTTCAATCAAAGGAATCAAAGGAATTCCATAGTCAAACATGCTAAAAACTTTATTACTAGAAGTAAATAGGAAACTCATCTACAGTGGCAACTGATTCCACTATTTTATTTTTACTTTTAGGCAATTAATTTGACGTGTACCCGAAAACCGTAAAACCATATTGATACTAAAGTACCAGGCTGTCCTGTGATACGCATAACTCCTATGATGCCCGAATTCAACAAAATGTATTCTATGCATAAATAAATGTTCTGTGTAAATTTCATCATGATAAAACTAGTTTCAATAATTTTGTGTATGAAAAAACTACAGGTTATTTCTAATTTCCTTCCAACGGTTCATTTGGCCTTACACATTTTATAAAAACGATCACGAAAAGCGTATTTATAAATATTTTTCAATAAATCTTTCACAAAATGTTCTTTGTATGTTCGATAATAGACTGTTATAATGTCAATTATATCTAATCGTTTTAAGTATGTTTTTTGGTCAAAAAATCATTTACGCTTTATTGTAAATTGTTCTTCAGAGTAGGTTTTCGCTTATAATTCGAATATTTCTTAATATTGGCATATATATATTATTATAAAATTTCATTTTATGAATTTTAATTTTAGGATAATTAGTTTCAAAGGAAAGAAAACTGAATTTGCGATCTATGACATTAATTATTAAAACAAATATAAAAAGTGATTTATTTGGACGTCATATTTTTTTTTTTTTTTTTTAATAATTAAATATGTGAACGTTAAATTTTTATTATTTATTTTAACTCGAATAAGAATATGGAAATTTACTCATTTTTTTCCATGAAATATCAGCATGTAATTAATATGTTAGAAGTACGTACAATGTTAGAATTGAGTCGATCATTAGTTAATAGTTTAAGGTTATAGTTTTAAATACGGGACTGTTGTTTATTAGGCCTATTTGTTTATTTTTCCCATGAACTGTGAAAGGTCGCATGGTTCCACCAGTTTAATATATGTTATATTTAGTGGTTTACAATGTTTTAAAACAAATCTACCTGATCGTTTATCACTAACCTAGAAAATTTCTTATAGGCCTATTGTCTTTAAACTGTGGGGAATACCAGATAGTTTCAATGCAACAGTATCTTGCAGAGAGATTTGTTAAGTTTTGACATAAAAGGGTAAAATATATGTCTTCTAAGAATATAGTCCGACCACCACTATAGTTCTGGAATGGTCGTAGTTAGGTAGAGATTCGGTCACCTGACACTAATCGGCTTAGCTTGCCCGGACCCCATTGTTTAACAAGACTGAAAAATTATTATTAATTTATGTGGGATTATTTTTATATAAGTTTTAAATATTGTATAAGGCAGTTGTGTATTTCAAAAGGGTAATTTGTCCCTTTCAACGAGTCTATTATCTTGTTTCTATTAAACTATCTCTATAGTTTATCTCTGACAGGAATGTGGGTACACATTGAAACGTCAAACCTATTTTGCAAGAGAAGTGTCTTTGCGGTTAAACCTCTTTTGCTGTAGGCCTACTAGTTACCTAAAAACTCTCTATTGTTATAAATGTTTATTATGGATAATGTTTAAGTAGATTTATATGATAATATTCTTCTGTAATACCTAATAAATATGTTTATGCATGGTGATTCAAGAAATATCAGGATGTAATTAATATGTTAGAATGTACGTACAATGTTAGAATTGAGTCAATCATTAGTTAATAGTTTATTTTTCCCATGAACTATGAAAGGTCGCATGGCTCCGCTAGTTTAATATATTTTATTTTAAAGTTAGTTGTTTACAATGTTTTATAACAATCTAACAGACTTTAAAAAATTATTTTAAAATAATGAAACAAATAATGGAAGTTTAAAGTAACATCCAAGAAATAACTACTAACTACATTATGTCCAGAAATACATACATAGTTGGAAGTATTGTTATAAAAACTCTAACTTTGTTAACAATTTTTTGCATTTAGGCCATAGTTTTGATCCCGAAAAGAATGTTTAAATCTTTTATATTGAAAATAAATGCCTATGTCTAAATAATTTAAAATGTTTAGATATTAATAGATCTATGTTATAATAACAATAATACAAATCTACAATGTTTTGCTTTTTAGGATGGAAAATGTTTTTATTTCAAGAAACTGAGAGCATAACGCCAATTTTTCAGCCACTTGTGCCGTACAGTGATAGCTCTGATGGAGAATCATCAAGCAACTCGATTTCATTTCCTGGTTTGGTTTCAAATTCAAATGAGCCAGTTCAACAAAAAGACGAGACATTTAATTTTGAAAGTTCTGTTCCTGAAGAAAATACTCAAGGAGGACAGATACCAATCAAAGGACATACAAAACATTTTAATTATTTACAGGGCAGCTATTTATATGATGAAAATTTGACTCGAACCAGTCTTGTGAACTGTCAAAACCCATCGCCTTCCATTGATTATTATGATTCGGATATTGACCCAGAATATGTCCCTGATAGTAGTAGTGGTAGTAATACAGATTTTTAAGCCCAGACATCTTCACAAAATAACATAATAGAAGACTTCTCGTGTTCATTCGATCTGAAGGTATTTTCTGAAGAACGATTAATCCGTAATAGTATTGAAGTTGGAGCCAGATATGAAGAAAATATTATTGATAAAACAAATTCACCCCAAAGAAGTTTGTTAACTGAAAGTTGGGATCTCCAAAACAAACCGTATTCGGGTAATAATTCTGAAAATAACACATTTTTATTTCAGGATAATAATAAACCTAAGCGCGTTAGAAGAAAAGACTTTTGTTTTTATTGTGAGACACTAGTTACTACATTTGCTAGACACCTTTTAAGAAACCATCGATTCGAAATTGAAGTTGAACGAATAAATTCAAAACCAATTAAATCTAAGGAGAGAAAACATTTAATTGATTTACTACGAAAAAAGGGGAACTACCTTTACGGTACCACAAATACTGTGTGATCTGCGTGCCTACCGTCAGTTGGTTGAGACTACATACTGTAGAGTACTCCTTTTGTGCAGAAAACGAGTAGGTGAGCTTCAGAGACTTCCACTAGATCTATATGAAAATATTCAAATAACCATAATTATGAGGAGTTCGAACAAGTAGTGAGACCTATTGAAATGATTCTTATAAGAAAATTTAAACGGGTGGTCAATCAGGGAAAACGAAAAGTGACACCTGTGTTGTTCAGTTTTGACGTGCAAAAGATTTGCTGATTAAATTAAGAAGCAATTTTATTCCATCAGAGAACATATTCCTCTTTGCAAATGTAAATACTACTAATCCGATCACTGGTTATAAAGTGTTGCAGAAACACTCCAAAATAGCAGGTTTGAAAAATCCTGATGCAGTCACATCAAGAACCCTCAGGAAATATTAAGCAATAATATCTCAATTGTTCCAATTAAATGACCAGGATATTGAACAGCTCGCTTCGTTTATGGGGCATACGTCTTCAGTCCATCGTAGTGAATATAGGCTCCCAGATGACGTTTTCCAAACAGCAAAAATTGCAAAGTTATTGTTGTCAATTGAGAGTAGCGAAGGAGCTAAAAATAAAGGTAAATCGCTAGATGAGATAGAGGTAAATCTTGACGAAGATATATTACAATCTACCAACTTCAATGAAGTTGATAAAGGAAGTAAAAGTTCAGAAGAAGAAGAAGACGGAGACTTGTTACCTTTAAAAGACCTAATCGGAGTAAGTGAGTCTTCTTCCAGTTCATTTCTGCAAACTAAAAGAAACATAGTAGCCTCTAAGAAATCTATAAAAAGAGAGATTACAAAATGGACCGATCAAGAGAAAAATATTGTATTCAATTTTTTGTAAGACTCACATTGCCAAGTGCAAGCCACCAAGAAAACACGAATGTGAGATGTTAATGTCCCAATATCAAACAGTTTTCAAAAACAAAACTTGGCCTGAAATAAAAGTTTTAGTTCAAAAACTTCTATACAAAAAAAGCTTTCTGTAAATAAACAAATTGTGTATATTTTCATGACTCTTATGAGACCTTTAACTATACGCTATTCGGTTTATTTGTAAGACTATCGCAAGTACAATGTTCAGCCTGTCCCAGCTTCGTCACTCTCTCATTTGTTGACGCGTTTCGGATAACCTACATTGTCAAAACAACTATTTGTACTGATCATCCTACTCTGGGAATCGTTATATTAAATCGACGTTAAATTTAAAATAACGATTCCCATAGTAGGATGATCAGTACAAATAGTTGTTTTGAAATGGAGGTTATCCGAAACGTGTCAACAAATGACAGAGTGACGAAGCTGGGACAGGCGGAAAATTGTACTCATGATAGTTGCAACAATTCAAGCGGAAAAGAAAATATTTAAAATAATTTATTTGAGGATTTTATAACGTAATTAGAACAATTTATTATTGTTAGTTATACGTACGTGTACTTTATTTATAGTATAGGCATAGTACGAGTGTTTTATTTGTTTATATTAAGTGTGATTTCCTTTACCTTTATGGGCATTAATAGTAATTTTAATTAATTTAATAACAATTAATATAATTTAGTAAATAATGTTATTTTTTCTTCAATAATACAGTTTAATATTTGTGTAACTTTGTCTTGCCAAACATTTGAGGACTAATGTTATAACACAGTAAAGCAAGAGAATTATGTTATTTAGCTGATGATTTGGCTATTCCTCTCTAAGGAAATACTGTATTATTGTTAGTTATACGTACGTGTACTTTATTTATAGTATAGGCATAGTACGAGTGTTTTATTTGTTTATATTAAGTGTGATTTCCTTTACCTTTATGGGCATTAATAGTAATTTTAATTAATTTAATAACAATTAATTTAATTTAGTAAATAATGTTATTTTTTCTTCAATAATACAGTTTAATATTTGTGTAACTTTGTCTTGCCAAACATTTGAGGACTAATGTTATAACACAGTAAAGCAAGAGAATTATGTTATTTAGCTGATGATTTGGCTCTTCCTCTGTAAGGAAATGCTGTACAGTATTATTATTAGTTTTTAAGTTTAGGCATACGTACAATTTATTTTACTTGTTTATACTAAGCTTGATTCCTTTGCCTTCATGGGGAACAATATTAATTTTAATTAAATGATTTAATTTGGTTAATTATTTAATTATATTTATTTATTTTATTTTAGTGTTTATAAATTGTACATATTTTCTGAAATAAAAATGTTTCGTCTGATATACGGAAGTTTTATTAATACAGTAAACCATTTATAACTTCACTAATCACTCTGTGTTTGTCACAGATGACCGATTCCTTTGAAATTTGGTATCTAAATAATCAGAAAATTGCAATGTAACACGTGTTATCATTTGTTTTTCGGAATTTAAGGAAGGAGGAAAAGTTGCATATCGTTACTGGAGTCATTAGTTATGATTCACTGACCCCAGCCAGTGGCTACTTAACGCGGCCGAGTCGCACAATAGACACCAAGGGTAGGCGATTAGTGCGGTCGACTGGGTTTCCGCCTCAAGCTGACTTGAATTTTACTATAGTAAACTATATAATATTACTATGGCAGATAATTTTAGAAAAGTAAAAATCACTTCCGTCAGTAAGAAAAGTGTCAGTGGACTTTGGACCCATGAAAAGGACCATCTGTAAGTTGTCTAAACCATAAAGTTCTACTTGTTTACAATTATTTTACTTACAAACAACCCGCCGTGTAATAAATAACTTTCTCTGTAGACATATTTTTGAGTTCTAAGTCCAAGCTATTGTAATTTATTCAGGTAACACACACCCACTTGAACCTGTTTAAACCCCAGTCCTCGCTTCCGCCTTCAGTTAATTCAATATTGTGTCTCATTTATGCATCTCCACTATAGGAAATTAACATTCTTTTCATGATCGTAATTTGGAAATTTCCATCGAATATTTGAAAAGTACAGTAAATGAAAAAATTAGAAGAAAGATACCAAACACGACATAATTTGGTAAAAAAATCATACAATATAGGCGCAGCCTGTTTGTGTGCAGTAACAATCGAGTTGGTTTTTGGTAACGATATTAAATTAAATTTTGTCAAAAATGTATACATAACAATAGTCGTAGTACGCCTAATGTTTAAGTTTTTTCTTATTTCTTAAGTGTATTGACAAATCAAACCTAGCATCCCTTGTGCATTTACGACCTACCAGTAGCCGACCAAGCCCTTAGTCCCAACCTTTTGTTTGTTAATGGGGGGTAATAAACATGACAGAAATTGTGTGGTAAAGTTAACAGCACTTTGATTTTTTATACAAATTAATTGTATTTAGAGCTGTTAACGAATTATAAAGCCAGTTGTAGTTATTTTTTACGATCCTAATAAGTAGGCCTATACTTAAAAGAGTTGATTTTATTATCAGTTTGTACGAATGTATTATTATTATTTTTGTTAACTTCTTTACTGTATTCCAATTAGACTAATAAAGTCAGAAGAGATAGTTACACGCAGTAAAAAAAAAACTTTAGTAACTAGGTTTGAACCTACGCAACTAAGTTGTAGGTCCATCTGTAACCTACCAGAATAGACGAATAGGGTTAATCGTAAGTTTCTTAATGCTGAACATTTGATTTTTTTTAACCTTTTGGTTAGTCATATCTTCAAAGAATTAAAAATGGCAGCAAAAATAAAAGTAAAGAACGACTTAACGTTTTTATGACCCATTTAAAAAAAATGTTTACTATGTTTTTAATGGGAAACCATAAAAATATTACGCTACCGTTTTCGCGTCTCGAGATCTGATTCAAATTACAGTATTTGTATAGGAATTTCTGTTTTAATTCTAACTTATAATTATTTTTATTTCTATGTTATATTTTTCTGTGTAAAACTTGAGCAGTAGCCTACTAATAATAAAAGTTACAAGGTATTAATTCATAGACAAAATGTATTTTACCTCAGTTACATTTTGAGAAGAATATGTTTATTTAATTTGCATGTGTCCCGTTGAAAATATAACTTTTTTTGGTTGTAGTTTGAATAATATAATGTTCCTGGATGAGAGTGGGAAGTAACAAATCTAATTTAAATGTTCATACCGATAATTATAAAATGAAATAAATAAAATTGTATGTTCGAGTATCGCGGTGTCTTGATTCATAATTTTAAAATGCTCTAAAATGGTGGTGGTAAAACGAAACACAATAATTACAAAGAATTCACACAAACATTGTTAGTGAGTTTTTCAGGATTATTTCCATTTAACATTCCTTTGAAGCTTCCTTGTATCAACCAGGCGTTTTTGTTATACATTATTAGTTTTGTTTCCGAAGTAATAATTTAAAACTTGACTTATCAAAAAGTTTGTAAATTTGTTAGTATACTGTTATTTTCATTTACTACAATTTACTTTATAAATTACAATCTATTTAACAAATATGAAACATAATTTAATTTAATCAATCACTTAACGAATAACAACAAAAATATAAACATAATGACATGCAATAAAATGTAAACGTGGGACAAATAATACATCCCCGTAAATCACTCTCTCACATCCTCGCAAAGCTTCTCTCTAACAAAATAATCATATCCCCAGAAAAGCTTGTCTCTTACATGCCCACAAGTTTCTGTCTCTCGTAACCGTTACATCCCCACAAAACACATATTTAAAAAAAAATCAAAATCAAAATTTTCGAGAGATAACGTATTAGGAGTAATACTTATTTATTAAGCAATACATTTTTTAAAAATCAGACTTCTACCTTTTATATTTACCGAGATCCCACAAGGTATCTCCAGGACGTATATCCCCAGAAGGGTACATGCGATAGACAGAGAGAGAGAGAGAGAGAGAGAGAGAGAGAGAGAGAGAGAGAGAGAGAGAGAGAGAGAGAGAGAGAGAGAGAGAGAGAGATATCGAGAGAGAGAAAGAGAAAGAGAGAGATTTTGTGTATTAATGTTAACAAGCACATTAACACGTATTTAGAGGAAGTTATTTGATATTGTATTGTTCTGAGAAGGAAGGTGAAGAAACGGTTTCTTTATAGAGCAACTAACAACTGATATAGGTGTGAGAGGGAATGTCATAAAGCATGTCACAAGCCTCAATGTTAAGGGTAGAATAGTTTTTTCTAAGGGAAGTGGTGTTTTATTATTATTGCCAAGAAACAAGTTAAAACAGGATGTTACTCAACGTGGCCTACTTCAGTTGGAGATTTATTATTTTCAAGTTACGAATAAATATAAAGTTTTAAAAACTTGGTAAAATGTAATTAAAATTACGAAATTTTGTAGACAACTTCAATATTACTTCTTAACCATCTTGTCATTTATTATAAATTGTTTTCCAAATGGCAATCAATATTTTTTCTTTTACTAGTTGCAAATTGTTTGTTTCCTGTGCAATTGGTTTCTATTCAACACGTCAACGTTCATTGTACCAACTATCGTTTATTTTAGTGGGCCTTTCCACAAAATTCCACAGGTTGGAAAGAACTAAAACATTCTAAATAATTGCTGATTAAAAATTTCATTTCCGAAAAAAATCGAGGTAATTTGTACACCTAAATTTGTTTGATTTTCACTATTTGTAGACTAGATGTGCCTAAGGTAGAGCGATTAGAATGTTATATTTAATTCGCTAAAGAATTCTGCGCCAGTCGCGTATTTATTTACTATAGACAGATTTTTTTGATAGTTGAGGAGTCAAATTAAACAGTTTTACATGTATATTTGTCGAAAATTATTCATTTACCTTGAACACATTTATTTTGTAATAAATTTATCATTTAAATAACATGCCTGTTATGGGTGAATGACATGTTTCAAAAAACAAATAAATTGTAGCAGCTGTTATAAATTCTCAATTACGTTTTTTTTTGTTGTTTGTTTGAGAATTTATAACAGCTTTTTGAAATTACTTTCAGGTTAACTCATATAGTTCTCACTTTATTTGTAGGGGTTAACGTTGTGTTGTGATTGATTTCTTACATTTCGCAAAACGAAACCGTTTATACGGCTTATTGTTAATGTGCAACAATTGAGTCTGAATTTTTATATCGCTAAAGTTAATGATTTAAATTGTTAAATCATTACTTACTGTATAGCGTTTGTTTTAATTGTTATTTATAGCTTACATCTCGCAAAAGTTAACGATTATATTGCTTATTGTTAACGTATAACAATTGAGTCTAAAAGTCAACGAATATAGATACTGTATAGCGCTTCTTTTATTTGTGATTTAATTCTTACATCTCGAAAAGTTAACGATTTATATTGCTTATTGTTAATTTGTGACAATAACCCATATAAATCGGTTACGTTTGCTAGATATAAGAAATATATCCTAAATAAAGTAAGCGCTATGTAGTATGTATATTCATTAAATTTTGCGAGATAAAAAATTCAAACCCAAATTGTGTAATCACACAATTTTAGTTATTAAAAATCGTTAAAATTCATAACAGGAAATGATTTAAACATGAGTTTGTTTAAAAAATAATAAAAATATTTGTTTTATGGGAGATTACATAACGACTATTTGATAAAAGGGTATTTGACATCACTATCCGTAAAAAGTATAAAATGGGAAAAATGAATCAGTTTACGTTTTATAACGTATTATTTTGGTGTTTTATATAGCCTACCAAAAAATTCCTCATTTAATTTGAGCATGATACGGAATAAGTTTGTTTATGTGTATATATAGAATACTGTCTTTAACATACGACGATACTGTAGGGGGAAAAAATGTGCGGAAAAATTGCACTAACTTTCTCAAATACCAATTCCAAAACCAAATAAAACTACTCGCGACCAAAATTGTAATTTCTGTAATTGTCAATAAAAAATTGTAAACTAACAATTTAGTACTCTTTGGCAAGTTTATGTAGGGCCTACACTAGCTTCGCTTGCGTCATTAGCGAAAAGCGTATTTGATGAAGGTTATTTTTGAATTGTAATGTTTGTTGACTTTCGATTACACACATGGATTTGGTTTATTAATGTCCTTATGTACAGGGAAGAAGTTTGTGTACCTGATATTGAGAAGTTACGTCTTCTATATCGGTTCCATTTCGGGTAATGGGGGGGGGGGGGGTTAACGATAACACAAGAACCGACTTTTTGGAGAGATAGCGACACATGACAGCTATCTCCATATTTTTTATTTATACAATAATTCTAAAAAATTTGCATGGTATGATCATAATATGTCCACATACGAAATTTGATTTAAATATATATGGGCTGTAGATCACTGTGCATTCGACAGACTATGTGCACATGGATACCATTAAAAAACTTTTCTTTTGGTTTCAGGAATCCACAAAAAAGTTGACATAGATTTTTAGAGAATCACATAACGTTCTCTGTATCTCGTATGCATGGGGAAGTAAAGAGCCGTAACTGTGGGTGGTATTACATGACTAAATAACAGCGTACCAAAAGCAAAACACTAGAAAAATGTTGTTAAATACGCCCGCGCATATATGTACCATAAACTACTCCTAAACCATTAAACGTTAACGATTACTTGCACATGGTAGTTAGAAGCAGTTATTATTATCGAGGTGTATTGTTCCATGGGGTGAATACATGGGATGGGAAGAAATGATTGTATTATTGACAAATTATTGTAGGTTTGAGCGGTGATGTCATAAACATAACGTTTGTCTGAGTGTTAAGAAAGACTAATTTAATACAATTTTCTAAACGAAGAGTTGTTTTATGTCGACATATTTTCATCATATCTCGGGATTTTTTATATTTTCTAAAGGGAATAATTCTTTAAAGACGGTGTACGGGATTTAGGAGGTGTATTGAGTTCATCGGAGCGTCACGTCACGAGACAATCGTCACGCAGAGCGAGAAGTGTCACGATAATAGTATAACTAGATCCTATACCTTATTTAGAGGTGAATACTTCTTACAAGAAGTTACGGGATTTAGGAGGTGTATTGAGTTCATCGGAGCGTCACGTCACGAGACAATCGTCACGCAGAGCGAGAAGTGTCACGATAATAGTATAACTAGATCCTATACCTTATTTAGAGGTGAATACTTCTTACAAGAAGTTACGGGATTTAGGAGGTGTATTGAGTTCATCGGAGCGTCACGTCACGAGACAATCGTCACGCAGAGCGAGAAGTGTCACGATAATAGTATAACTAGATCCTATACCTTATTTAGAGGTGAATACTTCTTACAAGAAGTTACGGGATTTAGGAGGTGTATTGAGTTCATCGGAGCGTCACGTCACGAGACAATCGTCACGCAGAGCGAGAAGTGTCACGATAATAGTATAACTAGATCCTATTCCTTATTTAGAGGTGAATACTTCTTACAAGAAGTTACGGGATTTAGGAGGTGTATTGAGTTCATCGGAGCGTCACGTCACGAGACAATCGTCACGCAGAGCGAGAAGTGTCACGATAATAGTATAACTAGATCCTATACCTTATTTAGAGGTGAATACTTCTTACAAGAAGTTACGGGATTTAGGAGGTGTATTGAGTTCATCGGAGCGTTACGTCACGAGACAATCGCCACGCAGAGCGAGAAGTGTCACGATAATAGTATAACTAGATCCTATACCTTATTTAGAGGTGAATACTTCTTACAAGAAGTTACGGGATTTAGGAGGTGTATTGAGTTCATCGGAGCGTCACGTCACGAGACAATCGCCACGCAGAGCGAGAAGTGTCACGATAATAGTATAACTAGATCCTATACCTTATTTAGAGGTGAATACTTCTTACAAGAAGTTACGGGATTTAGGAGGTGTATTGAGTTCATCGGAGCGTTACGTCACGAGACAATCGCCACGCAGAGCGAGAAGTGTCACGATAATAGTATAACTAGATCCTATACCTTATTTAGAGGTGAATACTTCTTACAAGAAGTTACGGGATTTAGGAGGTGTATTGAGTTCATCGGAGCGTTACGTCACGAGACAATCGCCACGCAGAGCGAGAAGTGTCACGATAATAGTATAACTAGATCCTATACCTTATTTAGAGGTGAATACTTCTTACAAGAAGTTACGGGATTTAGGAGGTGTATTGAGTTCATCGGAGCGTCACGTCACGAGACAATCGTCACGCAGAGCGAAAAGCATGAGCAAAATTTGTATAACCTAATTTATACTCTATGAAGTTATACTTTGTGCATATTATCTCTGAGGTAGGTGCCTCTCCCTCTCTTTCACGTGAAAGCATGCATGAGAGTGTGTATGTAACAAACCCCTTGAAGTAGTAACCACTATCACCGCGTCTCGTGTCGCTACGCAGCCAATTCTTTAGATAAATCATTATTTAGGGGGAGCTACGATGAGAAAATATCAAATATTTATCTTGGTTACTTACTAGTTCATAGAATCTTTACTCTTTTGTGAACTTTACTATAACAAATTAAATAACACCACTTACCACAACTTCACTAGGAATAGCCAACTAACTAGTAAACCCGTACTTAACCCTATTAAGTACAACTCTATGGAGCTAATACACTAATCCTTATTATTACTGATGTAGTTTAATTCTATAGGTTTATTTAATTATGTTAGTGATAATTATTAGTGATGTGGACATTTTTAAAGAATACGATCGATATTCAAAATATTGTCTGATGATTTGATATTAAAATTTAATTTGTTTATAAAATATCTGAGAGTAGAGAAACTGTTTTTTCGAATCACGTCTGTGCATTGCTTTACAACCCAAACTAGTAAATACATGTTAATTAAATCTGGTTTGTAGGTAAATATATCGAGATGTTTATTTTCTAACTTTTGTATAATTCAAAATATCATTGTAGTTGTCGTAAGAAAAATTAGTCTACTTTATTTAAGGTTAACTCTAAAGGTGGTGATTTTGCTCAAGTTACTCAAACAAAATGTATTGTTCAACATCCAGAAAATGCAAGTTCGTGTGACATTTTTAAAACCCACAAAATTGACCATCTTTGTATAAAAGACGTAATTTCTTAATATTGGGCTTTATCAATTTCGTTCAAAACATGAAAATTTAACATTTTTGCGGTAGTGTAACTATAACATACGTTACAACTAAAGTGCTCTGACAAACGAGAGATAGAGAGAGAGAGAGAGAGAAAGAGAGAGAGAGAGAGAGAGAGCGAGAGAGAGAGAGAGAGAGAGAGAGAGAGAGAGAGAGAGAGAGAGAGAGAGAGAGAGAGAGAGAAATCCGATTTGTACAATGAAAATTAAACTATCAAGTAAACTATATAAACCATGATTATAAGGTGAACACAAAATGTATAGTTTCTTATTGCAATTGTTTGATCTTATTCTAATAAAACACAAAAAACTCAATACTCTTTAGATTATATAAGACACTTCCATACTCATTTATACGATGGATAAAAAGAAATACAAATGCAACTAACATTTCAAATTGTTTGTATAAAACCAATCACCAGAACAAATTCACGGCACATTTTCATTTTTCGAAAATAAATCGTAAGACGGTGTTCATAACTCATTTACACTTTCGACTAACAACTAAGGAAATGACATTTTTTTACGACATGGTTTCGGCGTTGGTTGGGATATGTGAGAAAGTTTGGAGGAACTTTTGTAGTTTATTCTACTTATATTAATAATAATTATTTTATATTATTATTAAACATTATAGAAACACACATAAAATAGTACAAAGTTGTAAAACTTTAAACAGTAGATGTCACGAAAAAACTCAGATTGTTTCTACGTAATTTTCCAAATAAATTACGTATACGGTAGTTATAAAATACATTAAACAGCTCGGAGGTATGCAGTGTTTGGATTTATTTTCAATGTAAAATTGAAGGAATTCAATGACACCTATAAACTTGGAAAATATCCATAATCTTTGTATTATAGAGTGGCAATCGCTGATTCACAGCTGTCACAGGTAGACGTGCGTGAGAGGGATATTCGCGGGTAGTACCTAGCTGTAGCCGGTGGGAACGAATGGACATGTTATAGTTGTCATCCTTATTTAATTGTTAATACGTATGCTTAGTACAACTGAGCTATTAGGGCTAGGCCAAAACCTCTTGTAACTGTAGTTATGTTTAATTAAGCTTTGTGTGTCTTGTAGAAAATTCGTTATGGAAATATGGAAAAGTGTTTTTAAATTTATTTTTTCAAAACGTTGCTCTTTTTAAGTATTCAACATTCGTCTGCATAAAACTAGTTTTTGAAACCAATGAACTTGTGGTTGTGTGAACGGTACGCCTTATTTTTTGAATGTTAAAATATTTATCTGTTTGAGGTTCTCTTCGTCGAAAAAAGTATTTTACCGTATGTCTTTCGTATATACAGCGCTCTACGGCACAAACGCTTGAACTGATTTTAATGAAATTTGTTTTGTGCGCATATTTTGGGAAGTTCTCGGGACTTGTTTCGTTTTTTTTTTTTTTTTTTAACTAATTATTTACGTGTAGTTTATACTATATGTAAGCAAATATTTTCAATTTTTCAAAATCGGCTATAACGATTTCGATTAAATTTTAAATGGTATGGCGTTTGTCGTAACAAACAGCATAATACAACGAAAAATGGACGAGTAAAACAAGACCTCGGTTCGCCTAGTCAGAGAAGCTACATTCCCAAAGTATTGTGTATTTTTAGAAAACATCAACAGATTATGTATCGCAACGATACTTATTTTGAAAAAAAATAATACGTGTGTTGCCTTCAGCATTGAAAACCATATAATCTTAGTATTCCCTTCCACGTAACAAAGTTAAGACAGTAATGCTTTTATAAAGTGAGAGATATGTGAATTCTGATGTTAATGTGCAATAAATCAAATAAGAACCTAGTAATTTCTAGTGAGTAGCTTTTTTTAATGCGGTTCTGTTTTCTTGTATGCATTGTTCTTAATAAATTTATTCTACATTTTATTTATTAGTTTATACTGAACTATTAGCGAGTACATCGATTAGTGAGTTCAAAATGGACGTCTAGTTTTACGCAAAAATAACAGGTTTGTTTGTCTACCGTCCAGTCCTTCACAGTCTAAAACTAGTTGATGAATACTTACCCAGCCCTATCATACAATACAATACAAGAATATCCACTATATATAGTGCCCAAACTTTCGTTTCTAGGGCTTTCAAGGAACTGTTATCTGTCTTGGTAGATAAAGGAGTCTCCCTACTGGGTGAAACTCCTCGTTAGAATGTTTTAAACTGTTTATACAAAAGTTTTTGTTTATCACTTCTTTCTTGACGCCGGGTAGATCGTAACGGAGAGAGAGAGAGAGAGAGAGAGAGAGAGAGAGAGAGAGAGAGAGAGAGAGAGAGAGAGAGATTTATGTCTTCATTCGTTTCGCTCGTGTCACTGTCTCTAGGAAAAAGATTTCTCAAAAATAAATTTTATTATTTATTATCTTAGTTTTTTCGAATAGAGACAATCGAAATTAGCGCTATCTTACGATTGGGTGTGTACTAAAAATGATCGCTCCGATATTTTTTCATGATTGTAGGATATTTACAGAACTAATCTTAGTCACGCTCCGTTTATTTTTAAACAGTCTAGACAAAAATCTTCTGAATGGCTTTTAAAATCAAATAATCGTGCTTTAAAATTCCTCCGCGTCCATAACAAGTGACAGGGAAGCAGCAACGAAGGTAGGCGGGCGGACTTCTGATGTAGTGTTGAAAGCGGAAACATTATTAAATACGCCAAATTCTCTGGCCCTTCGCCATAACCCAAATCTTTGGTTCACTACAGTCGACAATATATTGTGTTCCGACTTTTAAAACATTTACAAACTATGTTTTATTTGTTAACATCAAGACAAAGTTTGTTGCAAAGTGTTATGTCTGTAGTCGTCAACTAGGAAACTGTGCGGCTGTGCTGTGAAATGTTGCTTCTCTTGCTTTACAAAATTGTGATCACTTTATCTAAAGCACTGCCTATAAAAGAAGGTTTTATTTTATATAAACACGTTTTTCGTTATCTTATTTAGTGATGCGTGTTATACTGGTATTGTGTTATTAGATTTGAATCGTTGTTTAGTTTTATTCAGAAACCATGTACTGCACCATAACCAGATGTTAGCCCTCCTGAGAAGGGAAATGTTCCTTTTATAGTTTAAAGTTTAATACATCTAAATTTATGAAAATTTTGTACCATTTCATTTAATGTTCACTTAAATTTACTTTAAGCATGCACTTAAGAAATTATGTCAGCCCAAAATTTATAATCATCCTTTTTTTATGAAACATATTTATACACGAGGGTAATTTTTAACAAGGACGGTTTGCCAACTGTACCGCGTGAACAGCAGATCAAATCAGTTTCAAGGTCAGCTATCTACAGGTCCCCACTACGACAGCAGTTCGTTTCAAGTCTGGATGTCTTAGTTGTTTGTTTAAATTAAATGGTAAAATGTTAAATCTGTAAAGTGTGCTCTGTGGTTTGATTTTGAACTTTAAAATATTTGTGAGCCTGAAATTTATCTAAAACTTTAGAAAGTGTATGAGGAAGTTGACAAACAATCAAAACTATCAGAAGCGCAGTGTAAACGAGAAGGCTTTAGTATAAAACTATTATGTTCACTTATGTGTAAAACATTGATTTGTGTTTTTTTTTAAATTGAAAACATATAGTTTAATTTCTAAAGCAAATACTTATGCATATATACCAAATATTAAACTTCTTGAGAAGGAGATGTTATATTTTGGAGTTGAGCTTAGTTATCTAAAAAATTTACAAGTTTTCGGTCATTCAGTTCCTAATTTCATTGTAGTTCAAGCATTATTGGATATGGTATCCAAGTATCTGTAAATTTTTAATTCAGCAAACTTTTTTAGAAACATCTGAAAAAAAAAAGATTATAACTAGTTACCATGTTATTTGTGTTATATTATTTCATTAATTATTTGAAATATCAACAGAAAATCATTTTTAAAGGTAGGTAGTGTAAGATGAAACACGATTTTATCAAAATTGACTCTTAGAATTAAAACTTCTTGCTACTTTAAAAGTGAGTTATTTTTAGAAGTTTTTTTTTTTTTATTGGCGAGTTTGTTTATGTTAGAAAGTAAATGCGTAATTTCTTTTTCATCGTAAATAGTCATCTCCAAAAAAAGGCAAGAACGATAAACAGAAAAGTTACAAATAGACATGTAATCTAAATTTACGTATCTATATATACAGAGTATCCTTGAAATATACGGAGAACATTTTAAAGTATGTTATTTGTATAAAACTAAGTAAGACACGTCTTCTTAAACTCCAGAAATGGATGATATATTGATTGTAGTATTTTTATGAAACACTTTAATACTGTTTAATATTTTGAAAACTAACAACTTTATAAAAAAAATATTATAGATAAAATCTGTGACTCCTGTAACGATAAATACAGTGAGACCCGTATTTTATTGTAGGTCGAAGAAAACTCAGTTGTCAATAAAAATCATAATATTATAGTCATTGGTAGTTACTATAAAATAATTAAGAAAACAAAAATTTAAAAACCTCAAGTTGAAATATGTTTATTATTAAAAGATAATAAAACACAATTATTTATTTTGTATATCCACTTATAATTAGTCTAGCCGACCAATGGTTTCGCCTGTTAAGGCATTGACGAGGCTGTATTACAGACTGAAGAAAAAAGACAAAAACAGAAAACCTTAAAACTAGAGGGTGGGAGTTAGGATACAATGAATGGAAGGTTGGGGGAAATACCCGGCCTGGGCAATGACCATAGGAACAATACATATTGGTATTTCCCCAACCTTCCATTCATTGTATCCTAACTCCCACCCTCTAGTTTTAAGGTTTTCTGTTTTTGTCTTTTTTCTTCAGTCTGTAATACAGCCTCGTCAATGCCTTAACAGGCGAAACCATTGGTCGGCTAGACTAATTATAAGTGGATATACAAAATAAATAATTGTGTTTTATTATCTTTAAACATGGAATTCCACCAAGAACCATCGGTCTCAACAGTAATGAAAATGTTTATTATTTTTTTTTTAACAAACGTAATCTTCGAACAAAGCAATAATGTTTTACCATTGTACGAAATTTAATTACTTTATTTTATACTTTTACTTACCCAGTATACGAAGTATAAGGGTAAGTTTGGTAATCGAAAAAATTTCAACCTCCTATTTTTGACTGATAACGATTTATTGCTCCATGTTATTTTCGACATGCTCTCCGTCGACACCTGTAGAACATGATAAAGGACATAAAAATTAGGATAGGAACAGGTAAATTGGTATAGAGGACTATAGTGTGCTCATATAGAATCTCATTAAAATTTTAAAATAGAGGGCGTTTTAAACAGTTTTCTGTTCAAATCTTGTGTTTTTCAACTTATAAAACAACTAAATTAGATCAACATTTTCAATTTATTATGTAATGGTATTTAACGATTTTGTGATGATTTGTAGAAAATATAATTTAGAACCCCCCCCCCCCCCCGACCTCCAATATAAATGTGATATTCGTATAGTTACAAGACCCGGTAGGAACGAGTCACATGACGAGCCTAACAAGTGAACACTCCTTCACATATGTACCGCTTCGAGGTTCACTTAAACAAACTTATCCTACTGCCTAAAACCATTGATCTCCCAATATAATTTAACATTTCTTAACAAGGCCTACGAAAACAACTTTTGGGCATTGACATTTAGAGGATTAGTTTGGACTGGGTAAGTACCGTGATGTTTCCATCAACTTGTTTCAATTAGTGATCGTTTAAAATGTTTGAAAATATTGTTCACTTTTCAAAATATTAGTTGTCATTTATAATTTTAAACGCCAAGTATTCCGAAAACGATAAAAATTTAAATATACAGTATATATAATAGACACAAAATGTTTAGCTCTTTGAAGACAGACATTACATCTTCATTTTTATAATAAATCACGATAATAAATGGATTTTTTTATAAAAATAAGTCATACCTATCATTACTTCTGGATATTTGAATGTTTTATCCGTAGTCATCCCATATAATAATAAGGAGTCTTTTCATTTTTGGGTGTTGTAGTAAATAATAAATTTTATTTTTATCGCTTTGTTTATAACTGGGTTACCTTTTGACTTATAACAAAAAAGATTTTGTCGTGTTTGTTATTTAAAAGGCAAATTATCTTGTATCTTACAGTTTTCTCTGATGTTATTAGTTTTCAAGGATTTTGATATTTTAGATTTTAAACTACCACCATTTTAAAACGTACAAAATAAACTTTTGGTTTTTAGTATACTGGTAACTAGTTACATTCAAAATGTGTACCATTCTGAACTAATTTCATAACACACACACACAGATATACAAACGAAAAACGTACATAGAAACTTGATTACTTATTTTGAATACGAAACCTACTCTTAATTTTTTCCGTGTATTTCTAGGACACTCTATATAATCCTAAATCTTAAAATAAACCAACCAGTAGATTAAATTATAATTTTGTGATATGGGTGTTTACAGTTTAACTATTAAAATAAGAAACTCTGGCTTGTTCAAGTTTTATTCCTTCAAACTTTTTATAAATATTTAAAGTAGAATACCAAGATAACAAATTATTTATAGATGTTTGAATAAACTCGTAAAGTTAGAGATGGTGTTCCATTATTAGCTTTATATCAGTAACGAGTTAAATACGATCAATCAGCTACCACAGAGTAACATCAGTAGCATCAGCTGTTTACACATTGTTGCGTGACATCACATTTTGTCTTCTTTGCAACTGCAATACAAATTAATATGTGAAATTTAAATTTATTAATTTAACGAAAGTGTAATGCTGCGAGCGAAAACAGCTCAATATCTTAACTTCTGTAACAACGATAATTATTGACTTCAAATATTTAGTACAAATATGTAAAGAAATATATTTTTTAAAGAAAATCTGTTTGTAAATTTCAAAACTACGGCCACTTTTGTTTTTGTTGATAACATTGCGTCTATGTAAAGGCTGCTCTCGTGAAATGCAGTTTTAAAGTCAAACATGGTCACGTGACTTTTCTACAATAAAAATTAAGAAAGTTTTAAAACACAAATTAAAAACTATATTCGGGATGAATTTTGAACATCGCTTTCACCAAAATCATTGTTTGACCTGGGGTCACTGTTAGGCAACTGAGATGGTATCTGATGTGTTTAATTAAGGTTTTACGATTATTTAACTATAAAACAATCCTGGATAAATAATTAGCAATAAATTTAATATGTTTTATAACTGGATTGGAAAAAAAAGTTATCCAATTAACCTCGACTAACAATACAATTAAAAATATCATCGCGTCTCGTTAATAGAGAGAAATATTTTCTCGTTTGTATAAAGTTGTTAGTGTTCGAGATTTATTTATTTTTGAACGGTCATCATTTATAAAATATACAAAACAACGGCTTATTATTTGGCATGCTACAAGTGTTAACTAAATTACAAATGTGATCAATATAACTTCCATTTCTGACGGGCGAAAAACGAGGCACTACCCTATATAGAATTAGACACTTCACACATATAAGTATGTTAGATTAGATTCCCTATCTATGTATAATTTTTTTTTGAGATGGCTATTTGCGATAAAAAAACAAATTGCGTAATTACATCCTAACATAAACAATTTAGCCAGTGAATAAAGAACCTGATGAAAATAACTCACTTTTATATAAGCACGAAGTTCAATTATTTTAAGAGTCAATAAATCTAAATTTTGATAAATTTATGTTTCGTCTTACAATGCCTATCCCTAAAAATGATTTTCTATTGATATTTTAACTAATTATGACATAATATAACACAAATAACGTGGTAACTAATTAGATCGAAATCTGTTGAGATGCCTCTGAGAAAATCCGCGGAATAACAAATCTTCAGACAGTAAGTCTTACTATATTCAGTAATGATTGGTCGAAAGGTGATTATGACGAAATTAAGAACTGAATGACATAAAATTTGAAAATGTTTGAGATGTTTCATTAAGTGATTAAACTTTGAACTAAATCATTTAAGGGGTGGATATAAACATAAAGGAGGTTCCAAACTGACTATTGTAACAATGAATGGTACTAAATATATTGATTGAATAACTGTTAAAGCGAGATAAATGTATTTCAGTACTGTAAGGTAAAAATAAAAATAAGGGTAATTTCAAAATATTTTTATAAAACCTATAATATTATATAATTTGGATAGTTAAGATGAAATTTGACAACGGTTTGAACGACAGTTTTAAGAAATAAAATCATTAAAACTATTTGTGTTACTCATTTATAACTATGATTATTTAGTTTTTATAAGTTGAAATTAATTTTTTTCATATAATTTATTAAATTATCAAACGCTACTCTAAAAAAACACAAATCTATGACAATATTGATAGGGGGATGAATTTGAAACTCTATTTTATCAAAGTAATTATTTGACTAACTTTGTAGGTTTAGGATCCTAGGGGTACACCATTTTGTTTACCTAAAGGCTTTACAATTCCACTCCAGTGTACACAACACTGTTACTTCCACAAATTGTAAAAGCTAAGCCTACAATGAGTGGCTCAATAAAAATGAAAGGAAGAATGTTTACGGAATGCTTAGCGTCTATAAAAATATCGCTTTATTGTGTTAATAGAAGGTTTTATCGGTCTAAGACAAACTGATTTCTCGTTTAAAAATTCACAGAACAAGTTCTTGAGTCATAAAGTAATCTTAGTTGATTTAACAAAGTGTATTCTGTTTTAATTACACCTGGGCAATTTCGTGTGTACATTTGTGTTTTGCGGAGTTGTGGCAAACGCGGCGACCGAATATTATAAAATTTAGGATAAAGTTTTTTTAACTAGGCGAAAAGATGGCTGTATAATGTTTTTAATTATATTTTACGTTTTAAAATATGGACATTAAAAACTGTTACTACGGTTCCAATGAGAGTGCTGTGACTCGGAATAATCCACACTCAACGAAGTATTAATATAATATAATAATTGTGAACAAGGCAAAATAAATTCACCTAAATTTGCTAACTACTTACAATGCCAAATTTGAAATTAACTCTTCAAAGGACGACAGTTGATTTTTTAAATACCGTTTTGTTACAGATTACAGAAAATGTTATCTACGAGTATATTTATTTATATAAAAGTCTAACCCCACTGACTGATCACCAAATCTCTGGATCTAAGAAGCCTAGAGCTATGAATTTTTTAATATGATTTGGGGTAGGTTTGTAGACACGTACTAAGAAAGAGTTTTGAAAATGTTTCTCTCCAAGATTGTTTTTTACTCTTAAAGCATAGCTCTGGACCCAAAAACCTTAGAGCTAACGATTTTTTAACATGGTTTGGGGTAGGTTTGTAGATGCGTACTAGGAAAGGGTTTTGAAAATGTTGCACTCCAATGGTGTTTTTACCCCTAAAGCATATCTCTAGATTCAAAATGCCTAGAGCTATGGATTTTTTAACATGGTCTGTGGTAAGTATATAGACGCGTACTAAGAAAGGGTTTTGAAAATGTAACTCTACAAGGGTGTTTTTTACCCCTAGAGCATATCTCTGAATCCAGAAATCCTAGAGCTAAGAATTTTTTAACATGGTTTGGGGTAGGTTTATAATGCGTACTAGGAAAGGGTTTTGAAAATGTTGCACTCCAAGGGTGTTTTTACCTCTAAAGCATATATCTGGATCCTAAAAGTCTAGAGCTATGAATTTTTTAACAAGTTTTGGAGTAGGACTGTAGACGTGACCTTTAAGAAAGGGTTTTGAAATAGTTCTACTCCAAGGGTGTTTCTCACTCCTAAAACAAGTATCAAATATTTGTTATTTATGGGTCGATTATAAAACTCTTTCAACTATCCCCAGGTAAAACTGGGGCCATCAGCTAGTTAATGAATAAAGTTTCAACTGGCAATACAAACTGTAACATTTCTTTATTTTTCTCCTACCGAGTTCTAAGAACAGGTTGGGGGAGTCATACTGGTTTTTAGGTATTAAAATAGTATGAAAAATGTTTTAAATAAATTTATTACAATAAATGTTAAGACATACAAGTAATGGTCCAAGTTATGAAAATTAGTTGAAGAAAATGGCGACGATAATTTAGTAAACATTGTGTGAGTCCCGAACGTATGTTCTTACTGACATGACGTAGTAATGTTGAATAGTGTTTTGCATGCATTTCTTTTTAATTTCACACTTTCATGTATTGTTACTTGGCGAGTCTTAAAAACTTTCGATTTGAGTTATCTCTATAAAATATAATCACTGATCTGGTGCTTGTAGAGGGCACTGAACGTTTCATTGACTAGACGGTTCGGAATAAGGTCCTCCAGGAGATTCATTGTCACTCGGGTTGTGTAGTCGCTTCTACGAAATTTGTGTTCTTATTCACGAGAAAACGTTAATTTCTGGAATAAGAATGGATTCAAACTTGTGAACGTAACGTGCTGATGTTATTGTAACCAAAAAGTCTTTATCAACCTGGAAAAAATACCGGTAGATTATTTCATCTGAAGATATCGCACATCATACAGAACTTTGACGGAATATAAGCCGTTCGTGTGATTGTGATTTTGATGGTTTTCAGGAGCTCAATATCGAAAGCTCTGCTTGTTAACATATCCAATAAGGTGAAAATGAGCTTCATCGCTCATCCATAGTTTATTAAGTAGCTGTGGGGCGTCTTCAACAGCTCTAAGACGTGCCCACAAAAACCAAAATCATAATCTGCGAGATTCAAAGCTTGGACTATTTGAATTTAAAAATTCGTGAGTAATATTGAAAACTTGAATTTTTATTTTGCTTCTACACTTATATCGACTGTGCTGTTAACATTGTTTGCAATAATTCTATTAAAAACAGTTTTCGTACTTTTAGCAGTACCTAAAAAAAAGAGGCGGAGTGACTGCCCCACCCTGTACTGATTGGGACATGGCAGAAGTTTGTTGATGCCTTCCTCATACCGCACAACCCCCATACGTTTTTTCTTGTGTTCTTTTGTAAGCAATCATGGAACCCACCTGGCACACATCTTCTTGTACTTTAGCTAAATAGGAAAATATAATGAATTACAGATCTTGAAACTTGAGGCAAAACCTCTTGTAGTTCATCAACAGTGAGACGCCTGTACTTATATACTTATAGTTTTTGTTTGAGAAGTGATGACAGTTGGCCGTTCGTATCGTGACTCACTATGAATATCACTTTCTTATTCATTAAACAGCCTACACCACTACGCAAATTGTTCTCGTTATATTCAGTTAACTCTTTAACTGTACACATTTACAAGTTGTCAATAAATTTCAGCAAGTTGAATATTTGTTACGTTTGAAAATCAATTATAGATCGCACCTCACAATCGGTGGGATTGGTTATTGATTTAGTGTTTTAAAATTTTAAACAAACAACGAATTGAAACGCACTGGTGACGTTGTGGTGGTCTGTAGAGAACGCCTGTCCTTGAAACTAAACTCATCTAAAGTTTACGCGCTTACAATGAGCAGACAGTAAATAAATATTATGAATTTTATAAAAAAATATCAGCATTGTTATAAATGTTGGACTTCTATTTTTACCCTCATTACTAAAGTAAACATAAATCAATTATTATTGGTAGATAAATATTAAATTTTATATGTACTAAAGTTTAAACGAGAAACTTAACGTCTCGCTTCTGAAGATTACTAATACCTGGTACATATGCTGCAGCACTGGCTTTCTAAACAAAACTAAATAACGATTCAAATCTAATAACATAATAGTTCAGTGTTTCATGCATCATTATATAAGAGAACGAAAAACATGTTTGTATATAAAAAAAAAAACCTTCTTTTATAGGCAGTGCTTAAGATATAGTGATCACAACTTTGTAAAGCAAGAGAAACAACATTTCACAGCACAGCCGCATAGCTGAGTTTTCTAGTTGACGACTACAGACATAACACTTTGCAACAAACTTTGTCTCGATGTTAACAAATAAAACATAGTTTGTAAGTGTTTTAAAAGTCGGAACACAATATATTGTCGACTGTAGTGAACCAAAGATTTGGGTTATGGCGGAGGGCCAGAGAATTTGGCGTATTTAATAATGTTTCCGCTTTCAACACGACATCAGAAGTCCGCCCGCCTACCTTCATTGCTGCTTCCCTGTCACTTGTTATGGACGCGGAGGAATTTTAAACCACGATTATTTGATTTTAAAAGCCATTCAGAAGATTTTTGTCTAGACTGTTTAAAAATAAACGGAGGGTGACTAAGATTAGTTCTGCAAATATCCTACACAATCATGAAAAAATCGGATGACGCAGTTTTGTTATACACGGCTTCATCAGATGACACTAATTTCACCAGTTTTTACATAAAATTTATATAAAAAACGATGTTTTTTTTCTCTCGCAATTCCGAATAACTATTAAATTCTATAGGAGCTCAAGTGTTCGAGTCCATACTCATATATGGTTTCTGTATTTAAACATACAAATGAACAATATCTGTGAATATAAAGTATACGTCATACCTTTCGATTTTCGACATGTACATTTACAATATTGTTCAAGCCTTCTTGACAGTCTCTATGTGTATCAAATATTAACAAATGTTGCGATCACTAGATGGAAAAAAAACAATAAAATCGTTAATAATTAGATAAAAATACACTTTTGTTTTTGATACAGTTTCTTTTTCGGCGGTTTTTAAAATTATTTTATGATTGATTCCCTGCGCATTTTTCAATCTACTCTTTTATCTGCACTATCAGTAAATGTTATAATACTATAGTTAAGTTGACATCTTGGAATGCCTCCATTGAGATCATCCCTTTACTTAAATAACTTTAAAGTTTGTGGAGACTATTATTCGTATTTACATCTATTCTATTAGGCCCGTTAGTACCTTAGCTAACGTTAGGAAGTAGTAATATGAAGAGGTAAGAGGTTCAGAAAACCTGTAAAACAAGTGTTTTAAACAAGCTTAACTTACTGGGTAAGACCCTTGATTTATCAATACAATTTCAAATTTCCTACAGTAGCCAAATTTTTTTGGAATTACATTTAGAGGATCGGCTGTATTACACTGCACGATCGGGCTGGGTATGTAACATGAGGACGACCATCGACCTGTTTTCTTTCTTCGTCTATTTAATGTTAAAATGTTCATTCAGGAAAAGATAAATAAATAGCAAGTCTTATAGTATACAACTGATGTTTAATACATTTTCGTTATTTAAAAGCTGCAAACTTTCAATACAATTACTTAAACATTTTATGTTATCCTTAAAAATAAAATAAGGTTTGTACCACTACAAAAATAGTAAACAAGACTTCGCGATTCAAAGTGTGAATTAAAAAAACAATAGGAATATGTAAATTATTAAATACAATGTAATCAAGAAACATTAAAAAAGCTATTCAGAAGAAACTTTCTTTATTGTAGATTCGTATTTTACTTATTTATATGATACTAAGGTCAAAAACAGAGTTTCTCTCACTTTGTAAAAGCAGAATTACATTAACTTTGTTGTTACGTAAAAGAAAATACCAACATTAAAAAGTTAAAATGTTTTCTCAGTGTTGAAAGTAACACATTGTTCTTTCAAAACAAAATGTTTTGAACATAATCATGTTGTATCTACAAAGACATAACACTTGAGAATTTTAACATTTACTAACTTTACCCCACTATAGTTATCTAATAGGCTACGATGTTTTTTGTGAGTAGAACTCCTTTTACAGTTTTTATCCAATTTTAACGTTTGAGATTTTGGATAGGGTTCAGCCTGATGTTGTTTCCGCCTATATTTCAAAAAGAGGGAATGTAAGGGAGGGAAAGTAGAAGGGATGAAAGCTTTCACCATTAACTCCATACTAATTTTTATTGAGGAAATTTTAAAGATCTGTAATTTAAAACATCTAACTTTATATTAAGAATTTGTTCTTTTAAAAAAAATATACTTTTTAAACTGCACAATGAAATAATATCACCTGTTATTGATATATACAAAAATAATATAAATCAAACTAAACATGAGTGTGATTATTTATTTTGAAAAGGTTGGTATTTATCAGTTCGATTTGACTGGCTTTTCAATGTTTTAAAATGATGTTTTTAAAGTTTATTTAATTGATTTTGGAAATATTTTTCCATGAAGTTTTTTAACTTAATTGGACTCTTTTTCGCTGTACTTTTAATATTAACAATGCCTCCAATTAGAGGGAACAGAAACTAATACCGAAGGCGTGTTTATCACCGCAACTACATGAGAATTATTCATGGAATTAATAAGGAAACAAACAGTCTGAACAAGTTACTCCTTTCTGAATCCTTTTTTTCGGTGGAGGTATCCTCAGCCATAATTGGTAGGTAGAATGACAAAATTCCCGAAAAGGAGAAACATGTTGTTGTGGGTTTTGTTGACGCTTGGATGCAATATATTTTATCAACGGTAGTGGACGGAAATATATAAACTTGAGTGTCGTAGTGTTCAAGTATTTTTTTTATATTATAATTATTTGTTTGTACACAATTAATTGTTCATTGCTTTGATTGTAATGATGTACAAGTTGTTATTGTAAAGATTTAAAATGTGATAATATATGTATAATTTTTGAGTGTCTTGTAATTTATGTATGAATTATGACTTCTTGTATGCAATTTTATTGTCTCCCACAGTGAAAAATAAATGAAAGATTGATTCATATAGACAAGCACTAAGGATGATATAACCTTTACCAACCAATAAATTACTGTTTCAAATCAATTTACAATTATATATTATTGCTTGATACCTAGCAACGGGTATACTAGTTGGTTTTAAAGGATGATTTGAATGGATAAGATTATTAAAGAAGAGCAACTATGTTTGAAAAAATAAATTGGTGAATTAAATAAACAGATGTCTCTAGTGGAATCAAATTATAATTTACAGTGTTCGATCCAGGATCTAATTTCTTTTTTTTCTTTTTTGGGGTTAAGATACACGTTTATTCTGTAGTAGAAGAAATATCCTGATTTATTGTTATACTGTGTATAAAGTAAACTCTAGGTATAAATAATAACAACATTTGTCTAGCTTATATCACGTAATTTATAAACGATAACCAAATGATTTAAATTTTGTGTATTATATAATTTCTGTGCTTAAAATAGTGGGTAGTAGAATATGTAGCAGTGAGGGGATGGAAGACTAGTGTTTGATCCCCCTCTTATAACTGAAAATGGCGACGTTGGGCAGCGATTGGGAAGTGTAACTTTGAATTAGGAAGAAGATATGATTTCAAAATTGACGTTGAGGATGATATTTTAACTATAATAACTGATAACGTAAAAGTTTTAAAATCATAATCCGGTATGATGAGTTTAAAAAAATTTATATAATTTTGGGAAAAACAGCAATGAAATATAAACAGAAATGTAATAAATGTATATAATTGAAAAGAAAAATAGATAATAAATCAGAATGCTAAAATTTATAATGCCGCAAGCTTCAGATTATACAGGAAGCTTATGAAATGCGAGCACGTCAACGCGGCGGTAGCGCGCCGCCACTTAGACCAATTTATTTTTACTTAGAATTTAAACTTTAAACTGTGAAATGAGAAGATATTACAATGTCATTGTCACTGCGAATGCTGGGTCAGTGGTGTACCTCACGTCACTGGCCCCCTAGAACCGGGGGTTGGCTGCCCTATCCCATGAATGTGGGTAATGGATGCCGCCTTCGGAATAAATGTGAGATAGGGGCGCGCGACCTGACGGTGACTCATCCAACGTTGCTTGGGGAACCTTGCTAACATGAGAATAGGTGAACATGGGTGCCACCTACACTCGGGTCGTGTATTTCACCTCACGGTGCCGGCCCAAGAAAACTAGTGGAAGGCCACCCAATCCTACGTATGTAGGTAACGGGCGCCGCCTCTAGTAGGTGAGTGCGTGAGGGAGGGTATCGCGTAAGCGACCCGACGGTGACTCATCAAACGTGGCTTGAGTAATCTTGCCGACATGAGTACCATGGGAGCATGCTTGGCCTGTCCAGAAGCTTCGGCTTTTGGGAGCGTGCGTTGAGGAATGGTTTCGTGGTGGCAGTGGGGTGCTAGTGGTGAGATTGCACCCAGTTACTCTTTCTTTTGAGTGGGGGTTGGTGGTAAGCCGAAAAGGCATTAGTAACGCCGCCCTTCTAGTTCTAGTAACTAGTTCTCTTTGAAACTCAACTCGAACCTGTCACTGCGAATGACAATGGTACTGAAAACCAGGTAACCTGGAGTGTACTGTCAAGTACCAGGCGGAACATGAAGGGACACCGAAACCGTAGTGGTCGTAAATGGTGGTCTGTTTACGATCACGGGCCCGCGACCATTCTGGGCATCGGGGCGAAGCTGAGAAATCAGTTATAGCTAAAAATGGTACCACGGGGCATGGGAGCCCTGACGGAGCTTCACTCCGTCACCCATGCAGTTGAGGTTGGACTCGTGGGGGTAGTGGTGCTGCTGATAGTGAATATTCTCCTTCATCCTTCTTTTCTCGGGGTGGGTGTCGGTGTTGTGCCGAAAGGCTCTACGTACATCGGCACTCCTAATTCTAGTAACTAGTTCTATTGAAACTCTTAAAGTACAAAATGTCATTGCGAATGTTTGTTCTACAAATGGCAGTAGACCGATGTCCATTACAAATCGGCATTTGTCTAGAATGAGTTCATTTACGTTTGTGATTTGTGAAAGATTTGAAATCAGTAAAACACTTTGCTTTGTTGTAACAGAATAGTATTTATTTACATGTTACTTTTTATTAACACAACGATGGATTTGTGTCTCCGTACACAACCCAATAATATTAAAATTTGGTATACAACTGTAAAGTTATTTTAATTATTTAAATACAGCCTAATTTTATGTTACATTTCTATAGCGGTAAATATGAGACACATGTTTATTGTGAGAGCAGTAGAGTCGTAGTTTTCCAGCCTCGCGTCCAATGACGCCGACAACAATAGCCACCCTACCACAGCGCAATGCGCCGTCACAAACACAATGGCTATAATTAAACATCCTTCAACTGAAGTTTATATAAACTTGCAATCAGTCATTTGTTGATTTTAAATAATTTTACAAGTACAAGACTTGTTTATAGTTACCTAGAGGCTTCAACTTTCACTTTTTTAATAAATGATTTTTGTACTTTGCAAATTACATTCGATCTGTTATTTCCTTCACTTATTGTATTCATATTTCACTAAAGTTGTAACGAACTTATTTCTACAAATTAGGTTTTTAGAATATCGTTCTAAAAATGTATTTTTATCTATGATTAGGGATATCTTTCGGGAAGGTAACAACCTTTTTACCGTAACTGTAGAGGACACAAGTTGATCATAATAATATATAAGTTAGAAAAAATTAGTTTTTTTCCCAAATGTTTTATCTAACAATACAATATATTCGGATTCGATTGTGCAATATTTGTTTTTTTTTTCCTTTACGCTATGATTTTGTGCAAAGATCTGCGAGAAAGTTAGTGCATCATTTACGTAAAAATTATTTTTATATTTTAATTTATCTTATTTGCTGATTATCTGTAAATTATAATTCGAATTTTACTCATAGTTATATTTATAATATGAAATTCTCCATATTAATTTTAAAATGTTGTGTTGGGGTAATATTTTAAATTCGTATGAACAAGAACAAAGTTTTTTTATCTAATACCGTGTTGGATTGCTCTCCCCCCCCCCCCTAATATATGGATTGTATTTATTTGGTAATTTCTTAGTTTGTAAAACCGTTTATACATTTTTTAAATTACAATTTTATATATTTTTGGTTGTTGCTAAACCTTTAAGTTTTACATATTTATGTATTGCTGCTTAGCTTTTATGCTTATTTGCATGTATTTTATATTATTTATTTTTGTTTTTTAGCTTCAATGTTTTTTATATGTCTGTTGGTTTATTAATTTTAATTTTTTGCATATATTTTACCAACTCCCCGCTTTCAGTTTTATGCATGTTTGTTTCTTAGCTTTCAGTTTTATACGTTTTTTATAATGCTGCTTAGTCTTTAATTTTATAGATTAAAAAAAAAAAATTTTTTTAGCTTTCAGTTTTAAATATTTTCACTCTTTCTTATCTTTAATTTTGTATATATTTTCAGTCTTTAAGCTTTCACTTTTATAATTTTTTGGTGGTTTCTTATCTTTAATATTTGTTTATATTGTACTGTCTCTAAGCTTTTAATTTGATATATTTTTGATTCTTTCTTATCTTTAATTTTCGTATAAAATTACTGTCTCTAAGCTTTCAGTTTTATCTACTCTTTACAGTTTCTTATCTTTAATTTTATCTACTGTCTCTAAGTTTTCACTTTCATATATTTTTGGCTGTTTCTTATCTTTGATTTTTGTATATATTTTCTGTCTCTAAGCTTTCACTTTTACATATTTTTGGCTGTTTCTTATCTTTAGTATATTTCTTTTTGTAAATATTTTTAACAGTTTCTTAACGTTCCGTTTTATGTATTTTTCTACTTCGTTTTATGTTTTATCATTATCCATGTTGTTATTATTTCTTAGCTTTGTGTTTTTAAATTTTAGTTTTCAGTTACTTAAATATAAAAGAACACAGACAAAAAAGTTTTATATAAATATACAATGGTAATAACATAAATTAAATTATGTAAGAATTTATGTTTAAAATAAGGAACATGAAGTAAATAACGTAATAAAACGAAGATAAAATAAATGAAATAATAAGATGTAAGATAAAATAAGATAAAATAAAAAGATGAAATAAAAAAACAAAGATACTTAAAATTTTGAAATATAGTAAACACACCAAAATATATTAAAAAATAGCAAAGAAAACGGGATATAATAAACCACAGAAACGTAAGCCAACAAAATAACATGAATAGGTATTTGCTGTTTAAATATATACTTTTTATTTGATTTACAATGTACCCTAATTCAGTACAATCACGTGTAGCTTAGTCTGACATTGTTAAAATAACTTAGCTTACTTAATGCGGGTTGATAAACTACACGGTCCTACAATATACTTGATTTATAGTGCCGATAATATTTGTTTGACCACATCAATTAATTTACATATACAAACAGAATTCCTATTGATTGTTAATAAACGGAACATAAATCATATAACGGCACATAAATGCAGTATATGTGTTGTATTAGGCTTACATTAATCCTATTGAATCATTTAGAAACTTTTGATCATTTGTAAGCTAGTAAATATAGTTGCATTATATAAATATGTTTTATAAATGGTGTTTGGACTCCTATCTTTAATAAACAGTATAATAATAATAAGGGTGATTTTTAGTAACAGTTGTCATATTTATAAATAGACTCGATCCTGAATTTAAACTAGTTTCTTACCTCAAAGGGTTTAAAATCACCTCTAAATAAAAAGTAACATTAGAAAAAAATGTGATTTCAGGTCACTGAATCTGAAGCCAATATAAAAAAAAAAGTGGTTACAATTGGCGTATGCAAATGAGGTAAACTTTCTTTACTATCCATTTTTGATATTTGTTTTGTAATTCTTAAGATTGATTACGAATGTGAGACAAATTTTTCAAATTAAAAAATTGATGGTTAGAAGTTAAATTTAATTTTAAATTTTAATTAGTGTACTTACAAACACAGGGTAGTTAATTATGGATTACGAAATCAAAAAAGTATTGTTTACTTCATTTGCATACGCATATTGGAGCCGCTATATATATTTTTTCAAAATTAAATGAAATAGAAGTCAATTTAAGTTACTAAAACGTTTTACGTGAAATTTATTTTGACCTTTATTTAAAGGTACAACACTTAATTTAAGTCTAATGAATGTTGATGAATGATTATTGCTTATGTGACCCTTATATGTAGGATCACTCAAAATAAGCGAGAAAGAAAATTCGGTTAGTTAGGCTTACAACATTTCATTAATACTGTCAATTTTATTTTCATTACATGTTTACTAAATACTAATAAATCATACAGACAGCTTTTAATATTATTATAAATAAAATAATTGAAAATACTATATATACAGGGGTGCTGAAAAGTCTGGAGACGGGTTAATATATTTTATATTAATTTGGCAAGAAGAGTAAAATTTTGCAAATCCATTTAGTAGCTAAACATCTATATTCTAAGACTCTTACCGACTGTTCACCTCCAATGGGAGACGGTCCACTAGGAGTCAGTAGAGGGTGTTAAATGTAAGCATATGTTGATATGTACATCATTGTAAAGGATTCGTCAAGCAGAGATGAAATATATCGCAAACCGCACTTGAAAAGGGTTATTCATTAAAAAATGGCGGCTATTCAAAGATTTTCAAAATAAGGCGTAAAATAGCAGCAGGAATACTGAATACTTGACATGGGCAGGAAAGTTAAAATTTCGCAAAGAAGTATTGAACTTTAAGATGAGGGTGCTCAGTCACCATTCATCTCTAATATTGGAGACCTACAAGGAGTCAGAAGAAAATCTTAGACATAAGTATAGGTTAATGTTGAACATAATTTTAAATGGCTGTTCGAGCAAAGATTAATGCTGGAAACTACAGTCCAAAAGGTCAACCCGTTACGAAATGGCAGTTGCTTTAATCTTTAGCTTTTCACGTTTTACAAATATTGTGAAAATAATGTAATACAACAATTGACTCGACGTTTGAGGAACTTGGATAAATTATATATACAGGGTGTTCCAAAAGTATGTAATCTGTCTCGTATTTTCAAACTTTTTTTAATATAAATATTTATATAATTATTTTAAAATATATCTTATTAGTTGATACTTACGAAAAATTAAAACATAATTTTGCGAATGGTAAATTTCATGTTAACAAGTTCACTTCCTTTGCAACAAACTCGGTACTAATATTAGGCACTCAGTACGTGTTAAACAGGCTTAAACCATGCTTAACATATAAACCAGTTAGGCGTAATGGATTTAGTAATTTGTAAATTAACATGTTATCTCTATGACAACGCACGACTAAATAAACACGCTTTGCTGACACTGTGTAATCGTTTAACAATACGCATGTAAACATCACTTAAAATTTACAATATTAATAATTAATTATTGAGCTGTTTAGAAAAATCCTATAAATACACAACTTATAAATGTTTGGTGCATCTCTTGGCGGATTTTCATGATTATTCTTTCTTTATTGTAGGGTTTAGGTTAGGTTAGGTACCGTTAAGTTAGGTTAGGTTACAAAAAATACGAAATTAAAATTATCTCTTGTACTTTTTGAATAGTTAAAGTTTACAGTTTCATCCGTTAGAAATAAAAGGGTGGTTAAAGAAAATATATTTCTGGAGTTACATTTGGCTGATTTTCAAAATTATTTTTTCAATTGTACCGTTTACGCTGTAGTTTCTTCAAAAATCGAAAAATTTAATTATCTATTACACTTATTGAATAATTGGAGTATAAAGTTTACTCAATAAGACAGCATAGTGACTTTTTTCAAAACTTAAATGATTTGGAAGCTATTTATTGGGTTTCGCTGAACCGATTTTCTAATTACTTTTTAAATTGTAGGATCTACGCTGTAGTTTCTTCAAAAAAAATATTTTAAAAACTTGATTTACCAGTCGTTTTGAATACTTAGAGTTTACAATTTCCTCCATGAAAAAGAACAAGGTACTTTTTTGGAGATCATACACATTTCATAAAACTTTAAGCATCTGTTTGTATATCCACTGAGGTGATAAGAAAAACTCTTTTTTACATAAAATCTAATAGGGGTAGTGTTTATTAATTATAAATTCTAAAATAATACTAATCATTGAGTTTAGAATTTTAATTATAATTAAGGACCAGTTAATTAATCATAATTAACAACTTGATTTAATCATGTGGAAATAGATCGTGTAATAGACGAACACCAATATTTATATCTTGAACTAATAAGTGTGTTTTGTTACCTTGTGCAGTTGACTTTAGTGATCCTATGATACGAAATGTTCACTTCTCTTCTAGCTAGAACCTTACAGTTATCATGTTATGTTCAAACACAAATTAATGTACACTTTATAGAATAATCCTTTTGATTATTAAGCGAAGGTGAGAGCGGCGAGTAAGAAAGCATGTAATCGCACCTTAGTAATTTTCCGTTCAGTTTTTCTCGGCTTGGGTTCTAAGCGTACCCTCACCGATGGAGTCACAATGAAACGGGTTAATTTGTCAATCAGGCTTGGCTTGGATATTGCTGTGGGAAAGAATACAGGGCTCTGATTCCAGGGTAGCGATCCTGCATGTTAACCAGTTTTGTTTGGCATTTATAGTTAAGTCGCTGTTCCTAACGGAATTTGTTTAAGATCAATAGCAATCGATAATTAGCTGGAGTCAACGTAGCAATGGCGGGAAGGTTGAGGATGGATTAATAGGTCTTTATAACAGGTAGTTTAAAAAAAAAGTAAATGAATTCTTTTAGATCACATTTGATTTCGGAAGACACTTTTGAAGTAAGAAAATACATTAGTTGAGTAGAAAATAAGAAATATAAAAGTACGGAATCCATCTCTGGTCAGGTATAATAGTATGACTTCGTTCGTCAAGTTAGTGAATGTGTGATCACCTGTTTTATTAAGTCGAGCTAGGAGACTTTATATATGACGTAAGCACATTACAGCCTTGAGATGACACATTCACTTACTTGACGAACGTAGTCATACATATTAACGTAGGCATTCATAGTAACCTAACCAGAATTACTTCTAGAAGTACCAGAATATAGAAGTACTTGGATTTCGTATTTTTATATTTCTTATTTTCTACTCAACTAATGTATTTTGTTACATCAAAAATGTCTTCCGACATCAGATGTTAGCTAATTGTTTCAAAGTAACGCAGGTAGTAAACGATTTCGACAATTTGGTAACTAAATATTAGGGCAGCCTACAATGTATAATTACTCCCTATCCCTCTCTTCAATTTTACATCAAGTCTCTCTTGACCAACTCTTATTCCCTTCCGACCCTGACGCTTTAGAGTATTCGAAACATAGGCATTCTTACGCGAGTCCATGAAATTAAAATCATACGCATGGGCGTGGCATTTGTGTAATATTTTTATTATTTCCGTTCTTTTAAAGGTTTGTGTATACAAATTGTATATAAATAATTGTGTATACAAGTTACAATATATGTCTTTTTATTTCTAAAGTTTATGTTTTTGAGTGAATTTCTAGTTTGTGAATGGTTTATATTTGGGATAACCAAGAGGTATTTTGTAAATTTAGGCTATAAGCAATTTTTCTTATATTGAGTGTTTTATTTGATTATACAAGTGTATATATGTGTGTTATTCTTTGTAACGTTTATTGTTTTAGTGACATCTAGTGATTTTGTCTTAGGCATAACTTTAGAAAGTTACTAATTACTCCTAAATTGTCGAGGTGTCAAACCTAACCTCACTTGTGAAAGTTACCTTTTTAGGGGAAATTGGTATTTTTATTTTGAAAATGTAACAATTTTTTTTTCCTAAATATATTCACAAATATATTACAAATCTCTAGTAATCGTTGAAAAAATTCAAAAAATCTATTTGTATGGTGTACATTACGATTTCTGCGAAATCATTCTCTCCGTTACTCTCCGATTTTTTGGTATTTGACCAAAAACTCCAAATGTTTTACATCTAACATGTTTTTTCACTACACACCTAAATTCTATGCACCTTTCTTAATATAATGATATATAGAACTTGTGTAAAAATATATTTATATTACTATTTTTGTTAAATTTTTGAAAAAATATATGACCATTAACCATTAACCATTTTATCGTAAAATATTTTTTTAAATTTTGAAAATGTAACAATTTTTTTTTTTTCTAAATATATTCACAAATATTACACAAAACTTTTGTATATCTTAGAAAAAGGTGGTAAGCTATTGATTTTGGATGATACAGGTTTTTTCTGAAACATTATAACATAATTTTTTGACATGTAACATACTTACTCCAAAACCGTTTTATAAAAAAATTTATTACATAGGTGAATTCTATGCATATTTCTGAGTAAAATGATGTCTTATAAGTTAGGTTTTGTATAAAAATAATATATTTTATTAATTTTTAAACAAACGAAGAATTTAAAAACAAATTAACATTGCCTGTTCAAGGGTCAAACGCCTATTGCAATCAGCATTGTTACGCCAAATTCAATTAGTTTAGGGCGATCTGATTACTTAACTTCACACTGGATTTTGTAAGAATGCATTCTCAAACTTCCACGAATCCCGTTTTGATTAGTTGATTTATCAATTCTAACTGCGTCGATAGATAGACATGTCAGGGATAAGCAAGTCTCAAACGCTACGATGTAATTCTCCGGCCTGGGTATTTCATGTCCCCACTTTCTCATTTTCTTTAATCTGATTATACCAACTGTAGGATACCCCGTGACGTTGCAATGCAACACTAATTTAAATTCAGCAAACCATAAACCACGTTGGGCTTTCTATTGTACAATCACCAATGCTATAATGACCACTACCAGGCAGCTAGGCCCAGCGCATTCACAGCCATCGCAAAGGTGAATAACAAAACTCCTAATGTTTATAAACAGTTTGTCATTAGGCCTACTGCTCATGCCATTTACAATTGAAATCACAGATACCTTGAAATGACCCCGCATTGTTTGTAAATTTTAATTTTATTTTGGTTTCGAGTAGAAAACACTCTAAACCCCTTGAGAAGTTTCTTACATAATTTTTAATAATCTTAAACTGTGTCACCACAACTTGTACAACTTAGTTTTAGTTCAAAATGGATTTCAAATAAAAATGAACAACAGTACATTATAAAAAAATTATTATTGAAAAAATTAAATACAAAACAAGTTTTCATACATTTACAGCTATTTAATTAATAAAATGAAACAATACCTTTACTGGATGCTTACAGAGTGATCGAAACTGCATCTTTACTTATGACAATATTTAAATTTAAAATTACAGATTTACCTGTTTCTACCAGGAGTGTACTTCGTAAGGCACCGCGTGTGATCCATTCACTGTTAATAGTTGTGACCACTTCCACCGCCCTGGCCTCGCTTCCACTACTGAACAAATTAATAAAATATTTCTTTATAAAAATTACGAGATTACTAATTATAAAAAAATAATAGAATAGAAATGAAACAATAAAAAATTAATATTAATTTTGTAGATGATAAAATGGTAATAATAAAAAATAAAAATTGTTAAAAAATTTGTAAACAACAGGACCCGAACGATTAACCAACCAGGCCCGAATAACCGGTGCACTAGGCTCAAAGGAGGGGAAATCTCCTCAAACGAACGCGAAACCAGGCCCTTCACCGGCCTAGTGGCCGGTCTTTCGGGAATGGTTCTTCCGGCCCAATTGGCCGGTCGTTCCGGGCCCAGTTGGCCCGTCCTTTTGCCTAGTTGCCCGGTTGTTCGAGACTGGTTAGGGCTTCCTTCCGGCCTTGTGGGCCGGTTCTACTCGTACTTTGATAACTCGATACTTATTGATTTGACATTTGATTAGTGCCTCTCCATTTGCAATTCTTTTATAAAAAAATCTAATAAAAAAACATATCACCCGATATACTACTCTTAGGTGCTATATTAATTTATAACTTTAAAACGGAATAAACATCCATAGGGTTTACATTAAAATTTGAATAATTTTGAAAAAATTGATACAATATAAATATAGGTAGAATTTTAAATAAAATTGGTATAATGCTTTTCATAAAAAAATCACGAAAAAAATATATAGAGAGAGTAGGTCTACTTTTATGTTAAAATTTCTTGTATAGAAATAATTTGAATGATTGGAATTAATATAATTTAAGAATAAATAACAATTATATTAGGTAGTAAAAACCATAGCAGTAGTGGAGATTTCTGTGCGTTGAGATGATGTCATCTGGTGTTCTGAAAACAAATAAAAATAACAGAACAGTTAAATTTTGTTCGAATGAATGTTTGTGTCATTAAAAGATTCATAAAATAAATAAAGATGCAGTTTATAGAATGATAGAGTAGGGTGTAAATTTTGTAAAAAATAAAATGAATTTTTCTTTTTTTTTAAACTTAGGGGAAATGTTAAAATTTTTTGTTCGATTTAACAGAACTTTAGTTAAATTTAACATTTTTGTATTTTAAACAGTTTTTTAGTGTTTAATTAAAATAGCAAACTCTGTAACGGCATAATAACTCTGTAATAGCACTCTGATAAGAACAGCATTTTGTTTTGTGTATTTGTATAAATTTGTCAACTTATTTTAGTTCACAAATACACGCACGCGCGCTAGACGTCAATTACTGCGTTTTTCATTTCAGCCTAAAACCTTTGTCTTCATTTTGTGTTCTTTAATTTGATCTAAATGCTGAAAATAGGTTATCCAGGATGAACTGTGAGTCCCAACACAATTTAGGTTATGTGCTAAGTCTTGAGATAAGTTTTCCGCGAGTGTTATATGATTTGAGTCATATTTGCTGTTTCAAGTGTGTTTTTAATTCAGAATTGAACGTTTCTGTCGTTAATCTTGTTGTTTTATGTTGGGCTGGTTTCGGAAAGTAGGCTTTTGTTATCCAAATGAATCTAGTTCAAATAAAAGTTAGGTTATGTTTACAATAGAACAAAACTTTGAAGGTTTCTTCCGTAGGTATAATAAACTAGTTGCCGTTATCACATTACATGTAATGATATGGTTTTAAATTTAATTTTGTTGAGATATTATGATAGGTGTGGTGTTTAAGTAGAAAATATATTGACTAATAATTGTTGTTTCTATGGTTTTACTTTCAATCCCAAAGAATTTAATAAACTTCATTTTTGCAAGATTTGAATTTTGATGTATAGAAAATTAAAAATACGTTTCAATTAAAAATGAATCATTGCGCAAACTTCTTCACTCATCCATCCCCCAAAACGAAATAAATGACATACAAAACCATTCATCGTCAAAAATGTCACTTGGTTGTCAAGAAGAAAAGTGAAAATAGTCATAGACGCAGCTGTTGTAAAAGTAAATGGGATCTAAAGTTGCTTTGTTTGTGTTTTAACAGGTTCTTGGTGTAAAATGTATTTGATTAAAAAATTAAGCGTATAATTACGGTGTTAAATGTTCACTATTACCACTTATTCATTAACAGTATTACTCGCGATTTTGTAACCGAATTTGGGTCAATAATCTTCATATTTCTAACGATACGAATAAACCGAAATTGTATTTTTATAACCTATAGCTGGTAATGCGGTTGGACGAAAGGTCGCCTAATTCTAACGCACGCACCAACGCACACACCCGCGCAGAGTTTTAGTAAAAAATCAAAGCATCCATACTTTTCTAAATACTCTCTATACAGTGTCTTACCATCTCTCTCTCTCTCTCTCTCTCTCTCTCTCTCTCTCTCTCTCTCTCTCTCTCTCTCTCTCTCTCTCTCTCTCTCTCTCTCTCTCTCTCTCTCTCTCTCTCTCTCTCCCTCTCTCCCTCTCTCTCTCTCTCACGCTACGTAATTACTAATACAGTTGTTGTAATAATAGCAAAGACAAAACCTCACCCCTTTTCCATTCATTATCATAATATTAAAGTGGAACTAGTCACAGTATAAATGTATTGAAACTCTATTTTGAGGTCGTTTGTAATGTGTCACCACACATCCTCTGTCACATTAATAAGTGTGAAACGCCTGTGTGACAAGTGTGTTGCTGAAATGTGTAAAACACTACGTCATTCACAGAGTGATTATGCGTGAGGAGGGAGGGAGGGACAGTACGCAGTGCAGGTACGTGCAATCAATGTTTCGCTGATTAAAATACCCGTTAAACTGCACACATTTATGCAGTATATTTTTATGTGTCAAATACATCTCACTCAATATATTCTAATTTTTATATTACTTTCTTATGAGTAGTATACAGAGTCATATGGTGGACGAAAAAATAGATGGAATACCTTACCTTTTAAATCCGCCATGTGACATCTTTTGTTCCTTTATATAAGACGCGTTTCGGAACTTCTATCCCATCATCAGGTGACTACTGCATCACTCAAATGAGGTTGTCGACAGATTAAAATAGATGTTATGAAAACACAACAGATTTATTTTTCTGATAATATAAAAAAATAGTGGTTTTAAAAAAACTGGTAATATTTAAAAGAACAAGTAGTCACGTGACGGGCTTTAGGAGGATATTTTATTCTATTCAATTAGTGACCAGGATGCTAAAGAATTATTTATTTTAAAAAAATAGTTGTCAAGTTTTCACGTGTATAGAATGTTTAGATAAAGTTTAATGAATTCAGCAGCTTATTCCTTACACCAAAACCAATGAAATGTATGTGACATACTTTCTAAAATGCTTAGTTTTCCGCCTTTTTGTGTTATGGTCAAACAAAATTGTCTATTTTTTTTAACGGTAAATGATATGGAGTTAAAATATTACATGTTACTTAGTGTAACGAAGACTCATTTAAAAAAAAATTATCAACCGATAAAATGGCGGTTATTTAAACGTTATCGTTGAATATCTCGAAATCCGTTATTTTTACAAAAAAAAAAAAGTGTGAAAATTTTTATTATTTTTTTGATCGCAAGAAAAATGGTTTTTAATTTTTTTTCTTTAGCTTAACGGGAAAATTGGCAATTAATTGGCTACAACACTCAAGATTAGCCTAAAACTAATTTTATTTTAATTCACCAATTTTTTATCTCCAAATTTTTCTCGGAAAAGGAAAAGGGTTAGGGGATCATTTAATTTTTGTGTTTCTGTCTAGAAAGTCAAATTCGGTGTTTAAATATTCTAAACTGGGGAAGCAATAGATTCTTTTGGAGTTGCAGTTGTAGTTGATACATTTTGGTTTTTGGAATAACTTAACCTCAGCTGTGTTATTTAATATCTTATTTTTATGTAAACTAGAAGTAAGTGGTAACTTCATAATTCCGCGTGTAGGAAGATAAATATTTGATTGTGTGCCAATAAAGATATGAATATGGTTTATGTATAATTAATTAGTATAAATAAATGTGGATCTTGCATTAATTGATATTGCCAAGCGATTTTGTTATTTGACTGATTCTAACAATATGTATAACAAGTTTTTAATCACTGCCGTAAAACTTGTTCAAAGAAACGAGACATTTCCGTACTAGGTTTTGGAAAACTCGCTGAATTGCCAATATAAAATTATAAAACACGCAAATATTCATGATCATATTGTGAATTTGTTGAATGAAAAGTTGACATTTATTGTTTAATTTAAAAACTCAAGACAGACGAACTGACAAGAGAGTAAAGTATAGTAATGAAGAGTTTATTAATAAAGCGTTCAGAGAAATTTGGATACTCCGGAGTTATTGGAGCAAGTGACAGTTGGAAATGTCATTTTGACAGTTTTTATTACTTTAAACATAGCCGTAGTGATAACATAAATATACTTACAATAAATCTACTTCCTGTTTTAATAGGAATATCCGTTTTTCAGTTTAATAAGAGATTTTGAATTAACCTTCTTATTTTTCTATTTTGTTTTCCTTTAGTTTAAAAATAGTCTCTGTTTTAAGTTTAGTCATTGTATCCCTTTTTAGGTTATTAGTTAAAAACTTGTGATATATGTTATGTATTTACTTAATAACCGAGTTAATAACCAACTGTTACAGTTGAAATCAGCTGGTGCACTACACTGTAATTTTTTTCTGTAGTAGGTTACAAGGTAAAGAAGAACTTTCTTGTCTATGAACAGATTAAGAAAACAGCTGTTTTCTGTGTAGTCCAAGGTAAAGAAGAACTTTATTGTCTATGAACAGACCAAGAAAACAGCTGTTTTCTGAGTAGTACAAGGTAAAGAAGAACTTTCTTGTCTACGAACAGATTAAGAAAACGGCTGTTTTCTATGTAGTATAAGGTAAAGAAGAACTTTATTGTCTATGAACAGACCAAGAAAATAGCTGTTTTCTGTATAGTACAAGGTAAACAAGAACTTTCTTGTCTATGAACAGACTAAAAAAAACAGCTGTTTTCTGTGTAGTACAAGGTAATCAAGAACTTTCTTGTCTATGAACAGATTAAGAAAACAGCTGTTTTCTGTGTAGTACAAGGTAAAGAAGAACTTTATTGTCTATGAACAGACCAAGAAAACAGCTGTTTTCTGAGTAGTACAAGGTAAAGAAGAACTTTCTTGTCTATGAACAGACCAAGAAAACATCTGTTTTCTGTATAGTGCAAGGTAAACAAGAACTTTCTTGTCCATGAACAGATTAAGAAAACGGCTGTTTTCTGTGTAATACAAGGTAAAGAAGAACTTTCTTGTCTATGAACAGACTAAGAAAACAGCTGTTTTCTGTGTAGTACAAGGTAAAGAAGAACTTTCTTGTCTATGAACAGACTAAGAAAACAGCTGTTTTCTGTGTAGTACAAGGTAAAGAAGAACTTTCTTGTCTATGAACAGACTAAGAAAACAGCTGTTTTTTGTGTAGTACAAGGTAAAGAAGAACTTTCTTGTCTATGAACAGACTAAGAAAACAGCTGTTTTCTGTGTAGTACAAGGTAGAGAAGAACTTTCTTGTCTATGAACAGATTTAGAAAACAGCTGTTTTCTGTGTAGTACAAGGTAAAGAAGAACTTTCTTGTCTATGAACAGACTAAGAAAACAGCTGTTTTTTGTGTAGTACAAGGTAAAGAAGAACTTTATTGTCTATGAACAGACCAAGAAAACAACTGTTTTCTGTGTAGTACAAGGTAAAGAAGAACTTTCTTGTCTATGAACAGATTAAGAAAGCAGCTGTTTTCTGTGTAGTACAAGGTAAAGAAGAACTTTATTGTCTATGAACAGACCAAGAAAACATCTGTTTTCTGTATAGTACAAGGTAAGCAAGAACTTTCTTGTCTATGAACAGATTAAGAAAACGGCTGATTTCTGTTTAGTACACGGTAAAGAAGAACTTTCTTGTCTATGAACAGATTAAGAAAACGGCTGTTTTCTGTGTAGTACAAGGTAAAGAAGAACTTTCTTGTCTATGAACAGACTAAGAAAACAGCTGTTTTCTGTGTAGTACAAGGTAAAGAAGAACTTTCTTGTCTATGAACAGATTAAGAAAACAGTTGTTTTCTGTGTAGTACATAGTAAAAAAGAACTTTCTTGTCTATGAACAGACTAAGAAAACAGCTGTTTTCTGTGTAGTATTATGAACAATTATTACGCTTCAGGAATAATTTGAAAAAAAATGAAGAAGAACATTCACCCCGACATTTAAAGTTCGTTTTAATCTAATTCGATTTACACTGACAACTCGTTTATAGGAATAGGGAAACGAGTTTATACTGTATTTTAATAAATAAATAATTTCTCGATGACGGCGAACAAGGTTCATTTTCACTTGTATCTGACAAAAATACAGTTACCGAAATGACATTTTTGATAACAGATGGTCTTGATTTGTTTTTATTTAGTTTTGGAGATTTATGAGTGAGAAAGAATTTGCAATGTTTATGCACTTTTTATTTTTAAGTATCTAACATAAAGTTTTCATTGGCTAGTTTAAATGATTGTAATTAAGATTACTTATACCTAATTTACAAATAATAGTTAATGAATTTGTATTCTAATCATTGTGTTTTTGATTTTAGGTAAGTTGAAGTCAACCGTTACTTAGATATAATGTGGAGAAAACGTAAGTTCTACATTTGTACACAATATTGTCAATATTAACTTTAAACTGAACTTAGATTTCATAATCAAATATGATTAAAAGGGTTCGTTTATGTTGCAGTCAATAAAAGTTATTCTCAATATCTTTTCAAAGATGGGGTCCATGGTTTATTATCATTTCGAACTACTGAACTGACATTTTTGATTTTTTATTTTGTTTTGGTATTTTTTTGTAAGTTAGAAATATTGAGTTTTTTTTTATTTTTTATTATTATTATATGTTTTTAGAGTCAATTGTAATCGTGAAGATAGTTTCATATATGTTTACATACTGAAATTATTCAATGTAATTTTGAAATTATTTATGTCCTTATCAAGTTACTATATTCATTTTTAAGGTTATTTGATAATGATGAATTTTCATGTTATTGTTGTTTGATCGGTCATATGCTAACAATTTTTCCACTTTTGTACTCTAGGTTTATCACTTGATAACGAGAGTTGATTTATATTCTCGAAACGTCGTGTATTATTTTTAAATACACTAATGATGCTGTTAATACAAATTAACAGTCCTTTATATTCAAATTATTTATTTCTAACGACTGGCGACCTCCTTGTTAAATATTTTCCCCTTCGATGTTTTTATACAAAATACAATCGTTTCCAAACAATATAAACTACATTTCCTTGCATACATTACTGGAGGTTATCTAAAAGATAAAATATTTGCTTGTGACGTACCTCGTTTGTAATAGGCTTATGACACATTTACACGTAAACGATTTCAGAAGTGAGCAAACTGACAATTCGACCAGAATGTATTTCTGATTACAACATGCAGGCAACCTACGAGCATGGCGTAAGTTTGGTAATAAAAAAAATTACCTGTTTTTTGACTGATTTACAAGTTTTATGGTCTTATGGCGTGTCTTCATCGTCGTCGTTGTCGTCGTTTCTACCTAAAAGGACACAAAAATTAAAAAAGAGCATGGAATTTGGTACAAGGGACTATAGTGTTTAAAATTAAAGACAAAAAACAAATTTCAAATGTAAAAATGCCCATATATTGTGTGTTATTCAACTTATAACAAACTAAATTAGATAAACATTTCAATTCTGCATGCAATGGTACCAAACTCCCCGTTCTACGATGACAAGTAGCGAAGTTATTGATAAAAATGTAATCTCGAATCCTGAGTTCTCAAGAAAAACTTATATTCTTCTAATTACAAATTCCGGCAGAGCCGAGTCACCGGGACGGGTATAGCAAGTGGAGACCTCTTATCATATCTCTGCGAAACACTAACACGAGCGAAGCTAGTAAAGACATTTTACACATCAGTTAAGCCTATTAGGATCTAGTTGACCCGTAGAACGACATAATATACAAAATTAAGTGGTTCTAAACCCTGTTTAAACAAACTTACCTTACCGTGTGAAACTCCTTAATCTATCAACATTTCCTTCAAGGCCAACTTTCGGTCATTACATTTAGTGAATTTGTTTATATTGCATTGTCTGATAGTTCTGGGTGGGTACCATGTTTATTAACTTGTTTAAGTTAGTTTTTATGGGAGTAATTATAGTATGTTATAAAAATAAACAGCCTCCAAAACCCAAATTAATTATTTCTACATAGACTGGTAATTAATTTCCTCTAAAATGTTTACATGAAAAATACGATAATTTACTAACTGTATAATATCCTTTTAAACATTACTTCAGGTTATCTAAAATGTAAAATATTACCGTGGAACGTAACTCGGTATGTAATATTAAACATTTTATAACTGCAGATATGAGCAAACTATAAAAGTTGAATCGGGTTATCCGAGACATAGGTACTACTGTATTAAGTAGGTCGCCTCCCCTACTACAATGTGTGGCAAGTGCAATATCTTGCATGATATACAAGTATAGTTTTATTTTTATGTTTTTAAGCGTTCTTCTTATTTTCAGTACGAAATTATTTTTATTTCTCTTGAATCCTTGAAAAGGATATCGTCGCTTCATTGAAGTACTTTGACCAAAACTAGTTGCATGCATTGAAAATAAATCTAATAACAAACCTGTGGTTCTCTGAGCTTGTTCGTGTAAACCCAATTGTTTCTGTCTAGCGTGGGCTGTGACATTAATAGTCATAGTAGTAAAATAATCCCACAGCTACTGCACACTTGAATAAAACACCAACAGATGAAAATAATAAAAGTTAAATGATTCATGGGTAGTTTGCTCTTTAGATTGAGATAATGGTAGGAAATATGATGTAGCCATTGATATTTTTAAAGCTTGAAATGGTGACATATGAATCTTTACTCCCTTCTACCCCCCCCCAACGAAAAACTTTTAATAATCGCTTTAAAAAAGAAGACAAGAACATATGATAAAGACTTGCTTTCGAATACTCTAATACCACCATCGTCGAAAGAGAACAAAATTTGTTACCAAATAGAAAGATAAAAGACGGGGATGAAACTCAATACTTGACGAAAAATGTGTAGATCCAGCTAGGTATTGACACGCCCGTACTCGCAATAAATGTTTCCTGAGGGTTGTATATAAGACTCAATGAAACATTAAAACGAGATGTCGAATGGTTCAGTTCGCAGCAGCTCGCTTCGCTTGGTCCATGATTGTATATTCCGCCCATCATAGTGATTCTTTAATTTATAATGAATTGTTACAACCGTAAAATTTAATACCAACAATTCTTAATACAGACAGACAAGTTTCTAAAGAATCGTAAAATATATTCTCATAAAATAAACTATACAAAACAACGATTAGTTTGGTATTTTAATGCAGTTTTAATTAACGACAGACGCTAGTTTATTAATCACTGGGAATTATAATAGCCATTAATCCCACTGATATAAACTACTTCAGATTTTGTTCTTATTAATATACGACTCAAGGCTTGACATCCGCCATACCTCGTTTCCTGTTTATTTAAATTTGATTTATATATAGATATCTAAGAAAATAAATTAGCCGGATAAACTAAAACAGGAAGCTTTCATTCAGGGCCAGCCAATTATCCGGCCCAACATTCTTCATTTAGTAAATTGCCGGGGACGAAGAGTTGACGTTTGGACGTTGCAAGAGATTTCATCAATTACGTAACTTTTACGATGGTATTTTAACAGGGAGATAAGTTTTGAGATTTAAAACGACTGGGTGTTCAGAAAATGTCACACTAAAATGTAATTGGTGGTTATATAGGCTAAAATAAAGAAAAGTTGCTAAAGAAAAGTTCGGGTACTCAGTTTTGCATCTTTATTTTGACCCATTTAACCATAGTTCGGTGCGACATTTTTAGGACATCCTGTATATGAGTACATTGATCAAATTTATGTTTTTTTTCTTAATTTTGTTACCGTTATCGTACTTACGTAGAGACACCAACGACGACGGTCGGTTGCTATTACGAAAATCACTGAAATGTGAAGATTCGTTAAAAACCTAAGTCGAATATTTGCGATTACAAAACTTGTCCTTTATTTCGTTTACGTGTAAAGTAACACATCCTTCGGTCAAGGTGCAAAGAACTTTATTCCTAAATTGCATAATCATTGGTAACCTACATACATTCGGACGAATGGATGGAATTGCTGTACTAGATCAATTATTTCTATTAATGTGAATATATGGAGACTGGGTAAAGATAGTCTATTATTTAATGACATAGAAAGTTATTGCCTAACGACTATCCTTTGCATGCGTGTCAATTAAATAATGACTTGTTTAGACAACAGTTGAAAGTCTATTGTTAAAACGGAAAAATCACGAAGGCTGTTATGTTATTCTACTTTTAGAGTTATCATTCCTTGTGTATTTTGTTTGTTTTTGTTTTTAGTACAGTCCCGAAGGAAAATTGGAAATATTGTTAAATTTGTTATTTTACAAGGGTTCACGTAGAGATCCAAAGAATATAATTTAATGTTATTTGAAGTTAAATGTAAATACAGCGTATTAAATAAGTCCCAGGACGGCTTAATATTTCGTTAACCATCACAGATAGAGCTACTAAAATTTGCACATTGTTAATGGACATCAAAACCCATTTTAGTAGGTATTCAGTTGATCGCTACCTTTCCAGGGGTACCGCCCACAAGGAGTAAGTAGGAAATCTTAAATTAGTTGTACATCGAAGTAAAGGCCTTTATGAGTAAAACGTAATCCCGCAAATCCGACCTCAAAAGGTTCACCCTAACTAAAATAGCATGGGTTTATAGTTCATATTAGCTACAACGACAGGTATGTTGAAAAACAGCTTAATAATGTTTACTAGGTAGAGGTTATGCAATGAAATCTTTGCAAATCAATATTTGGTTTGAAAAAGTATTTTTTAGATTGTTCACTGTCTCTTTACATCCAATGGGGGACGGCCCTCAAGGAGTCAAAAGGTTATTATTAGTAGAGTAAAATGCCGCAAATGACAATTACCTAAAGCAAGTATGTTTCCTGTTTGCGGGCATACCCACTATCAGTCACAAACAACTTTCTCTTTTAGGCCTATCATGGTCAATCCATTTCCTTGCTTCATTTAATATGAACATTAAACCCACGCTATTTTAGCTAGGATGAAACTTTCGAGGTCAGGTTTGCAGCATTGTGTTCAACTCATGAGGGCATTTAATTCGATGTACAATTCGACCTATGCTTTCATTTAAGATTTCCTACAGATAGCGGTCCAGTGAATAGGCACTAAAATAGTTTTTTTTCGTCCATTAATAAAGTGCAAAGCCTTGTATAATGGTAAACAAAATATTAAGCCGGCACGGGACTTATTCAATATTTATAATAAATATGATGATTTATATGAATGTACTTTGCGGGGAAAGGCTATTTTAACTTTAGTTGCAAGTAAAATAATCACCAAAATTTTATATGGAATATCGTGGTAGTGAATATAAGAGAAAATTCTGTATAATGATTTTTCGGCTAAAACCTCATACCTGGTATCTTCATTTGTATTCCAATCTAATTTATACATTTAATTATTAAACATCACAAAAAACATCATAACCAACTTTATATAGAATGCTTTATATATAGGTATAATGTCAGTCAATTATATTATCAAAATGCACTAAGTCTACAAATTTACTTTTCTTCATTTATACAATACAAATTTTTCAAATAATTTATTTATGTAAATATAACATTTTTTTTCTGGATTTTTTTTGGTAATGAATAAAGTTGCCGAAAGCAAATCAATGTCTTTCTTTTACTTCGCTGATCTATCTTCTAAATTGATACATTGTGTTAAAATGATGAAGTTATTGTTGGGCTTTCACTCACTTTCTAATTTATGTTGTCATTTCCTTGTGGATTAACCTGACTACTCCATAACTAAAAAAAAAAAAAAAAAAAAAAAAAAATTAAAACAATTTTACGAAGTTAATTAGTTTATTGTTAATAAATTTGTTTGTTTATTGAAAGCTATACTAAATTGTTTAAGAAAATTGTTATATTATTAAGGTTTTGTTAAATATGATTACTTTCTAAGTGCTCAGTCCTGGATCGCCTTTGCCTTCTATCACAATTTGTTCCTATTCCTCTTTCCATTCCTGTGTCTTTATTCCTTGTCTTCCTCTAGTGCTTTATTAATTTTTCTTGGCTTCCCAAATGTCCTACATCCTTCTATTTTCCCCTTTAGGAGTTTTTCAGTATTTACTATTCATCTATATTTTGCTCTTCTAACCTAACCTAACCATACCAACCGACGATATTTTATAAACCTAACATTACTTTTCCCTGAAGTGTCTTCATTTTCATTGTTTGGTAAAATTTTTTGGTTTTCCCAAAAGTGTGTGATGAATGGTAAAATATCATCTACTGACATAGCTCGCTCTACTTCTACATCAAGACTAAGAATTGAACATATATATTCACTCAGTTTGATTTCTTCTCTTTTTTAATTCGAGATCTCTGTTTCGGAAGAGTCAATAAAAGACACTCCACAACTTGTCGAAGACTGAATATAACCAGAAATGAATTTATACTGAGGTTGGGCTTAATTAGAACTGTTAGGAATTAAATATTACGATTACTTTAAACAGTTAAGTGCCAGAACAACTACCGGAGTATAAACAGTAGTTGCAACAGTGTAGAAAGCTATGTGCTTGCAACCCTCAAATGCATTACACATTGCTGAAAGATATAATATACAGCAAGGTTGGTATGAAATCGAAGTCAAGCTCAGCAGGGTGTTATTGACGGTCGGAGATGGTACGGAGTTTTCGGGAGGTCAGACTCAACAGCATTATTCGATGGTCGGAGCTGGCACGGAGTTTCCGAGAGGTAACCTTCAGCAGGGCTTTATTAACGGAGTTGGACCGAGTGGCCGGGTGGTCAGACTCAGCAGGGCTTTATTGACGGAGTTGCTAGGAGGTCCGGCTCAGCAGGGCTTTATTGATGGAGTTGCTGGGAGGTCACATTCAGCAGGGCTTTATTGACGGAGTTTCTGGGAGGTCTCATTCAGCAGGGCTTTATTGACGGAGTTGCTAGGAGGTCAGATTCAGCACGGCTTTATTGACAGAGTTGCTAAGAGGTCACATTCAGCATGACTTTATTGACGTAATTGCTGGAAGGTCTCATTCAGCAGCGCTTATTTGACGGAGTTGTCGGGAGGTCACATTCAGCAGGGCTTTACTGACAGAGTTGCTAAGAGGTCACATTCAGCAGGGCTTTATTGACAGAGTTGCTAAGAGGTCACATTCAGCAGATCTTTATTGACGGAGTTGCTGGGAGGTCACATTCAGCAGGGCTTTATTGACGAAGTTGCTAGGAGGTCAGGCTCAGCAGGGCTTTATTGACGGAGTTGCTAGGAGGTCAGATTCAGCGCGGCTTTATTGATAGAGTTGCAGGGAGGTCACATTCAGCAGGGCTTTATTGACGGAGTTGCTGGAAAGTCTCATTCAGCAGGGCTTTATTGACGGAGTTGTCGGGAGGTCACATTCAGCAGGGCTTTATTGACAGAGTTGCTAAAAGGTTAAATTCAGCGCGGCTTTATTGATGGAGTTGCAGGGAGGTCACATTCAGCAGGGCTTTATTGACGGAGTTGCTGGAAAGTCTCATTCAGCAGGGCTTTATTGACGGAGTTGCTGGGAGGTCACATTCAGCAGGGCGTTATCGACGGTCGGAGTTGCCGAAAAAAATCTGTCAGGATAGTTGTGAACGCATATGGATAACCTGGACTACGAAGGAACACAATTGAGCTACACAAACTGAGGTGAGGAAGCTTCGGGTGTATTTTGTCAATTAGTATGAAGAGAGCTTGATTGAATTAACATCTGATCGTAACATTGCTGTTGCTCTCGATTAAAGATAAGAAATAAAACAATTAAATTAATTTAAGTGATTGAATGACCGATTGCATAAAAAATTTAATAAACTGTATTAATAGCGACAAGGACTAATTATATTAAAAGCATATAGTTATCTGAACCATTGAATTGGTTTAACAAATGATGCATCGGCTGTTCTATAAGATATAACACGTTAATTTTATAACAGTACTCTCTACCAAGTTCTCTGTGATACTGTGTTTTAGAAACTAGCTGCATGCGTTGACGAGAGGCAACCGTGATTGATATTACTTGATCCTCTAAGAAGTCATATCCTCACGACGACACTATAGTGGAATTCCCGACAGCTGGATCTACACCTTTCTCCATGTAGTCTTGGGTTAGATACCTTTCTTTTATATTTCCTACCGGCTACCTCTTCAGCAACTCTTGTTTTCTTTCCATCCAGACGCTACTAGAGTATTCGAGCGCTAGTGATCCATAATTTTTTTTCTTTTCTTTCTTTTTTTAAAGTGATGATGACCGAGAGGTTTTTCGCCTTTAAACAACAAAAGATATACAAGTTGCGTTACTTTCTGAAAGTGGCGTAGTGTAAGAAAATGATTCTGATTAAAAAATTGACGTTTTTCAATATACCGTTTTGAAGTTCGCAAAGCTTCAAAAATGGTTTATGAAATCTTCACCATCTGCAGTCCTAACAAGTTAATCTATTTTCAAAACAAACAAAATTGTACGTAGGCATATATTGTCGCTAACCTAATGCGTTTTGTCGATGTTTAAATAACTCAAAATTTGGAAGTACTGTACACCAAATACAGTTTTTCTCAAAATTAGCTTTAATTATTTCTATCAAACTTTTTACAACTGACAAGTAATCGGTGTGAAGCCGGGCAAAACTATGTATCTTTATTTTTCCCAAAACGTGGATTCAGCAATGAGTTCTATTATTCCTTTATTTTAGGCGATGATGACTAAAAGGTTTTTCGCCTTTATAAAACAAAAGAAAAAGGGGGAAAAAAACGATAATATGAAGAAGTAAGAGTTTAACGTCGTTTTATATAATATCTATTTATTTTTTTATACAAAACTAATTGTTATAATATTTGTGCACGGGTTATTACGCGTTTTGTTAAAAAAGAAACTAATTTTGCACCAGTAAAAGAAGCGACACTGAAATAAATACATTTAATCCGTATCTCCGTAAAAACTAACATTTTTCGACTCCATTTCGCTTGACCTAAATTAAGAGTTTACCACAGAAGTCTTACTGAAACTTATTGCTTGTATGATTAACACACAAACTTTCTTCCAATACATTAAATAAAGTTCACCCACGTGTCCTCTCTTCTAAAATTAATTATAGCCTTCTCAAGATAGGTCTTTTGTTGTTGTATGATATTTTAGCACACAATAGATAGAGGGTGACTGATAAACCACCTCCCTCATGTATAAGTCAATTCTGCCTTTAAGTATGATTTATACAGATTTAACAGCCACTTGTGTACAGTGTGTTCCAAAAGTTTGTTTAAAATTATGTTTAATTCATACAGTTTATAGGTAACGTAAGCCACTTGTATACTGGGTATTCCAAAAGTTAATGTAATAGTTGTTTAATTCATACAATTATTGTTAATTAAGCCGTTCGTATACAGAGTGTTTCAAAAGTTAATGTAAAAAATGTTTAATTTATATAGTTATAGTTAACGCAACTTGTATGCGGGGGTGTTCCAAAATTTAGTGTAAAAGATGTTTAATTCATACAGTCATAGTTAACCTAAGTCACTTGTATAGAGTATGTTCAAAAAATTAGTTTAAAAGATGTATAATTCACACAGTTATAGTTAACAAGCAACTTGTATATAGAATGTTCCAAAAGTTATTATTATTATTTTTTTTTTAAATTTATGCAATTATATTTACTTTCAAAAAAATTTTGAAATGGATTTTATTCTGTCAGACAAGATTTGGCGCACAACTTTTTTCTTTTTCACGGTACAAAAATATATGTCTATTTGTTGTGTAAATATCCGTTTATTAAAAAAAAACTGCTTTTTGGAATTACGTTTGTATACAATTCTTGTAATCCAATGGATATCGATAACTTGGATATTTTTGGTTAGAACGTGAAACTTCCTTTTTTATAAATCAACATTTGGGATAGCTGCCGTAACAAACAAAAACACAAACATTATAATCTTAAATATCGGTTCTAGGTATTGGTTTACATGTCTTCAAAAATGATTTTAAATTTTTCTAAATCGTAGGCCTACATCGAGCTGTCAAAAAACCCCACTTTCTCAATAACGGCTTAACAGATTTTGTTAAAATTTTGGTGTAATGTAAAGAGTTACGTCCCAGATAAGTGTATCAAATTGTAGTAAAATAAAAATTATTGTTCAGTAATAATAGGCAGAATTTCTTTTACAGCGTTATTAAACAAATAAATTTCAATCAAATATTATTTAGGTCTACAGTTAAAATAATGTATGGCTAAAGTGAAGCTAAGATTGGCTCTATTTAAATATATAAATAAATTGTATCTTTTAAAACACTATGTATACAAGTGGCTGTTAAATCTATAAGGAAGAGACCATTTACATCTCTCCTGTAAGTAATACATATTTTCCCACTTATATATAAACATATTGTGTAGTATAATATAGTTTTGTCGATTTATGAACTGGAATAGAATCACCTATAGTTTACACTTGTTTATGGCACAAGTTTAGACATTATTTAAGTATCTTTTAAGATATGTTTTTATAAATTAAAAAAAAAAGTTTAAACATGATTATTATGTTCTTATCGACTACCTTAATAAATACAAAGGCAAAAAATCAAGAATAAAAAAAAACTTTATTTATTGCGAATCATGAAAGTTTGGTAAGGGCAAAAAATTCTACTAATTTTTGACTAATCTTCACTTTTCATACCCTCTGAACACTGAAAACAATTATTTTTTACATATTATCTACCGTCCAGCATCGTTGTGTGTGCTCAAGTAGCTACAAAAATTAAGAAACATTTGGAATAGTGAATTAATAGTGTGCTTATGTAAAACCCTTCAGAATAATCTAATTGAATTGTCAAAATGGCGGCTATTTAAACAGTTTTTTGTTCCTATCTCGTTTGTCGTTCAACTTATAACACACTGAGTTAGATAAACATCTTTATACGAAGTTATTGTCAAAAATGTTATGTTTAACTCTGCTCGCTTAAGAAAATGTGTATAGTTACGAGATCTGTAGGGACAAATCACTGACACGAGCGAAGCGCGTGGAAACTTTTTAATATACACACATCTAGATAACATCATGGAAATAGTGATATACATAAATACGACTGTCGGAATACCTGTGGAACAATTGTTTTAAACAAACTTACTCTACTGGATCTACCAATATAATTTAATATTTCTTACAAGGCCCAAGAAACTACATTTAGAGGATCTGCTTGTATTATATTGTACGATGGTTCTGGGAAAGTACCATGATGATACCCATCAACTTGGTTGTAAGCTAGTTTGTTGTTATCATTCAGTTTAATTAAACAACGTTACGTTTTATTAACTTTGTTTAAATAAGATAAGCATTTAACTTTTGTTATTATATACAAAATATAAATAGATTTATTATACTGAGATTTCAAACGATGCGATGATCGCACTCGTACAAGTTTAAACCAGAAATTGTTTTTGTTTGAACAAATTGAAATTGGTTCAACTCTTTAGGAACTGCCCTCGCGTTGAAAGGGAAGTGACAGATTACAGGCCTATTTGTCTTTAGCTATTGTACGTGCTGAAAACATCCGCATGTATGTCCATTCTTCATTAGATAACCTAACGGGTTGTTATTGTATCAGAGAAGATTGTTATTGAGCAGTTATTCACACTTACAAAACTGACAACTTGTTTAATATTAGACATAAATCCATAAAGAAGGGTTTATTTCAGAATCGAAACAAAAAAGTTAGAGGATTTTTTTTTTTTTTTTAACAGAAACAATGTTAAATTAGTATGGATTAATTACTATACTACCCTTGCAAAGTTTTGTGGATTTTATTTGCAATAAAACGATCATCTCTCTCGCTCTCTCTCTCTCTCTCTCTCTCTCTCTCTCTCTCTCTCTCTCTCTCTCTCTCCCTCTCACTCTCTCCCTCACCCTTTCTCCTATGGTTCGATGTATTATAGTAAAGAAAACACAATTCACATGTAGTACAAACTTGCTATCAATAAATATAATAGATATAAATTCTTTTTTTTTTGGTATTTCAAGTAATCCGAAGTTTGCTGATATAAAGTATTACTGCAGTTTCAGTCTTCTTGCGCCCATCATCAGTTCCACAAACAAAAGTAACATACAGATTGTTTCACGAAAAACGGAAAGAATTACAGGACAGGTTATAATATTGAAAATAATGAAAAAAGTCATATAAAGGTCTGGTAACGCTTTGTTTTTCGTAAGTCGGCCATTTTGTGTTTTTAAGAAAATTAATGGCAACTTTGGAAATTAGTAAGATTATGAGTTTAAACTTGGCATTATTTACACTATTTTTAATACTATGCTAAGATCCAAAATTTCAATATGTAAATATTCAAAATGGCGACCTTTGAAAGTTTTGAAAGTCAAATATCACGGAAACCTTAAATTTTACGAAAATATTGTAAAGGAAAAATATTAATATTTTGTAATGACAAATAAAATATTATATTTCATCACTAGGACAAAAAGTGAAGCTTTTCGATACAAGGAAATTGAGCGAGGATCGAAGCTTCTTTTGGTCCAAGTGTGAACTATATTTTTCGTTATACTATTAATATAAGAAAACAATTTCAGAAAAACTAAAATGTTATAACCTATTTACCTACAAATCGATGGTAACAGCTGTTTTAACGGTTATTTACAATCGAGAGTTCGGTTGTTTTTATTATAGATGCCTTAAAATCGTTAATTAATTCGTATAAACGAACAGCTGATGTTTTTAGGTCCTAGGACTAAAAATAACAATTTTAGCATCTCAAATCATGTATTGAAAACAGCTGTTTTTGAAGAAGTATGACGAAAAATGTTTCCCCCCCATTTTTTTAGCTTAAAAAATAACCAAGATGTCGTCAAAAAACTTTAACGAAAAAAAATTGGTAATTGACGTGATTATACAAAACAATATGATAGGCCTACTAGTTATTTCTTATTATACAGTATCAATAATAACTCGTATAATAATATTAATATCAAATAAAACTCGTTTTTAAAAGCAATATTTTTGATCATAACAAACTCAAAAAAATAAATTTAACTTGTTTAATACTTTAAAATTAAAAACTCTAACAAATTTTGAATTAAAAAAATTATCAAATGTCCAAAGAGTACAGTAGCAATATCTTTACTATAAATTATCAATAATAAAATCCTTGAACACAGGTGCCTCAAAGTTGAAACCACCCTGATAATATTTCAAACTAAACTGAAAGAGATGAATGTAGACTTATTGGGGGCGTTTTCTCTATTAAATCCTCCCTCTTTATAGATGGGGGAGGATTAAACTTGGCGGGCTGCCGAAATAAATTATCAATGAGCCAGCAAGTAGCAGGAGCATCTCTGTTAGTGCAGTATCAATGATGTGTGTCGGTTATTCCTGTCTCCGGTCTATACACAAATAGAAACTTTGATCACAGTTATTTATCACTACACACGACTTTCCAACTCCCCCCCCCCCGGGGTTTTATTGCAATTTTACATTTCACTCATTTCTTACTAAGTCTTCCAACCGTAGGAAGCTATATCCGGTTTATAGTGTAAGTATTTGTTTTGAGTTCCTAAGAAGGTTTGATCACTTCTTGTAGTTTATTTTGATCCTACAAACTTTAGTTAAATATTTGACATCTTGTTTCTAAAGGCATAAACCTTTCGGTCATCATCACCTTTAAATAAAGGAAGAAACGATATATTAGCTCCAAGGTCAGTATAGGACGCCCTAATTTAAGCCTCCCTAACCTAATCTAACCGAACCTAACCTAACCTATTGGAAAAGAACAAGAGTTGTTCAAGAGAGGTTTGATAGGAAAGATAAATGAGAGAGACTACATGAAAAAAAGGTGTAGACCCAGCTAGGTTACCTCGGGATTGCAAAGTCTGTACTCACTACAGTGACCTCTAAGAGATTCAAAGAATATACTCAACTGTGGTTCATATATATATATATATATATATATAATAATAATTAACTAATGGAAAACTATGGTATCAGTTTCAAAGAAATACCATAGATTTTGTAATATAGAAAATGAAGAATTTGTATGTGCTAATTTTTTGAAGGTAATTGAAAATTTCTCGAAAATGCCGAGTGTGCTATGATATAATTATATTCTCAGATGAAGCTATATTTTACCGAACAGGATCTATAAACAAAGATAATTGTAATTATTATAACACACAAATCCACACAACTTACACAAAGAGAGCTTGTAATCAAAATGTTTAATTGTTTGGGCTGCCGCCACCAAGGGTGGTGTTTTATCTACGACATCCCATCAAACAATGACTGGAGACAGATACGCATCAATATTAACTGATTACTTAGTTCCTCATCTTACACAGTCGGAGATGAGGGACGTTTTATTCCCAATAGGTTTCTCCTCCTCCTCATTATGCTAATGTGGCCAAAGGAGGTTTAGATCGAGATTTTCCCAACTGTTGGATAGGTCGTAGCAACATGTTCATGGGTTGGCCTTCAAGATCCCCTGACTTGACGGTTTGCGATTTTTCCCTATGGTCCTCTTCGAATGAAAAAGTTTATTCTTAATTTAGCAACAGATGATGTATAAATGATGATGATTGATGAGGAATTTTGGTTGATATCCCGGCCATTATTCAAAAGCGCGTACTCTCTTTTGTTTCGTTGCCATCAGTGCATATACATCAAATTTGGGTTATTATTAATTTACTACTGTTATTTTTCTTTACTCTTCTTTATTAAGTTTTACACATTTTGATGTTATCTGTAAATCAACAATTTGTATGATTATGCAAATAAAATCATTTTTGGTGAAAATTATTTTGTAATTCCTCCATTTTATTTTGATTGACCATAAAAACTCGTTGGTACTTTTTTGCATATTTATATAACATAACTTTAAAGTGTCAAGTTTGTAGAGTGTCCCTTATGTCCGGCATATTAATTAAAAAATAGCGACTTCGTGGGATACACGATATATACCAGTAAACAAGCCCCGAAGTTTTCTTTTTAAATCACCCAGTACAGCAGTAGAAATGCAATCATGTTGAACGTTGCCATGAAATAGTGAAATCATTACAACAGATAATTAAGCATATTGAGATAGATGGGAATTAGTCCAGCTTTGTTAATGTACTCTCGGTTACTGGCGACCAATCAATACACAAGTTGTGCGTGTTGTCTAGGCCTAGACACACAACGTTGTCTTTACAACATTCAAATTTACATAACACACACGACAAGTCGCCATGATTTGCATATTTATATCATTACACTGTGTATTTATTCCACAATGACAACATGTATTGTAATTACATCACGTGTTGAGGATTTAGAACTTAAAATATTACAGAGTTTGATCTGAAATTATCAGGTTCAATTTGGTGAGTGCAGGCTGAGGACTAGCTGGATTTACACCTTTTTATCCAGTCTAGGGTTAGATTAATCTCTTATTTTTTTATGTTTTCTCTATTATCCAATTAGAATAAAATATGTGCCAAGTCAGTGGAAGGTAGGAGAGGTGATTATGATCCCAAAGCCTGGCAAGCCCGCTAGCGAAGTTGCAAGTTACCGTCCAATCTCCCTATTACCGGTAACTTCGAAAATATTTGAGAAACTCCTAATTATGAGACGTTACCCAATCATTGAAGAAAGAAAGTCGATTCCTGACCATCAATTTGGTTTTAGAAGGAAACACTCAACCATTGACCAGGTTCATAAAATCGTCAATTATAATTGAAAAGTCCTTTAAAGACAATAAAGTTTGTTCAAGTGTCTTCATAGATGTAACGCAGGCTTTTGATAAGGTATTGCACCAAGGGCTCCAATATAAACTGTATAACTCACTCAGTTATGAATGGTATCTAATATTAAAGTCTTATCTAGAAGGACGGCACTTCAGGGTTAAAGTAGAAGATGAATACTCTGAGCTCATAGATATACATGCTGGAGTACCTCAGGGAAGCGTTCTGGGCCCGTTACTGTACTTACTTTACACGCGGGACATGCCAGAGTTGGAGAATACCATAACAGCTACATTTTCTGATGATACAGCTGTAATGGCGATTGCTAAGAACGTGGAGGACGCAAACAATAAGTTGCAAAACTCCATTGATGTGATTGTTCTCAAATTGAATCAAATTGATTGAGATCAAATTGAATGAGAGCAAGTCAGTACATGTTGATTTTTTTACGTCTTATCCAACACTTGTACTTTTCCAACCCTAATGCTTTTCGAAACTAAATTTCTATAAAAGGTTTGGTTGGTTCCTTTTTAATCGTTACGAATAGAGCATAACATAGAATTTCTAAGCCTTTTAAGTATAGTAAGGACAAAGATACGATTTACTCAATTCGGCTCGAACAGATTAGATCAAGTTTTGCTCAAGTGATTCAAATAAAACGTATTGGTCACCTGTCTCTAAAAATGCGTGTTCCTGTGTCATTGGTAAAAAAACTAAAAAAATCGGTTCTACCAATAGGTTAGGTTAAGTTAGAGCGTACTATTTACTTGACTATGGAAGTAGGGAGATTTATACCATGTGTCCATAAAGTCCCACCCCCCTCTTATTATTTTTATTAATGGAAATAGACAGATTTGTTTTGGGGAATGTTTAGATAACCAAAGGAGGAGTTTTTTGAAGTATCAAAATTTTCAACCCTTACTCCCAAAATGGGGTAGTTTGGGGGTATGTCAAGAATTTTAAATACCAACCCCTATTGAGTGATACCTCATTTTAAAGGTCTTTTCAAAATAAGAATAATGGCGCAAACCAGAGGTCTCTAAGTTCATCCTACCCAACATAGCAACCAATCGAATTGTGAATTTTACGTTAATAATTAGACCGGAAATGTTACGAAATGTACAACAAGCTTTTGAGTCGAGAATCTATTCCTGCCAAAAAGTAAATGGTAGCCATTTCAAGAAGTTAATATGAGCTAAAAAACAAGGTAAGGCTCTTACCATCACTTTATCAACATAGAGCAGTTTGTAATGTAATAACAACAACCGGAGTTTGTAGGTTAACATTCACAATTCGATTGGTCGCTTTGTTGGATAGGATGAACTTAGAGACCTCTAGTTTACGTCATTATTCTTATTTTTAAAAGACCTTTAAAATGAAGTATCACTCAATAGGGGTTGCTATTTAAAATTCTCGACTTCCCCCCAACTAGGCCTACCCCATTTTGGCTGTAAGTGTTGAAAATGTTGATACTTCAAAAATCTCCTCCTTTGGTTATCTAAACTTTCCCCAAAGCAAATCTGTCTATTTCCATTAATAAAAAAAATAAAAGGGGGGTGGGACTTTATGGACATATGGTATATATATATATATATATATATATATATATATATATATATATATATATATATATATATAAAGCGATGCTGACTGAAAGTTTATTTGCCTGTACCTAAACAAAAAGAAAATGAAATTGTCTGAAATGCTTAGTCAATTTCTAAAGTGAAAATTTCGTGTTTGTTCTTGCTATTAGAGTCATATTTATTTAAGAATTTTAATTTTTACACTTCATTTTTCTATTTTTGGAGGTTTTTTTCTCTTTCATATTTTAGTGGTAAGAAAAGTTAGATTACGGGTTAAAAACCTAATGTTGATTTCTACGAAATGTCAGTTTTAAGTTAAAAGTTATTCTGAAATATGCTTTCTTTTTTTTTTTTATTTGTTAAAAAAAAAAAATACCAGTAATCATCGACTTATAAAAAAATATATATATATAAAATAAACACCAGTAGCCCTCGAGTACACAAATATTGTCGTTGTTGTACTAATACCGTAGAAAGGGATCTAACTCAAGACTATGTGAAAGAAGATGTAAATCCAGCTAGGTGCATTCGGGATTGACAATGTCGTACTCGCTAAAGCGGGCCCCTCAGGTAACCTCTCTATCTGTCTCTGTATTGTAGCCAAAATTAATGGTAAATGTTTATGAAATAACTGATCATATTTTGACGGTGCCCTGAGGAATTCTCTTCATAATTGATCAATACTTTCCAAGGAGTCAAAAATATACAAATTTACAATTTATAATAATCGAATATAATAATAATTATAATAAATTTCTACACCTTAAATGTATTACTGAAGATTAAGAATAGCATATTTCGAATAAACTTACCAAAAATGTCGATTTGGGCATATTTAAAAAAAAAATAACAGTTTTTTAAATGTAAAAACCATTTAATGGTTTTTAATCAAATATTTGTGTACTGTGAACATGTTCGATTCAAATAAATGTACTAAACTAAATAAAAACCTATTATTCATCAGTATTTTGTTTAAAAAGACTACCACAATTGTTATTTTTTATTTTCAATGGTGTTATTTTACTTGTGTTCTGTAAAATTATTTAAATGCAACGTTTCTTATTTCTTTAGCTAATTAACATTCACACTTTATCTTGCAGAGGTTTTGAGATAATCAAAAATTCTAAAACAAGGCTCATGGTCACTTACAATTTTTAACTAATGATTCCAAAACCGATATTTTTTTTAAAAAACAGAGATTTGTACTTTTGTTTCTAAATAAATATTCGGTTTGACTTCTGAAATGTTTCAAAATTAAAATAAAACTTTACACACTTTCTCACAAATAATATGTTTATAAAGGGAAACGCGTTTCAACTGTAATGTCCCCATCTTCAATGTTAACACATTAATCAAACTATAATATTTATAAGGTTTAATCCAACATTTACCATCATTTGCGTATAGAACATTAATACACGACGTTTCGAGTGTATAAATCAACTCTGGTTGTCAAGTGAGAAACTAGGACATAAAAGAGAAAAAACTTCATCATAGCCTAGTAGCCTAGTGGCATTTTGGAAACTAAAACTAAATCTATAACTTATTAAACGACCCCACGGCTAAAAATAGTTGTGAGCAGTCAAAGCTAATAAGAAAAAAGAAGGATTCCCCGGATCACAAAATCTTTTTTTCCGGGAATCCGAGTTTTGAGTGGTCAGGCCTAGATGCGTTTATAAATTTAGTTTTCAACATGGCCCTAAGCTACTAAGCTACGTTGGTGTTTTTCTGTTTTACGTTCTAGTTTAACACCTGATAACGAGAGTTGATATGTACTCTCGAAACGTCATGTATTAATTTTAACGTACACAAATGTTGAAAAATTTCCGATTAAACCATATCTATCGATCTTTATCAAATAATTTAAAAATTATAATATAATATTTGATTATTGTAGCTCATGCATCACTGAAGAAGACGAAATTGTCGTTGAAATTAGTTAATAAATTGTTTAAGTTTTATATTAACTTTTGTTTGGTACGTGTAGCCGAGAAAGTTACTGCGATGTTTGTATAATGCTGTCTTATGACTTGGTTTAATCTGATTAATTCAATTTTGTCTCACATTATATTGAGAAACCTACGTATTGATGTTTGCAGCATTGGTCTTGTATTTCGGGGTTTTTAGTGGCTCTTGCGGTTTACCGGTCCTAATCTAATCAACAACATCCTTTGATAAAAAAAAAGTGTGAGTCAAACCTTTTACTGACACAAAACAAAAGTTCTAATTACGCTAACAATTAACCATGAACTATAATTAAACGAAGCCTGAGATTTATTTGATAATTAATCAACTTACATTTTCATAAATCCTCCATGTTGAAACTGTCATTTTTAGTTTTTCACGTATCTAATATATACAGTGTGTTATTAAAGTCCTCCCCCTCTTAACTTTTGTATAATAATCTTTATGGGATTGTTAACTAGGTCACCTGAAGTCTCTTTTGTAATAGTTTGAATATTGCCTATAACTAAAGGGGGGAATTTTAGGGGTATTCAGCATTTTCAAATAGAAACCCGCATCTTGTGACATGTCAAATTAAAGGGTATAAAAACAAAATTAACTTCGTTCTCGAAATATTTTTATGGCTAGAACCAAAATGGCGGTACAAAACACTAAACTATTTTCAAAATATTCTCTGGACTAATCAGAGAGTAGCATTCAACATTGAATAGAATTTTACCTATCCCCCAAAAGTTAGGTAAACAAACCTAATGGCACCAACAATTTTAACTTTCAACTTTATTAAAAAATTTAGTTTAAAATGTAGATGATTTTTTTCAAAAGTTGTATTGTATTTTTACAGTTAATATGAAAGTTAGATTTCGTATTCACAGTAGGTTTGTTGTGGTTATTTAGATTAAGTGTTCAAACAGAATGTAATTATCATAATAATTGTAAAAATACAATAATTTTGTTTTTGAAAATGTCATCCACATTTTAAAATAATATTTTTAATAAAGTTAAAAATGCAATTTGTTGGTGCCATTAATTTTGTCTTAAAAAAAGAAAAAGAATTTAATTTAATTTGATAAGTTATATAACGTGGTTCTTTTTTGTATTTTGTACCACACTTTTGGGGGACAGGTAAAATTCAGTTCATCATTGATTCTTCTCTCAGATTAGTGATGCAAACATTTTAAAAACTGTTTATTGTTCTTATTTCACATATTTAGTGATTTGATAAATAAATGTCTCAAATATATTTTGTGACGCCATTTTTGTTTGGGTCATCCAAAAAATCTTCCATAAGCGCCATTTAATTTTGTCTTTTTATACTCTTTAATTTGACATGTTACAAGTTGTGGGTTTCATTTGAAAATTTTGAATAACCCCAAAATTCCTCCCTTTAATTTACGGTACAAAATTTCAAACTATCATAAAAGAAATTTCAGGTGACCTAGTTAACATTCACAAAAGGGTTTGGCTCTAATTTCATTCAAAAGTTAAGGTGAGGGGTGAAGGACACACACATAAACAGCCCCTTATGTGACTCGCTAATTCTTTCATCAATACAAATTCTCATCTACATCCAGTAGAGCTTGAAACTTGGAATTTAGCAAACTTACAGCTTGTAGTCTTTAACTGACGGGAACATTTTTAAAAAGTTGAATTCTTTACCCCTATTCAAGGAAGATCTATGGCAAAACGGATTGTTTCAACATTACAAGTTTGTGTCTATCACTTTTTTCTTACCTTAGTTGGAACTAGATTTTTGATTTTATGTCAATTTTATAAATTTTTTGGCGCACTTATAGGGCAGCTAGAATCATAAAATATGGTACGCTTAAGCTAGTATGCCTGCCCAATTTGATAATTCTACATTGTCCTATAAGTGTGTCAAAAATTATATGTGTGGAACTTAAGTTTCGTAGTACAACTTTGATTCAATGACTGTCAAAGCTCACTGGTTTGTTAATGGGAGCAAAGCGAGTGCAAAGTATAAATTATATGATGGGTCAAAAAATTGATTTTAAGTTTTGCGCGAAAATATCAGTTTTTGAGGATTAAAGAGCCATAAAAGGGATTTTTGAATGTTCTTCTATGCATTGTACTACAGCCGCATACATTGTGAACATTTTTATCAAATATGTATGTAGGCATATTTTTTCATATCTTGAAGATAAAAAAAAGAAGTTTTTTGATACTTGAATAACTGTCATACTAAAACTCACATTTCACGATTTTTAGTTTTAATGAAAACGTCTTAGTTGAAGTCGGTTTTATAGTTAAAGGTTTTAAAAATAAAAACTAGACTATTGAGGTACTTAAAATACTCTACTGATTTTGTTAACATTTTTGTCTTGATGACCCAAATTATTCCGCCAAATATGAAGTAGACAAAAAGTACCATTCTGGAATAATTTCCAAATAACGAAAATGATTCTTGACCGACGTTATAATAAACTCGATTTCTATTAAAAACTGTTCAGTTTATCGCACAAGAATGTTAGACTCTGTTTAAATATTTGTTTATAAAATGTTATTAGAAATAGTCGCTATCTGTAATTTGAAGTTAAGTAACAACTGACGAACATTTATTTCTGTATATGAATAATTTTGTTTAAACATTATTTGTTGATACGTCAGGAAGTTTGTGCAATATTTTTACACCGTTTATTTAATTACCGTTTAACAATCCTTTCACCTCTGCCTGTGCAATGCTAGAGGGTGTGGGAGTGGGAGGGTTACCACAAAGTTGTCGCAATTTCATTGACCCCCGCCGAGTGCAATGTATATGACGCAGGGTTTCACGATAGGCTTTAATTAAATTAAATTTAAGTCAAATGTAATTACAAGGACAGGGACTTTGTTATTTAAAACTCTAATTTTAACAGAGAATATAATTGTTCTAAATAAACACACCAGTAAAACGTTTAAATTGTTAGTCTGGTTAAATTAATAATATTTTTACTTATTCAGTATTCAAAGTATAAGGTGAGTTAGGTTACGTTAGGTTAGGTAAGGTTAGGTTGGGTTAGGTTAGGCTCGGTTAGGTTAGGTTAGGTTAGGTTAGGTTAGGTTGGGTTAGGCTCGGTTACTTTAGGTTAGGTTATTATAGGTTAGGTTATTATAGGTTAGGTTATGTTTGGTTAGGTTAGGTTAGTTTAGTTTAGGTTAAGTTGGGTTAAGTTAGTTTAGGTTAGGTTAGGTTGGGTTAGGTTAGTAGGTCAGGTTAGGTTATGTTAGATTAGGTTTGGTTAGGTTAGGGTAGGTTAGGTTTGGTTGGGTACGGTTAGGTTAGATTAGGTTAGGTTAGGTTAGGTTAGGTTAGGTTAGGTAAGGTTAGGTTGGGTTAGGCTCGGTTACTTTAGGTTAGGTTATTATAGGTTAGGTTATTATAGGTTAGGTTATGTTAGGTTAGGTTAGGTTAGGTTAGTTTAGTTTAGGTTAAGTTGAGTTAGGTTAGTTAAGGTTAGGTTAGGTTGGGTTAGGTTAGTAGGTTAGGTTAGGTTATGTTAGATTAGGTTTGGTTAGGTTAGGGTAGGATAGGTTTGGTTGTGTTAGGTTAGGTTAGATTAGGTTAGGTTGGGTTTGGTTAGGTTAGCAATGTCGATCTCCGTTTTTTGACTGATTTTGACGATAGCCTCAAGATACTGAAAAGTAATTTTAAATATTCCTTCGTGATCGTCGTTGACTGTACATAAGTACAATAGCGGCCACCGAAATAAATATAGAAACAGGTTGTACAAGGTGTGATCATATAGAACCCTTTAAAATTCAGAAAAAAATATGTTTGAAAATATCAAAATGGCTATTTTAAACAGTTAATTGTTCATAGCTCGTATTATTCAACTTATGAGACAATAAAGTAAATAATAATGTGCAGATTTCAATTATACATGTACCCACCTCACTACTCTACGACGAAAAATATAGAAACTATTATCATAAATGTAATTTCTAAACCTGATCTTCTTAAAAATGTGATATCCGCATAGTTACGATATCCGGTAGAGCCGATACCAGCGAAGCGAGTGGAGAATTTTTAATATAGACACATTACATGGGCCGTTAGAGCCCAACCGATAAGAAATAGTGGTATACACAATTACGGGTTCTAAAAACCTGGGTAACAACTGTTTTAAACCAACTCACTCTACTGGATAAGACTCCTGGATCTACCAATACAATTTAACGTTTTATACAAGACCAAAGCACCAACTTTTGAGCAATAGATATAGTGGAGCTTTATTAAATTGTAAGTACCATGATGGCCCCATCCACATGATCAAAATTAAGATATCTATTACCGAGATAACACATTGTTAAATAATAATTTTTCAAATTAGTTTAAATAAGCAGACAATTAATTTTATCACGCTACATAAACAGAATTATAAAATATGATGAAAACAATAAGTATTAAAACTTATTGAAGTAATTACAATTGGTAATCTAGAACAGACTAAACATGTATATTAAATACCGGTACTGTTTATTACTGTTACTTACCGCTAGCGATCTTTTTGAAGTTTTCTTCAAATTAAATTCTTATTACACAACACGTGTTTCGGACATTATTCGTCCATCGTCAGGTTATTAAAAACACTCAATTAAAAACATTCAACATGAAATATAAACAATATAACAGTATTCATATGCAATCGCGCAAAAATTATATTTTTTATCATTCTATATACCTATGTCTTCTTGCCGGTGTTACATAGTGCACTGCGTTTCAGCTGAATTCAGCTGCCTAATCAGTTCAAAGGTAGGGGTTTTATCAAACAATGTTTTATCATTTACGAGTCTATTTGGGTGCTCCATTCCATGAAGTGGTACCTCCATAGTATGGAGCTCCACTAAAATCACTTCCCCCCATTCTACTAAGGCCACTCCTGGAACTGTTTAGCAAAACATTATTTCAAGCGTAGCTTTTTACTGTCTTTCTATAACAGACGTTGTTCGGTCTCTTTTTTTTCTTGAGGATAAATGTGATATACTTCGACAGCGCAATCCAGTTATGCCTACCATCCAGAATAACCGACAATATGTTTCTAGCGTCGCGGCGTCGGCCATTAAATCAATGTTTTCAAAACTTCCTCCCTATCACTCTGCCATTTCTGACAATGGAAGACGGTATGTTCCACTGTATCTGTCTCTTTACATAAGCAGCATTTCGGATTGTCCCTAATCTTAACACAGTTAGCTACTCACCGAATCTGCATGCCATGTATGTAATTTATTTCACCGTGTCTCCTCTTCAATCACACTCAAGTCTTAGGTTCCTGGTTCAATTTAACCTATCATCTAACTCCATCCATCTCCCCATATCATTTCTCAATAGTTTATTGCGTGGCATCTTTTAAGTGCAAACCTCAGCTAGTCCTGCACTCTACCTTCCACCAGCAGATCTATTGGGGTAATAATTCGGTGTCGTGGGGTTGGCTCGACATATTGACCGCCCCAGTCAATAGCAATCACTTCCTGGAAATGTGAACGGATGAGGTACCAGTCGGGCGGGTATAGGTTAGGTTAGATTACGTTAGGCTAGGTTAGGTTAGGTTAGGTTAGGTAGTATGGTCATCGCAATCATAAAGCCCATCGAAAATATGACTTATCACCGAATTGGATACTTAAATAAACTTCAACAGTGCATTATGAGTTCAGAATAGTTATGATTGGTATTGTACTTTCTGTTAGTTTTAAAGGATACCAGGTTAGCCAAGGACTAGCCAAGATCCGAGAATACTACCCGGAATAACAAGTCATACTATTCTGACAGACGACGAACCTCGTCACTTCGGCGAGTGTCGCTCTTCGGCTGACCGAACAAACACCTCCAATTCCAAGAAGGGTTGCTCATTAAGCAGGAGTTTGAACAGATGACCCTAGTTCCCCAAAGTGTCGAGCCAACCCCACGATATACTAGTGTCGAGCTAACCCCACGTCGAGCTAACCCCAAGTAATCAATAATTTCCGCTAAAACAATCGCAGGAGCGTTCCAACCGTCCTATATGCACTGATCGTCTTAAGTGCAATCCTCTGCTGTAATAACGTGAATAATTCTCTGCGTGTCTTGGTACCTGCTTCCATATTGCGGGCGCGTACAACACTATAGAATAAACATCGTACATAAGAACTTTCCATCAACGTTTCTGAGGACACGCTCTCACAACAATATTTTTTACGTGTTGGGTCATTCATATATTTTCATCGATAGTGACCTCCAGATATTTCAATGTTGCCGATGCCGTGGTTTCAGAGTCTCCTACAAATTGTTTCCTCGCTCATCATAAGACCACCATAGCTAACCTAACCACCATATCTAATAAAATAATATATCAGATAAAACTTTTGTATATAGAATTTTTTTTTCACGTATAATATTTATTAGAAGCATTTTTTGGAGAAAAACTAGAAATATTATTTTTGTTGGTTTGTGGATGGATTTTTGAGAAAGTGTAATGTTTTGACACAGTTTATTTTTATATAATATCTTGGTTTAATAACGTCTTTTTGTTTGTTAATTCCTCGACAAAATATATTTATCATTATACGTCATTGTAAACAGCCGTTTTACATTAGTGCTTCTGGTATAGAAAACAGCTGTTTCTGACACACAGTACGGAAGTAGATATTCCCGGCCTTGGCCGGAATAATTCTTTTTTCAGATCCAGCTGATTTAAAACAATAATTTTACTGTTGTTTATTAAATCAACAGTTAACATTAAAAATACAAAAAAGTAGCGATGTATTTTATGTGTTGCCGTGTTTTCATTCATTTCCTAATTAATAATTGTACATTTCGACTATGAAGATGATGAAATAGACGTTCCTGGAGACATTTTACTTTAAGCCTTTAAAATTACATGAGAATTACTGCCATCAAAATTCAGATTAAGATATAAAAATAGTCCGAAGAGTTTTGTAAATGGCGTGAGCGTAAGAACATAAATACAACGTGATGATATTCTTCTGTTTAAATGTCACAGAAGTCCAAATTTATGAATGCCACCACTTTATGGTCTAAATATTTCTATGGCAAAAGCTGTCTATGAGTGATAGACACTTCTCACCAACGACAATCAAAGCTAAAAAATCAAAAGTTTTGACCTTAGAACAGTTACACAATTCATCCTTGGAGCACCGGGTGAGAAATAGTTGTTAACCTGGGTAGTTTTGATATTTGGTATTTTGGAGCTTTCCTTTCCTTTCGGACGACATTGAGGATAATCCACGTTGGTTTTCATTCGTGATGGGGAAAATCACAAGTCTAGAAGTTACACTAATTTATACAAACGATGCTCTTTTTATCCGTGTAGTTTGTACCATAAATATTAGCTCTTCATTCATGCAGAGCAACAGACTTTTCATAACACAAAACGTGGGCTTCACACAATAGGTTCCGTTCCAAAACTAATTACAACATTCAAAAAATTAAATAATTCCGAGCAATACACTGGGCATTGTTTAAGAAGATAATCAACAACAGTCTTATTGGAAGCCGGAGACATGGAGGATGGAAAACTTCAAATGGGGTTGAAGGCTATGTCAAAGAATCCGTAAGAAGTGAAGTTAACGTTAATAGATTGTATAATAATTCGGCCATAAGAGGCGAAGCGTCAAATGAATTAATTCCAGTTGAATGTATTCTAGAATATATTGAAGGGAGAAGTCACGTTTGTGAAGCAACACCTTAACATCTATAAGTAAACGTTCCAATGGTACCAAATGAATGACGCATTTAATATTTGCCATGACACTGGTTGTAGCATAAATATTCACTTCGGCGACAACTGCAATTGTAGGCCTACTACATTATAGTTTTAAATTCTTTACAGTTTAATTAGTACTTGATTTTAGTAAATGTCACCACAATATAACAAGAAATAAGTATAATGAAAAATAACGTAGGTACATTACTCTCCCAGAAAGTATTTTTCCGTGCTTGCATGACTTCCTGTACTCGCTTACGACTCGCAAGGGAATTGTCACGCGGACACAAAAAAATACTACTTTACGGCCTCGTAACTTAACATACTATATTTATATTATTTAAGGTATATATCTGACAGATAGCTCAATACTGAAAGCACACAAAAGTTTTCGTAATTACGAAACGCAAACCCCTCTTATTAGTTTTTTTTTTTAAATCCTTTTACTGTGTTTTATGTAGGAGATGTTTAACCTAATCAGAAAAAGACTAATCTGTATTCAAAAGAGAAATCTCAAATTTATCCGACAAAGGATCTATTTAAAGTAAACGTGTTTCCCCACTACTCCACTCCACTTTATAACTTGTAATTAATTGTACTTTACGAAAACAATGCCGACCCCATTTGTATTAAAATTCATGAAAAATTAAACCAATTTGTTAAATAAGAATGAAAGATGTAGTTAAAAGAACACTACATACATTTTTGCTGTGAATAATTTTAAAGATTCACTTCAAGTTAAGGGAAATGTATCCGACAAACACAAGATTTCTTGATACAATTTATAAAGGTTATGAAAATCACTTTTATTAATAATTGTATAATAGGTGAAAAATCCGGGATGAATGCTTTTTTATTAAATAAGTACAAGAGTTACAAAAACAAAACAAAAAATTAAAAAGTAACCATACAGATTTTTTTTGTCTGGTAAAATTAGAGGTATTACCAATTTTTTTATATCACCAGTAATTTTTCCAATATGGTTGTCGGCTATAAATTTTCTTATAGCAACCAATAATTTGTATGGCTATTTTGAATAAAACACATATAAGAATTTTTTTAAAATTTTTGGGTATTTTTCGATATTTCTAACCGATTAGGAACAGTTAAATGTTTTAAAAATTCGCAAATTCGAGCTATTTCCAAAGTCTATTTCTGTCAAATTCCGGTGAAATTTAAACTACAGCTAGGATAAAAAGTGTAACACTACAGTTATTTTCATATTTCCTATAGGTAAAGGAATAACATAGTTATTGATAGAAAACAAATATTATAATTTTCTAGAACAACTACTGCTTTACAATTTGTAATTGTTACTGTAGACCTTGTGACTAAGACATTACAGCAGAAATATTTTAAATATATTTAATAATACAATTTGTCCTTAATTATTCACAAGTTTTAATACGTTTATACTAATAATAAGGTGGTGGTGTAATCCAGTGGATGTTCTAGACCATAACCGGAAAATTATTATTTTTGTTTTATATCGATAACTCTGTTATTCCTCGGCCTACAGGATAAATAAAAACAACAGCAGTGTTATTACACCTCTTATCATAGATTTAGTTTAATATTCACTTTAATTAGACTTTGAAAAATAAGAAAAATCGTCTCTGCAAAAGCTGAATTTGCGAATTTTTGAAACATTTAAGTGTCTGTATCTCCTAAACGTGTTATTATATCGAAAAATGTCTATAAATAGAAACGTTTTATCACAAATCGCCATACAAAATACAGGTTTCTATTAGAAAGTTTACAGGTGATCGTCATATTGGCTGGTGATATGAAAAATTTGGTATAGCATTTAGTTGTAAATGATTCAATAAAATACAACTTTACTTTAGTTCATTTCTTTTTTGTACAGTTTATTTTTTTTATATATATTTTTTTATTTATTTAATTAAATTTTTTAAAAACTTATAATCAGTTGATGATAAGAGTTATTACGTACTCCTGGAAGCGCCTTATATTAATTTTTATACACTCAAATGTACAAATAAATTATACAGTAATATGTATACAAATATAAAACGTACCTCTTTTTAACTGAACTAACAATAGAATCTCTGAAGCTAAAACATTTATAAAAAACTTCAAATTGGGAACTTCACCTACTTTTTCCTCTGCAATAAAATGGTGTATTTTAATTTTTATAATTTGACCGTCATTTTCCAAAGTGGGTGCTAACTTTAAAATTCCTTATGAGAACCCAGTTGCTTATGTTGAATTTGGATTTTAAACGCATTTTTAACAATTTTTATATTGTTATTCGTTTAGGAGATATAAGCCCCAAAATTTACCAAAGTTTCGTTAAAAATACACGGGAATGTGAACCAATTTCTTAATACTCTTTTTTTTTAATTTCAGCTACACATGTATTGTATTTTGTTGTTGGATAAGCTATCATTTTAACATTAAATTTGTTATCTTAACAATTAAGTGAATTATTAACTTTTTACTTAATGAAAGCTAGTCTTACATTTGATGTTCAAAATGTCCACCGTTGTTGAATATCCAATCATTAGCTCTCACAAAACAATTATTAATAGATTTTAAAGGTGTTATTATGAATTTGAAAATAAGACCGTATTGTTCATATTCTAGACCGAAGCATAACGTCTATAGAGTTCTTTATATAGTTCATTTTATATTTACTATGTCACATAAGAAAAACAATCAAGGGTCATTAGGTTTGGGGCATTGCTGGGCATGATATAGGGTCGTATGTGCTTAGCTATTTTTCAAGAAAAGTTGTGTTCAAAAACTCCACAACTGTATCTTTATTATAATCTGGTACTCCGTCTTGCTGGTACAATATTTCACCCTTATATTAAGTGGAAGGTCTTGAATGTAATTCAACAAAATGTTTTCTAAGAATCCTAAATAGCTCTTGTCAAGTTTCATTCTTATTAAACAATAAATTCAACAGTATCAATAAAACAATACATGTGTAACCGTAATTAATCACTTGGTTCTAATTCCCATGTATTTTAAATGGAGTTCTGACGAAATTTCGGTTATTTGAAATAACCATTAATAAAAAGTCTTAAAATTTATTTTAAAATCCAAACTCAACATAAAAATGGGGGTGATATTTTAAAGTTTGTCCATATTAAAAAATGGCGGTGGAATTAAAATAATAAAATTATGTAGACTATTTTATTACAGAGGGAAAAGTAAGTGAGATCCTCTATTTGAATATTCTATAAACCTTACAGTTTCAGAGATCCAAATGTTGGTGGCATCCTGTACATATGTATAAATTGTACGAGCATGTTGTTAGACTCAAAACAACGTTATACAGACACCCAGCCTTCCCATTATTACAAACGCCACACAAATACTAAACCCTATCCGGCTAAATTCATTGCCACCTAGATTAATAAACTAACATTTAAATGTCAGAAGAAGAGAAAGGAAAAACACTTGTGGACGACAGGACGGGATAATCACATGAAATAACTTAACAGGAATAAAATCTAATCCCACAAACACGGAGTAAGACTTCTGATGCGAAGCTACAGATTAAATCTACCAAGTAAATCTGACAGCTAACAGCTTCACAACTGTCGGTGGAATTTTCAAGAAATTTTATAACGTTGTTATTCCGTAAGTAGACATTGAAGTCAAATGAGAGCTCAATGCTGAATACAGTTGCGTGTATTTCCTTGTTGGAGCTGTCGTTGTTTATTGAAAGCTGTTTCTTTTTTATGTGGAACGTTGGAAATGTCAGTACAACGTAGAATGAAATTTAAATGAAACTGCGATTTTTTTAAGCGGGCGTAGCGAGGTAAAATTATTTAGACAATTTTACATGTCGTCTGTTTACATGTTACGGATAAATGATTGTAAATCTAAGCCAGTCGATTTAAAAATGGGGTCTATTAAAAAGAGTTACTGCACGAGTACAAGGGGGTAATAAAGTGCGCTCCCCAAAGTATTTAATATAATGACGTGAAGAAGTACAAAATACGAAAAATTAAAGTCGAACTTGTTTCTCAAATTTTCCTGTAGGATGTTTGCCTAACCAATATTTTTTAAGTCTCCACTTATTAATTTTTTGTTTTATTTAACATGGATTGAAACTGTTTTGGTTAACTATTTACTAGGGTTACAAAAATACCCAGTATATGCAATCAAGAAGTTATATGGATTTGGTGTCCGAGATTTATGTAATTTGTATACAGGGTGGCCCACGATGAAACTAAGATACTTCACAGTATATAACTTTAACTAAAATAATGAAAAAAGTTCGTATGAACATAGGTCTGAAATCGCTTTGTTTCTACCATAATCCGCTATTTTGTATTTGTTTAAACACTGTAATATTTTGAAGTAGGTAACATATTGAGTTAATATTTGACATACCTTTTTATTATGTAATTTTTTGCAAATGTACAAAAACTTTTGTTTAACTTTGAAAATGACGACCGTTAAACATCTTTAACGTAAAATAACTCGAAAACTGTTAAATTTACTAAATCATTATTAACGGTTCCCATTTTGAAATTATACAAAATAACATTTTTGTTTTTCAAAATAAGTGCGTATGTTAAAAATGAACTTAAAGTCTTATCTACTCTCAAAGTTGCAGTGTTTAAAAAAAAAAAAAACTCTGATTGTCTGAAAACAAAGCGTTTCAGGACCTATTTTTATATGAAATTTTCATTATTTTAGTCCAAGAAAACACCTGTGAAGTACATCGGTTTCCCCCCTGTATATAAATTACATGAAAGTTAAAGAGGAATTCACAGGGACCACGTCACTATAACTTGTTATTAAATTACATTTACTTTAAACACTGTATACATTTATTTGATATTTTTGCAGCCTTATATGAGTCTTATATATTTTTTTAAGATATGAAACAGTGAAACAAAAAGGTTTTAATTCACATATTGGAACCATCAAACGTTTTCCTCCTTGGACACTCTGTACATGCGTTAATAAATTAGATACGGTAAATGTAATTTTCCGTTAATTAAAAAAATTCTATTTGTAAGAATTAAAATTTGGACTCTTAATTTTGTAAACCTTATATGTATAGGTTATTAGTACAAAATTTCATTATTCTATCTAAATAGTTTTCGAGTTTTAACATTTTTTCCGTTATAAATAAGTGAAAAATAAAATCGCGATTTTTCTAAATCACTTCTATATTTTTCTTTTTAAACACATAAACCTAAAAAAAATATATTTTAATATTGTTTAGGTCATATACTACAGACCCTATATAGTACAAAATTGTTATTTTTTTCAGTAACCCTAATTTGTGGCACATCAACAGGTCCCACAAATACAGGTCTGTTGTTTTCTGTTCCAGTGGAAGACACAGATCAAACGTCATCGACATCTTGTATGCTATTCCGATGTTCAATAATATTTTTACCCCCCTTCCTTCCCCTCTAGAGAGTATATGACGTTGGTTCTTTTAGGTAGAGTTTATTTTTTCTTGGAATTTGTATTTTATACATCCACGGAACAATCCAACAACAATCCCAATTAAACACAACACGGAACCAGCTATTCTAAACAACTAACTGACTGACACTTTGCAAACTTTCAACAGCTGATTGGTACAGCTGAGCACATGTTAATAGATGGAATCTTGTTATTGTGTTTACAGTAAGACATAGGAAGTGGAGGAAATATGAAAATCATTTTTCAGTAAGTCTCCCCTTAAATAAATGTAGTGTTTTAGTTATAGATATAAACTATACATTGTTTAAAATGTATCAATATATTTTAATTACGTTAATGTAATTATATACTAATTATTATGTATTTGATTTCAGGTAAGTTGAAATCAACCATTACGTAGATATAATGTGGAGATTACGTAAGTTTATTATTCGTTAATTTACATATTGTTAATATTAATTTTTTTTAAATATATTGTAGTTGTTTATTAAATAATATTTATTTTTCAAAATTAACATCATCGAGATAAAAATATATTTACTGATGAATCACCGGAATATGAAGTTTGTTTGTTATTCACTAAACGTCAAATAATTGAACATTTTTTTTCCTTACGTCAGTTTCTTTAGTGTTGTATTTAAGGGTTACATTTGTTATTGTTGTTTTTGTTTTGTGTTGGGGAGTTGTGTGTTTTATACAAGGAACAAAAGAGAATAAATTCATAGGTTTGTAAAATAAGATAGACGTAGTGTATAAGTGATTTATTCTTAATAAAACACATATATGTTGATTTGAACTTTAGAGATTACATTTTGGTAAAATTGTGTAAAAATCGTTTGTTTTGATTTGAGAAAATCGAAATTTTGTGTTTTGGTATTATGGCACTCACCCCAAATTTTCATTAATTCTAAATATGTAAACATTGCCTAAGGATATAGACGTAAATACGCCCACACGTCAAATTTGTCTCAATTGGGCGACTCTTTTTATAGATTAGGTATTGTACAGATGATTATATTTCCAAAAACCATTATTTTGAGCTCATATAGGACCCCAAAAATGATTGTTTTTCCAAAATTCAACATATATTACATACATAATGTTTTCTAGTTGAGCACTGTGGTGAAATTCACAATAATGATTAGAATTTGCCCCTAACCACAATCACTAAAAACTTTAAAATAAAACACAATTATCTGATTAATTGTTCTTTATTAATTATTTCCACTAAATGCCCTGATGTACATTTCGATAACATGGTTATCATCATATTAGATTAGTAGATATGTGAGTTTATAAGTAAGACCCTCCGATGATGTTAACCATGTTATCGAAATGTACATCAGGGCATTTAGTGGAAAATAATTAATAAAGAACAATTAATCAGATAATTGTGTTTTATTGTAAAGTTTCTAGTGATCGTGGTTAGGGGCAAATTCGAATCATTATTGTAATGTTTTCTAACCTAATATTTTCCTTCACATTTTATACCACATTATTTTTAATCCAACAACACCCATTATAAATGAAAAACAATAACTTTTTTAAGTGTATGGGACTTTTAGTGGATCATTTATGTTCAAGATGTAGGAGTCAAATTAAAAAAAAAATTAAATACGAAGGTGGTCATGGGACATATTGTTTACCACCGTTTTTTTTTTTTTTTTTTTTTTTCTAAACACAGTGGTGGAATCAATACTTATAAAGGTTTTACCTTTTTCGAGAAATCTTAACCTAACCTAATCTAACCTAAATCTACTGATAAATCGAAAATAGGAAAACCTTTTTCAGTTTTGATTCAACCACTGTTTTTAGAAGAAAAACATACGGCGTTAAAAGATATACCGCATGACCACCTTCGCATTAACATTTTTAAATTTGACTCCTATATCTTGGACGTGATCCCCCAAAATTCTCCAGCACTTAAAAAGTTAGTGTTTTTAGAATTTTATTGGGTGGTATTGGTTAAAACAAAATCTGATTTAAAATGCGTAAAAAATAGGCATGGGAGGGACTATTAAACCACACTGTATATTATATAAAAGTTAAAAAATAATAATTTTTTTAGTATTCCTTAAATGTTTATCTCCTTATTTTTTTTCTATAGTTGTAATTCACAAAATGAAAGCAGACACGATTCCAAAAACTACTATTTTGGAGTAAAGAGACCGCAAAATTGTTACTTCCTCGAAAATTCAACGTAGGTTTTTAAACTCTCTGTACTACGTGAATAACACTCAGGGCCTATATGTTGAGTACAGGCTTGGCAGTTCTGAGAGACCCTCGCGGAATTTACATTTTATTCATATAGTCTTATGTTAGATCCCACTCTTTCCTGTGCAGTCTCTCTTGACCAACTCTTGTTATTTCACGACTCAGATGGCATTAGAGTACTTGAGAACTATTGGTCTTTATTTTATATTCTTTCCTTCCTTTTGTTTTTATAAGGCGATGTTGACCGTGAGTTTTTGCCTTTATTCAAACAAAAAATATTGCGTTTATATGAGAAAAATTTATGAAGAAAAACAGAAAAAAATAGAATTAAATATATAAAAATATTTCTTGTATCCAGAGAGTATTTATAATTTCGAAAATCGTACAGTTTATAAACATAATATATGAAGTTAAAGCATTTTACAAAACACTGATAAATATTATCAAGAAATCTTGAGTTAGTCGGAAAACATGGAACGTATAAAATATTTCACAACCAACATTTATCTTATGTAGTGTTCTTGTAACTACATCTTTCTTATTTAACAAATTGGTTTCACTTTTTCACCATTTTCAATAAAAAGGGGGTGGAAATGTTTTTGTAAAGTCATGTGATTAATTACAAGTTTTAACTGTGGGTGGAGTCGAGGGGGAAAACTTTTACGTTAAATAAAAGATTTTTTTCTGTTGCGGGAATTTTACTCTCTCTCTCTCTCTCCCTCCCTCCCTCTCTCTCTCTATCTCTCCTCTCTCTCTCTCTCTTCTCTCTCTCTCTCTCTCTCTCTCTCTCTCTCTCTCTCTCTCTCTCTCTCTTCTCTCTCTCTCTCTCTCTCTCTCTCTCTCTCTCTCTCTCTCTCTCTCTCTTCTCTCTCTCTCTCTCTCTCTCTCTCTCTCTCTCTCTCTCTCTCTCTCTCTCTCTCTCTCTCTCTCTCTCTCTCTCTCTCTCTCTCTCTCTCTCTCTCTCTCTCTCTCTCTCTCTCACTCTCTCTCTTTACTGTCTAAAAATATATTTATCCGTAAACAATAACAAATATTTGTGGAACATTTATAGAAACACACAAATGCAAGATTATTTAAAACTAGATATTATACAGTGTGTTTCAAAACTGTGTACCCTAATTTCGGAAAATGATTCAGGGCATCGAAATGAAGAAAAAAATCTTATAAACATATTTCCGAAAAGGCATCGTAACAATCTGTTAGTTATTTTGTATTTTTTCAAAAAAAACAAAAATGATGACTTTATTTTTCAATTTATGTTTACGTTTTACCAATACGGTACACAAAGAATCAATTTATTTTCTTATAAATTGTCGAAAATTTTCCCCTTTAAATTCTGTTTAAAGTTAATGCTTTTAGGTCATGTTGTATTCAATATTAAAAATTTCAAACAATTTCGACAATTTATTTGTTCTTGGTTTTATAGGAATTATTTACTTTATTTTGATGCCATAAATTACTTTCTGAAAGTATGATATATGTTTTTGAAACACTCTGTACATTTAAAAATCTATATTTGAATGTAAGTAAGTAAATAAATTTATTTCCAGTTTAATTAAATAGTTTTTTGGAATTTTGAGAAACTGATGTTTTTATTTTTAAGTTATTTAAGTTTAAAGGTAATCATAAGGGAAAACAGTGAAAATATGTATAGATTAATTTGATATTTGTTAACCGTATGAAACTAGAAATCAATAATTATTTTTTTATTTGCAAGTCAAAATATTTATTTTTGTTACATTACAACTAGTCCGTTTCACGTGGTTGTCCTAAATACGTCGCCACTGGAGCTGTGACTGGTTATTTTAATAAAATCACAACAATTCTTAGATCGGAATGGATAATAAACTAAAACCATTAATTAAAAGAGTAATAGTAGTTGCATACATTGATTCCATTAACACAGGTATACTAATTACAGTGGAAACCTCATGGTCATCCTTCTATTCACGGAGTCCAAATTAACAACTTCTGTTAAATTAATAAACTGAGGGAGGTACCACTCCCTTGTTCTTATCAGATATAATTTGATTACTATTAACAAATCATTAATATCTTTTAAACGTTTATTTTAATACTTATCCCATTACTATACACATATGAAGCTGTAAAGGGAGGCAAAACGAGAATTGTAATCCTAGCCCCCTTTCAATACAAATTTAAAAAAATACAAATCAACTCAAAAAAAAGTCTAAAACAAAACACTACGCACAGGAAGCGTCTTTGATAATTTAACTTAAAAGTTAATAATCAGAGAACTTACAATAATAACTTGAAATGATCCTAGATACTTGCAACCATAGGTTGCACATATACCACTGTAATATGTGTTGCTGTGTCGTTCTTGCAATATTCACGCAATTTACCACTTTAAGGATGGTTCCATTGATATGACGGCCCCCTGGCTAACCAGTTGCTACGGTCACTTACAATTAACTGACTATTAACTGCAAAAACAAAATTCATGGTAGGTTGGCATGTTTGTTTCACAGTAGTTATGGCGTCGCGTGTCGGAAGGAGAAGGGCCAAGATGACGTACGATTTTTCACTTTGTGCTTGGTATGGTAAACGTGTGCCACAGATTGACAACCGGAATCCCAACCGTGAACGTGAACCCGTTACACATAGGTAACAAATTATACACTCAAGATGACGTACGATTTTTCATTAAACGTTTGCCACAGATTGACAACCGGTACAGTGACGGACTCAGCGCTTCAACCGGAATACCAACCGTGAACGTGAACCCGTCACACATAGGTAACAAATTATACACTCAAGATGGCGTACGATTGTTCCCTTTGGTGCTTGGAATGGTAACCGATTACCACATATTGGCAACCGTAACAGTGAGCGTTAAACCGAAATCCTAATCTTCAATGTAATCCCGTCACAATTAGGTCACAGATTTTACACTCTAGATACGATTGTTCACTTTGGTGCTTGTAATGGTAAACAATTACCACATATTGCCAACCGTAACAGTGAGCGTTCAATCGAAATCCTAAAATTGATCGTAAACCCGTCACAAATTTTACTCTAGATACGATTGTTCACTTTGGTGCTTGGTATAATAACCGTGTGCCACAGATTGGCAACCGGTACATTGACGGGCTTAGAATGTTTACCGGAATCCCAATCGAGATAGTGATCCCGTCACTTTGAAGCTAATAAATAAAAAGGAGCATTGAATTGGTTATAGATCATCTAAATAGAAACATAAAAAATAATAAGGTGATTTTTAATTTTTGGTGAGGTGTTTTATTTAATCTTTTATAAAACTTTCCAAATTTCATTTTTCATTTGAAGTTTGTTTTATGGAACTGCTCGTTATGCTTCGATCATACTATTATATGTAATACTTCGGAAGAGGCCTATATTCCTAGCATTGTAGGTATTCTTATACATAGATCATTTGGGCGAGATCCAAAGAAACTTAATTTATTAATGCCGTAATGAATTTTAGACGCGTGTTAAGTCGTAACTGCATAACATAGAGACAAAATGTCAAATGGTCGATTTGAAACAGGACTTCGCTCGCTCGGTCAATTGTTGGTCTGCTATTATCCCCCTCCCCCAATTATAAATTAAAGTTTAGTTTGCTGTCGAACAGACAAAGTTTAGGGACTACCCAATATCCAAAACATAAATATACATACTAGCTCAATACAGTCAATTTCACCAGTCTTTTTCATTTGGAGAATGGACTTAGAGAGTAATATGAAATTGTATACAAAACTCACAAAGCCAAGAAGAGGAATCGGGGGGGGGGGGTAAATATTGGATATCGATTTAAACGGAATGTATTATCATTTAATTTATCGCTCCCGCGGAGTGTGGAGGGAGCGAAGCGTGCATGTTGCGAAATTGGATGATGTAATGGTATAGAAATCCAAACCCAGTCACCGTTACTGGCCTACACATTGCGCATGCGTGAACACGATCTAGGAGATAAGGAACGGTTTTTTGAAACACTTTATATAAAGAATTTAAAGAGCATTTTTGAATTCCACATGAGCTACTCATTATTTTATGTTTATTGTTCTTTATATTCAGATTAGTAAGTGTTTATTGTACATTTTACGTTAAATGAACGCTTCCGCTCGTCAAACAGTTCCCGTCTTTAATAAAAAAATATTGTACTAACTTTCTTATATATCGAAAAAAACAAAAATTATATTGCTCACCATCTTTCCACAATGAAGTCTCTAATACTAGGTATAGGTGGAACTGCGCGGACTTAATTTACCCCTCCCCCCCCCAATTCAATAACGGGATAAACCCAAGTAATCCAATGTAAAATTTTGATTTGCGTTTTTACATTTTAAATTATATATTTTATAGCATAATATAACGATTTATTTTTAAAGGAAATTGTTTGAATTCAAAAAATATATTTTTTTTTTACGTTTAAAAAAATATATATTATTGTAAAGAACACTAAAAACTATGAATTTGAGACTCCAAATATTCTTCTAGCAAATAATTCGCAAAAGTTAAAAATATTTTAAACCGTTCATAGACCGGTTAGAAATGCAAACCGTTTAGAAATTTGCATAGCCTACTTACTAATCATTATAAGCATATTTTTATTTGTTAAAATCCATGCTTAGTTGCTGCGGTATTAAACAAATCACCATTTTCCCCATAGGTTATGTCACAAAATTTATGTTTTGGTTTTAAAGTTATTTGATAATGATGGATTGTTCATATCCCCTCCCCCCATTATTTGTCTATATAAAAACATATCGTTTTGAAAATTTAATGCTTAGATCCATAGAAGTAATGAATAGATCGCGCACTAAAATTTTGAAAGAGGAGACAAAAGGTTATTAACACGTATTAACCGTTAGGTCACTATTCTCTTGGCACCACACCAACTACCATTTTACCGTTCTAATTGTAGTTTAGTCACGTGTATTGTGGTTTTTTGGTTGGTATTATTTTTCCATGTTCTAGGTTTGTAACTTAAAAGCGAGAGCTAATTCATATTTTAAAAACGTCGTGTATTAGTTTTATATAGACAAATGATGGGAAATCCGATTAAACGTATATATATATATATATATATATATATATATATAGTTTTGTAATGAACAAGTTGCAATTCAAACCCCAAAATTAAGTTTAAGAATTAATATCATTGCTTCCAATATTATATATTATTTTTAAATCCCTTTCTCGTCCCCTCTTAGCTGAACTTTACCCCACTTACTCCCTCCCCCTCCATAGTTTTATAGGTTTGCCCATGTAACTTTCTTCATACTATATTACACTAAAATTAATAAAATGCAATTTTAAATAAGGGGGGTAACAGTTACCTATAGTTTCTATTAGTATTTGCAAATTCTAAAAAGAGACAAAATAAAATTAACCCCTTTGGGGAAAACAAACACACAAACAAAAACATTGACTGATTATAAATCTACGTGGAACAAAACTATATTTCACTCTAAGATGTGAACGTAAGCATTCTAAATGGTTTTCTTGAAGAGAACAATTTGTTTCCGACTTATATAGAACGGACTCACGTGGGGTCTATTTATCTGCTTCCACGGCACAGCACATCAAAGCACACCTCACGTTTAAGGAAAGCCCAACGGAGAAGAAAAAACAGTTCGAGAGATGAATTCTGTATCAAGTCTAATGTCCCTTGGTGCATTAGATTTCTGTCAATATAATATTACTTTCTTCGTTCCTATATTTCTTTTTTGAGGAAATGTTTTGGAAAGGAAATGTATTTTGATGAATTTTTATGTAAATGTTGTACAATAATGAGTTTAGTAATGAAACAAATTTATTTACCTTCCGAACGTTACATCATCTTTTTTTTCTGAATTATTATTATTTCTTTCAGTTTTTGTTTTAATTATTTATGTATTACTTTATTTAAATCACAATTTACTGTCTCACATATATATGTAGTATAAAGGAAGTTATGTGATGGGGGTCAAAAAAGGAGCCCCAAAAAAAAAGTGTTTTTAAATATAAAATAAGAGTAGCCCTCTTATAGCTCAAAATAATGGACCTATTTTCATTACATTTGGTATAAATGCATGTTTTAACCAAATACAGGGTGTTTCCGAAAATCATTCCAAAACTTCGGAAGCTTATTCCTCACTTCAAAAGCAATGAAAAAGTTTCTAACCGAAATTTTGTGTTTTTAACAAAAACATATATATTTTTAAAACGGTAAATGACATGGAGTTAAAATTTTGTATGCTACTTGTGTTATAAAAAATATCAACCAATTTCCTTTATTTATTTCAAAATGGCGGCTATTTGCACTTTTTTAACGTCGAAAATTTCAAAAACCGTTTTTTACAAAGTATTTACAAGAGGTATAATATATTCCTTTTTTTTTTTTTTTTTTACGAAAACAAATTTGTTTCTTCTTTTTGTAGCCTAAATGATAACTGAGTTATCGACAAAAAACTGAAAACATGAATTCTTGGACTACAAACATACCAAGATTAGCCTAATACCAAAATTATTGTTTGATTTCTGGAAATTTTTATGTCCAAATTTTCCAGTAGCTTAAAGAAAAATGAGTTATCAACACACCTGATAATAATATGTATTGATCTGTTGTCTCTTGTAAATATTTTGTAAAATTAATGGTTTTTGAGATATTCGACGTTAAAGCGTGTAAAGAGTCGCCATTTTGAAATAGGTTGATTATTTTGTTAAATTTGGTTTTTTTAACACCTAGTACTATGCAAGTTTCAGTTTCATATCATTTACCTTTTAAAAGATATTTTTAAACACAAAGGAGTGACTAGATAGAAAACTAAACATTTTAGTAAATATGTTTTTATAAACGTTTTCATGGATTTTAATGTAAGAAAGAAATTAGTCGAGTTTTGAAACGAGATTTGGAAACACTCTGTATATATTAATGTGTATCCGTAAAAATAACAATAAATGCCTTGGAGCTCTTATAATTTTTTTTTCTTCAAAACACGGTCTTCCGATGAATACTGATCATCAATGTTCAAACCTTGTGTGTTAAAGAAAATTAGAGTTCTAGAATAATATTACAAAAAAAAAGTTAACCACTGTCATTAAAAATTATGTTTTTCTAGACGAATTCTCCATTTTCACGACGTCGTCTTCAAAAATACATTTCAGATTAATTTTTTTTTTCAAATTTAGCGTAGTTAATTTTAAAATGACCTAAAAATAGACGAAACAAAGAATTAATGCAATTTTATACCTTCGATATCAAATAATTTTTATTCAAATTGTTTTTCTTTAAAAAGTTTGCCTTTTTCACTTGTTTTAATTTTAAAAACGCTCCCTAGATAAAAAAAGCTTAATACAGATCATGCCTTATTAACATTATTTTATTCTGCTATTGAATTAAATGCCAATTAAACATTTTCTGCAAACAATTAGTTTTCATATTTGCATTAATTAACCAATTTGATTGTTCGGAACTAATATTAATAAACTAGCGTCATTATACTTGATGAGTATAGTGATATCATTATTTACTTATCATAACAATCAATTAAACATAATGGAACTAATGATGTATTTCCTATTTGAATAGCCTTCAATAATGCAGTTAGGCAATCGTTATACAACTCAATGTATTGATGCTTGAAATAAAAAAAATATGTTTGAAAAGAAGCTTGTTTATATGATGGGTAAACAAATGTCAACTTCTTATTTGTGTTTTAGTTACAAGTTGTTTAAAGATGAAAATCTTTTTGGGCATCATCGCGTTATACTAAGAGGAAGAAAAGAACAATTAAATAAAGACCCCTAGCCTTTGAACACATTAATAGCGTCAGGGTAGGGAGATAACAAGAATCGGTTAAGAGAGACTTGATAGGAAAGATCCAAGAGAGGGATCTAATCCAAGACTACAAGAAAAAATGTTAGGTTAGGTTAGGTTAGGTTAAGATCCAGCTAGGGTCCTCGTATAGCCCATGAGGGTTTGGTTTATGTGTATATATTTAGGATATCTAAATATTTTTATATATTTTCAAGTACTAAGAATTTGGAGAAGTTTCCAATAATAATAAAATTTTTAATTCCGGTTGAAGAAAATTAGTATAGAACAGCCCCCTCTCCATTATCCCAGAACGTTTAAGGAACTTCTTAAAAGATAGAAAGTTGATTTTTTCCAGCAAGATACGCCATATTTTAGCATTATAAGGTAAATTCAATCACAATCCAATTTGGGGGGGGGGGCAACTCAAAATTTTTAAATGTAAAACCTATCAAGTAAAACCTCATTTTAAAGACCACGTTTAATAGAAAATAACTATAAAAACCAAAGACCGCTACTTCGATCCAAATTGGGGAACGTTAAATATTTAAAAAATCCAATTTAGTTCAGAATGAAAAATAACAAAGAGACAAAACTCTACCAGGAAAAACGTTACAGATATTTTATTAAAGTTTGACCAGGAAGTTGCATTCTAATTTTTAATTTAAACTCAAAATATATATCTTCACGGCTTCATAAAATATTATACTAAATATATAGTTAATTTGAATATTTCACCCGTTGCAAAATGGCGACTTCTAGGTTTCGCAGTTATTTTCTATCCAAGAAGATACAAAATGTTTACAAGTTACAAAATGCTAAGCCTTTTATTTCTGATTAAGAATTATATTTTGTTTAAAAAGAAAAGTTAAGATGGCAGATAAGACGATAATTAAGTTTTGCATTTAATATGTTTCTAGGATCTTTTTTCTTTACAGTATTTCAATGTCTCGGAACCGTCCTTACTGACGGCCTGTATAAGAATGTTTCATTTTCCACTTTAAAATACAGTAAAGGATTTAAATTCTCGTATCCCAAAGCACTCAGGTTTTCGATACATGGGGAATGTTTAAAAGTAATGCTGGTGTAACTAATCGGAGCTTAAGACTAATTCAAAACGAACCATCCAGGCAGAAGAATTTATTCACACTTTGAAAATAATCCTTAAACGTAAACTGAATTCACGAGTGTTTTAAATTACGTTTTATTGATGTAAAAGTATATTTGGTGTTTGAAATGTGTAAGCTTTAAAAAATTTTTAATATCTGTGAAAACCAATTGTAAACCTTTGTGTTTAAAGTTGAGGTAATAATATTTTTATTTTTTTCTATGCTGTCATTGTTAATCTATCCGTTAGGTATTGAAGAAAGTTGATACTGGGATCGTTAGGAGAAGAAAATTGATTGTATTCCAAATTACAAATAAACTGTAAGGATTCTGTGAATACAATTAAAATTTCGCAACAAAATTCTTGATTATAAAAAAACATTATTATTTATTCCTCCCTACAGAACAGAGTTTATATTTAACTTACATCTTAGCACATATCAGAGAACACAAATTTACAAATCCCAAAATATCTCAAAAATTAAATAAGGTAATATTTTTTTTTTCAACTACAATTTTTCTCTCTTTCAGAGAAGAAAAAATTTGTATTGCACAATATTAATAACCTTATATTTAAATTTTCGTAAGAAAATAGTTTTTCTAGTTTTTTGAATACTCTGTATATTGGAATTTTAGTTTCTAAACACACTGTAGATAGCCTTAAACCAGAGCTGCCGTTCCTTCTGCCTTTCTGTCATCTACGACCCAATATAAAAATAATATTCCAGACTTTCTGTTCATTACATGCTTAACAGTCGCATTTTGTTTATGTTTTTGAGTACTTCTCATATTATAGACAACCAAAAACCTCTTTTTCGGATACAGTTGTACACAAAACAGATATATTCACTAAAAACTGAACTTAGGTATTATGGGTGAAAACCCATAATAAAACTTTGTCCACATTGCGTATATTTATAAAAGTAAAAAGTGTACTAACTTATGGAACACCCGGTACAACAGTATTGTTGAAAGACTACAGATAAATAAAAATGTTCTATTTTATTCTGAAGTGAGTATATCCAGTGATACGTCAAGTTTTTGTGAAGGGGAAAGAAGGCGGAAGTAAATGAAAAGCCTTTCGGCAATAAAGAAAAAAAAGAATTGAACAAGTTTGAAGCTCTTGAACTTCGTCTGGAATTAAAGTTGTTTTATTTGCAGGCTAATTAAGTATAGACGCGTGATTGCATTGTTTTAATTAAAAACTTTCAAAACAACCAATCTAATTTAGGAAATACTGACTGTGGGTGTGGTTTACGTAAGTGGGGGTTTATTTTTATGCACTTTTTCATTCTATATCAGTATCCTTTAAAATGCGTAGGGTGCGGGCTAATGATGAAAGATATCTGGGACTCTCTATGAATACTCTAAGTAGGACTGACCACGTTAAAACACTGTATTGGAAGTTTTAAATGGCTTGTACACTTTGGAAAAGGTAGAAAATGGTCCGTGGTTTAATGTTAGATTAAAAGGATTAATTTTTACATATCTATGAATATTTAATTGGCGAGGTATATTTGTATGTTGAATTTCTCCTACAGTTTTTAACCGATTTTGACGTTTGAGGTGTTGTTAGGTAGGGCTCATCCTGAAGTTGTTTCCGCCCAAAATTCAAAAATAAGAAACATAAACTAGGGAAATTAGAAGGGATGAAAGTTTTTACCATTAACCCCAGCTTATTTTTATTTAGTAATTTATAAACATTTGTAATTAAAATCATGTAGCTGGAATTGGATGAATGGTTATATTTACTAATATTTTACAATTTACAATTACAGTCTAGGTCAATGAATAAACTAAGATAATTTATTATTTCTAATTATAAAGTTATGAATAAAACAATAATACCCCGAAGTAAAAATAAAAAACCTGTTTGGGCAATAAATAAAAGAAGAAAAAATAGAGAGAAAGAAAAACAAGAAAAAACTGTACATAAGCACTTAAAAACAAAAGGGTGACTATTTAAAATGAAAACAAATACAGCGGACCAATTTTACATTAAATAAACATTAAACCTATAGGAATCTATAAAAAAAAAAAAATAAAAGTAAAAAAAAAATAAATCTCAACGTCTTCTAAACATTGGGTTAAACTATTACTCTATATAAACAAACCAAAACAACAAATTACTTTAAAAAATCTAAAAACACACCGAAAATTATGGAATTTCATCATTAAAATATTCACTCATAGTATCACTCACTTGTACACAAACAATAATATCATTCATACACTCCTCTATTAATAATTTATTTATTAAGGCATTAAAGTAAACATCAAGATTATATAAATTTATAAACATGTGTAATTAAAAACATATGGCTTTATATCAAGAATTTCTTCTTATAAAAAAAAAACATATTTTTAAATTGCACCAATCAAATAATATCAGCTTTTATTGATATAAACGAAAATAAATTAAAGCAAACTAATCAAAACTGTAGTTATTTGTTAAAGAAGTGTTGTTATTTGTGTTGTGATAAAAATTTAATTTTATTCAAACGATTTTTTATTAAAACGAGTTTATTGAAGAAAGGAAACAAGCCTGAGTTTTAATTAAGTATATAAATGTCAAACATTTTAAAAATAAAAAATAAACATTTTACGAAATGTCCCTACACCATTCCTTCTATACCGACATATTTCCCACAAGAAATAGAGAAGAAAAACTTCTTTTTTTCACACACATATAATTAGATATTTTTTGGTATGTTATTTGTTGATTGTATTTTATTTCTTTAAATGGATTAGAGAGAAAGTTTGTGCAATGTTTTTACATCGTTTGTTTGCACTAATGAGCGACTACATAATTTTAAATCCACGTGTTTTGATTCAGACGATCTTTTCGTGAGAATTTAAATAATTGTTTTACAGGTTACAATTTAAAAAATAAAATTTAATTGTAATCTACTAAGAAGTATCTACAAACTAATTTGTCAAAATGATATCCCCATCACAAGTTACATCAAACAACTCTGTAATGAGGTAGCTATACAACATCTACTACGCTCACTGTGAAACTGGAACAGAATAAGTATTGAACGCCCTCTGTTTAGTAAAATATTTCCATATGAACAGACTGTACTTCTGCTTTTGACGCCGTGAGTGATGCTGTGATATATCATGATCAAATATAGTACAGTCTCTGCCAGCATTTCCTCTGTTGCATATTTCACAAACACATTGCATTGTTCATTAAAGTCAAATGTAATAAAGTATTTCTAATACAAACATTCACATTGTGTGTGGATGATGTGTAAATAAAGTTTAAATTTATGTAACCGGTACAATTACTAACCGAACAAAATAAATGTATTCGTTGAAAAAAATGTCACTTTGGTAATCAGTTAAAAAAATTAAAATTTATCGCGGAGGCCATCTTCCTTTTGTACAATAATTTAATGAAATATAATCTTGATTTGGTTGTATCAAAAACTCGTCCTAAGCTTAAATTGTTTCACTTAAAATTCAATTTAAAAACAATTGGGTTTAGGTTATGTTACGTTAAGTTAGAGTTGTTTACGTATTTTGTTTTCTTAAATTATTTTTTTAACGTTTATTAATTTTTTTAAATTTTGGCACATTGCAGATTTGAGTCAATAATCTTCTCACTTATCGAACATTTAAATCTATAGAACCAATTTTGTGAAGTTAGGTTATTTATCATCCATCCAGGATTTTTTTTTTTTACCATTTCTTCTCCATTTTTAGGTTGGATCGCCATCATTCCGTTTTGGGTCTATGGAGGGTCTATTTTAGAAAGAAAAAAATCATTAAAATCATTGTAGCACGTTTTGAGAAAATCGTAGTTTTTAGTTATAAAACTACTAGTGGTTTAACCCGGCTTCGCCCGGGACTTCTAACATATGTTATTCACGAATAAATGTTGAATATGATCTTGATTTCAAAATAATCGCAAACCCGTCTGCTAGCACCTAATTGAAGAATCATGCGCAAGACCCTAAAAATGATAGTAATGAGTTAAATAAAGTATTTTTACAAAGTAGTAGAAATTTACTCAGTTAACTGTACCTTTGTCAATATGATCCGGGGCTATATGATTGTGTGGTAGTTGGAATATAAGGAGATAAACCTCAAAACATAAGAAGTAAAAGCTTTTTATTGAAAACATTCTAACTATTTATAATACTTGTTTATAAACAATATTTTTCATTTTGTTATCTGGGGTATATTATACAATTTTTTCGGATTTCCTACTCGAGAGCAAGATACGTATAATTGACCGTGAGAAAAGCAGGAATCTTTGAGACTTATGCTGCAATACTTTAAAGTTTGTCCCTGCGATTTGTTAATAGTAAAACTATAGGCTAGTTTGAATGGAAAGGTAATTCAGTCGATATCAGTGGTATTCTGGGGATAAATACTGTATTTCCCTTGTATTTTTCGGTCATAAGTCCGGTCCTTTTATCTTCCAATGGACGCCCTTAGAGACAAAACGGAAATCTTCACGGATGGGCAATAGAGGACTATCACACCATATACCCCCTTTGATTGTACCGGGATTAGTTTTTGAGTTTTACCGGCACGCACATTCCAGACTTCCTTTTATTATATATATATATATATATATATATATATATATATATTATTATTATTATAATCAAGTCAAGGTTGCAGAATGTAATATCTTGCTCGGGAGGGACTTATTACTTGTCAACAATACGGCCCTTAATGATCGCTGGAAAACATTTAAATAAAGCTGTTTTAACTAAGGGCTCACAGGAGCCGTCCTTTCCAGTTTTTGTTAGGCTAATAATCTTATTCGTTGCGTCAACTATTTATTTATAGAATTTTAAGATTTTTTTTTTCGTAAAGAGAGGTAAAATGGCGGGGGAATGACCTTTTCGGAAACATTTAAAAATATTATTTATACCTAACCCCTAGTTTATGATATAAATTTTATATACTGGAAAATTGTTTTTATCACAGATATTAACTGCGTCCCTGCTCAAAGGCAGTCTTTTAGAAGGTTAAAAAATATTATACCTGTAAATAACCAAAATTCAGCTTTTAAACTGCTACAGAATACTTAATTTCTCAAAATCGGCTTTACTGATTTCGTTTATGTTTTTAATCATTAAATTTAATGTCCTAAACCAGAATGAAAAATAGTAAGTAAAAAAAAATCAACGGTTCAGGAATAATGACAAAAACAAATATGATCCTTAATCGCTAGTTTTGAATCAGATACAATTTAGGCTACGCGAGGACGTGCTTATGACACGAGCGAAGCAAGTGGTCTCTGATTGTGTCTATTTTCACTATTTTATGACAACTACCGAACTGAGATTTTGTTTCGTTTTATTTTGTTTTGGGGATGTGCACCATTTATTTTGTAACATCCTGTATATTGACAAACTTTCACCGCTTTAGTCTATCTGGGACCAAGTATAGACGACTAGATCCGTGACACTCTGTTATGGTTGGACTGGATCTAACAAAACCTCCGCTAAGTGGGCGTGGCACAAAGGGCGTTAAATGGGAGGATTATATTAATGTTTATTACTAGTCTTAGGCAGTGTTGTTTAAAGCGATCATGCTAGATAGAGAATAGTTTAGTTTGGTTACAACACCATATCCTGCACTCTATAATGATCAGTGGATATAGAATCGGAAAATATGCAGTAAACTTCCAAACATTGAACTTATAGATATATTTAAGTGATGGGTGAACAAATCGATCTGCATTTGTTAGAGGTATATCCGTTTTAAGGTCCTATAATCTTCCAAAAATTGTTTTTTAATGTCCAATGTTTGTGTTTTCAGCACAAATGAATAGACTGATTTTGATGAATTTTTGTGTTTTGACAAACTCAAAAAGGTTATTAAAATTTTCATAAGAATCTATTTAAACAAAAATTCAATATTCCTTGTTTCAAAATTGTCTCTAAAATGTACGAAACGTTTTTGGTCCCCAAAAACACTGGTTCGTTAGATATCAAATAATACAAATTTGGAGCTAATATTGTATATTCTTAAATTCGACTGAATGGATTTAGTTAACATTTTGGTAAAATGTAAAAATAAATTACCTAAACTAGTAAATAAAATTGCAAGCATAATAAATTAACTGTTCACGTATAAAAGGGTCAAGAATGTGCTAAAACAACATGACTCCCGTAGGCATATAGAGACAGTTATTTTTATTTGGTAGAAGTTTTTAATCGGCAAGATTAAATTATAAGGGTCCTTGGATTTATCTACGAACCCTAATAAAAAGCTTTTAATGACTATTGAAATGTTAGTATCACACATCTCACAAAAACTGCTTTCAAAACTAAAACGCTACACATTTCTCATTGTGTGGTTAAATTAAGTTCTATTCATCAAACTATAATATATGATTTTGAACTGCAATTTAATTTCACGCTATGTTCAAGTTAGAGGGATATGGACACACAATTTGACACTTAATATTTAGCCTAGAACCAACATATTATTTTGAACGACATAAACATATATAATCGTAATCAGAATAACTTCTAGTTTCATTTGATAACCCACATATTTTTTTTTTTTTAAATCAACTAGATAATTTTTGCCTCTTAACTACCCCCAGGTCATTTTTTTTTTTACCGCTTATAATTTTCCTATATGTAGGACAATACAAAGAATGTAATATATACAAAGTTTTAAATATTATAGGATTTATTGTTTTACCTGTGTGCATTGGTTGCGACTACACAGAGATAGACTGACACGCCTGTGAAATCATTAGAGTCCTTTGTTTTATCTATGGACCCTAAAAGCTGACTTGGATCAAATTTTGTATACGGGGATATTTTCCCGATAACTAAATAAATGTTGCAAAACTGTTGCACAAAGTTTCTTACTCAACTATCTCTAAAATTAAATAAAAAAGAATGAAAATGTACCATGGGCGTTGTCTTAAGGAAAATGATATTTCTAAATAACTTACTTTGATTTAAAAGCGTCCTCAGTATAAAATGTATGTGATTAAAATCGACTATATAATTCGAATCGTAATATTTATTTTACTTAAATTTTTCGCACGTATTTGAGTCATTATTTAAAACAATTCCCTGTATTTTAGTAATTACATCTTTTTTAATACTCCCATTTTTGGTTGTTTTTTTATTAATAACTTATTTCTATTGAATCGGCGTTTATGGAAATACGACATCACATATTTTGTTTCAGTATTTTGAAGCTACAGTTAAGAAAAAATTGACGAAATTCCTTAAAGCTTTATTTTGAAAAATTCATAATTTTTTGTTTGTTTGCATACCTAAATTTTAAGTTATCAAAACAATAATAAAACCTATCGAAATATGGCAAAAAATGTGTCATATACCAAAATAATTGATTAAAATCTGTCCTCGCGTTTTTGCTGCACATACGACAAACAGTCATCATTCCAAAAACATTTTTTTTAGCTCTCAAGGGATCTTAAAACGATACACCTAACCGAACCTAGCTTAACCTAACCTATAATACATAAATGTGAGAAATTTAAAACAAGTAAGCAGACAAAAATCGTATTTCAAAAAATATATACAATCAATCCTCCTTACGGATACATATTACTCCATTGTAAGATAATTCACGTAAATTTATCTAAAGCGATCACAAATCACTGATCAAATGTTTTGAAAATAATCATTATTTCTAGGGAAGGAAAATGTCCGTCTAAAACCGGTAACATAACAGGTAGAGAAAACAATGGGCATTCTTTACTGTACATTTGGGGACAGTAAACTCTAGCATGACTTTTATTTGTCTCGCCCCTTCCCTAAGCAAAAGATTCGTTGTCATGACAACAAGGTAAACCACGTGTATCTCTCCCTGCTTCGACCTATATTCCCAAAACGGATCCCGGAAGGAGGATAATTGGCGTTAATTAGATTCCTGATCGAATTTTCAAATATAGGCGAGATAAACAATGTTGTTATTTTGATATTGACGTCAAATTTATTTTGTCAGGTACGAGTATAATATAAAATTCAATTTTAAACAGTTTACTTTATGCTTTGTTATTTAGTACAAAATAGATAAAATATATATTGTATTTTTTTCCTATTATTATAATTTATTACGATATTTTCCGTTATTTGTCTCGACGTTTCGAATCAACTTCCGTTATCAAAACCTTGAATTTAAAAACTTTAAAGAGCCCAAAATAGATTATATTAGAAAGTAATAAAAATAAATGGTACAGAATATTGCACAAAATTTCACCCCTCCAAAAAAAAAAAACGAACCAACCTAATTAATCGTCAACTAATAACATAATTTCGGTAGATTTTCTTTCAAAATAATATAATCATGCACACCGTTTATGAACAATATTTTTATATTTAAATAATGACCTTAACTTCCTTCGTTTGTGCCATAAAAACGTTCTTAAATTTAAAGTCTTTTTTCAGAAAAATCGAGTTTTGATTACAACAGGAATAAGGTTCGATTTTATTTTTGCCAATTATTCCTGAACAGTAATCATTTTATAGGTTATTTTTCACACGGGTGGGCGTCATTATCATAATTATATGAGACTATAATTTCAACAAAATCGGCACGGTCCCATTGCTGTTTTTTATGGTTTAAATTTTTTTGTTTATATACATAATTCGGGGACCGGGATTTTTGAAGAAATCGTAACCAATACCTTATGTTTAGGTCTTTATAGATTACAAATTGAGCAAATTATATGAAAATGTTTGGAGCCAATTTTGAAAAAAAAATCGTAATTAAATGTTTTTAATGAAGAAATTCAAAATTTTCAAATTTAAAAATAACGAAAAAACCTCCCAAAATGGTAACAATTGAAAATCTATTTACAGCATTTTGGCTGTAAAGCAAAACTATATTTACACATACTACAGATGACAAATCCTAATTTGGATTCAAAGGACCTCAAAACGGATATATCAGGATAATAATATATATATTACGTAACGTGGTCGATACTTAATAGATGGGGGGAAAGTTTGTCACATAACATATGGACACTGAGTAGAAGCCTAAGCGGTGTAAAAAAAATAAGACTGTAAAATTAACGGTGTTCACAAAATATAGTGGCAGATTTTAAGTGATGGTTATATGAATCAAAATAAAGAAACAGTTGTTAAAAACATATGTCTGGAAACGCTTCAGTTTCCATCTGTCGGCCATTTCTGCGTGTTTTTTTTTTTTTTTTTTTTTTTTTTTTTTTTTTTTTTTTTAATTATAGCTTTTGAAATTATTAAGATTTTGAGTCCAAGTTTGGTATATTCATTTTTATAGCTGTTTAAATTTTTTTATAGTGAATAGTTTTTTAGAGATATTCAATATTAAACATTTCAAACCGTCAGCATTTTAATCTATTAAGATTTCTAGTCGAAATTCGGTATACATATTTTTTATGCCACGGTTTACAAGTAGGCTATACCAGGGAACTAAACTTAATCTCATAAAATTTTTAAAATGGCGGCCGTTTATTTTTTTGTAGTTAATAGTTTTAGAGATAACCAACAATAAAAATTTCAGAGAGTCAGAATTTCGAAAATTTATAAAATAAAGATTTTCTACTTGATATATTGATATATATGTAGCATGACAAATGTGTATACCAAACTTCGAAAGCTAGAACAATTTTAAAAAAAATACAAATTAGCAGACAGATGGAATCGAGGTGTTTCCGGATAACATGTCTACAGGAACTATTTGTTTATTTGGAGTTATATAATTGGCACTTAAAATTGGTAACGACGTTTTCTGAACACCCTATATATAACGCAATCAGGAAAACTATAAGTTAACAGAACTACAAACTAACACAAGAAATGACTAACACACAAGTTGATCCGTGGTTTTACATCAGTTAACTGAACAAAAGATGTATATAGCAACATGGTAATTGTTTCAATAGTTTTTCCAGGTGAAAACTCTATTTATCTCAAGAATTTATCGTGTAACCTTGTTGTCAAGCCTTGCAGATAATTAACCAGACTAATTTCAACCCCCCGTGTGCAGAAAAAAAGGGTTTATGTTTACAATTTTTTAAATCAGTTTTTATTAACGGAAGTCTATATGCTTTCTGGTTAACTGGTTAACTTTCTATTAGGTTTCTGTATTTGGCGTCAATTATTTTTCTTTCATTTAAGAAATGTATATTCTACGTTAATCACTTGATAGTGGATAGTTGACCAAACTTCCTGAAACGTCGTGTATTAATTTTACATATAAGTTACAAACGATGGCAAATGTTTGAATAAAATATATCAGTTGTTCATATTATTGCTATAGTTTATTCCGACATTTATCATTAACTTATACACGACGTTTCAAGGGGTTGATTCAACTTTCGTTATCAATTAATAATATTGATAATTGATCAGTTGAAAATTTTGATCATAACAAACATGAAAAGGGCTACCTTACCTAAAAACTAAAGCTAAAACTAGTTACTTAAGAAGAAAACATAGTGGTAGAAATAATTTTGACCATTTAAAATAATTAAGGTTATATATAAACGTGGCCAGAAAAACGTCAATCCATTATCTCGAATTGTTTTCTAGCTGGATATACACTTTTTTTTATGTAGTCTTAGGTTAGATCCCCTTTGTTCTTTTCCGATCCTGACACTATTAGATTATTCGAGGGCTTGGTGTTTTTATTTTATGTTTTCTTCATTTTCTAAGGCAACTATAGCCGAGAGGTTTTTGGCCTTTGCACAAATTTCATACGTAAAATATGAAATAAGATATAGTCGAAATGTGTTTTATTATTTAAACACACAAATGATAACGAATGTTCTAATAAACTATGACAATAAATTATTCAGATTTAATTTAAATTAGAAATTGAATTTAGAATTACTGTTTTTATCCTCTAATACTATATTATTTAATGCAGGAAGTGTTTAGAATATATAATTTAGTTAAATCCGGTTACATAAAGAACATGATTCAATTGGAATAAATTAAATTAAATTATTATTTTAAATGATAAATATAAACTATGTGAGAAGGATAAAACGGCACACAGTTATAATCTACAAATGAGTTTATTATAACTACCGGTTTCGACGTGTACTGGTCATTAACAGGTGACAAACCTGTACAGTTTGTCACCTGTTAATGACTAGAACAGGTCGAAACCTGTAGTGATAATAAACTCATTTGTAGAGTATAATGTTCAGTTTTATTCGTTTGTGCAGTTTTTACTTTCTAACACTTTAGGCTTTAAATTTTAAAATAATTGAGTTAAATTGAAAAACTTTTTAATAATTTGTCTTTTCACATATTCATAGAGAAATTGGTAAACAATTGAGTTTGAGTTTTTTGTCTAAATAATTGAGTTATCCTAAACCCGAAAACGTGTTGAAGTTGTCAGTTTATCTACAATTCCGATTGCTGGTGGTGTTATGGTAGATGTTTTCTAATTTTAAAACATTATTGATTTTACTTTTCTTTAGAACTTTCTGATCTTTTTAGTAGATTTTAAAGCTGCTTAAATCCAGATATCGTTGGACGTTACCTACAAGTAAATAATATCTACAAGAGATAATTTTTGAAAATTGAAAATCGCCAGCTATTTTTAAATTTACTGATTTATAATTCTTGTTCATGAACTTATTGATTAGCACAACTGAGCCTACAAATAGCAAAAGTTAGGGGTAAATCGTCTTCTACAGAGTTTACTATCACATCTATATTTTATATAATGAATTAAAAATAATATCCAAAATTACTCTACTTGGTAGAGTCGGTAGACATTTCATTGTCTCGGATGTTGTTTCCATGACGGGACAAGTAAAATATCACAATATAAAAATGTTATTTCCAATTTGTGTCGCCTTGACATATTAAGTTATAAAAGATCTTTAATTGTTAGTGTCTGTAGCAGGTTGAATTTTAAAAGTGTCATTTTGTAGCGTCTCTGATAGGTTAGGTTAGACAACTTTTCTAATAAATTAGAAGATTATATAATTGTTTCGATTACTTTCTGACAGGTTTTGTTATAAACATCTCCAACTTAGCATCTTAAATAGGTTAAGTTATAAAACATGAAAAATTTGTGGTATATTTGTTAGGTTAGGCTATAAAACATCTTAAATTTTGAGGTCTCTGGGAGGTTAGGTTATAAAACATCTGCAATTTGCGGTGGCTATTGCTGGTTAATCTAATCAAGGTCTTAATTTGTTAGGTTAGGATAGGCGATGTCTTCTTCAATTTATTATTTGAAGTATGAGCTTGGCGTAAGATCTTTCTAATAATTATTAAATTGATTTTACTATTAAATCTACTTAAACAAACATCCTTCGTATTCCTACCTAAATAAATTACGTAAAAAACCCAATAAATCACGTGGCATTTTTTAAATTTTTTTATTTAAAAAACAATAATAATAAATTTTAAATTTCTAGGTGTCTTTTTATCATGTTGTTTAAAGGCGAAAATCCTCAAGGTCATCATAGTTTGAAAGACAATATGGAAGTAAGAAAAGATCGTAAAATAAAGACCCCCCCTAGCTCTCAAATACTCTATTAGCCATAAGGTTGGAAAATAAAAAAATTTGGTCAAAGGGGACCCGGTAGAAAAATTAGATAAAGGGATCTAACCCAAGACTATATGCAAAAATGTGAAGATCCAGTTAGGATCCCTCTCTATTGCCACGCACGTACTTAGGACAGTAAATGAGCCACTAAGGGACAGACCACGGAAGAGGTGGAGTTTATTAATTTGTAAAATGATTATCTAAATACTTTTTAGGAAGATAATTTGTATTAATGAAGTTTTAAAAAATAGTCAAATATGAAAAACTGAAATTCATAACCCAAATGTACGAAATCTCATTCACTATTTCACTAATAATAACTGATGAAACAGAGTCATCACTGCTTTGCAAAACAGTGAGTGTAACAACACCGGTTAAAACGCCTCTAAAGTATCAGTTTTAAAAATGTTCTATAAAATAATTGAATTTTATTAACAGCCGATATATTGTCAGTAACCATAAATTTAATTTTAGTACAATGATAAGCTCCTTAGGGGCTCACATTAGTGAGTACGGAATTGACGATCCCGAGGGAACCTAGCTGGATCTACACATTTTTTCACGTAGTCCCGAGTTATATTCTTGTCTTTCATCTTTCCCATCCGATCTCTCTAGTCTAACTCTTGTTTCCTACCGACTCTGACGCTCTTAGAGTATTTAAAAGCAATGGGTCTTTTTTATGTGTTTTTCTTCTTTTTTTATAACGCAATGATGACGCCTTTACACAACAAGAAAACAAATTAAGTCCATAACACACTTTTCATATGAGAGTTTAAATAGATATAGTTTAGTGGGTTCGTCACTATATATTATTACAAATTTATTAATATATTTTACCTACATTAATGTATTTGTTCTAACCAATATATGTGTCATTTCAGTTAAGTTGAAAACAAACGTTATTTATAATTTACAATAATTTGTAATTTAATTAAATAAACATATTAACGCCATATTCAATTAGCAGATTAGTACATAGAATGGTGAGACAATAATGTAGATTAACTTCTCTTGGGTCTCTGTCTGTTGCTTACTCTCTTGCTTCGTGAACAAGACGAGCTTGACACAATTCTCTTGGAGGCTAAATAATTTAGGCGAGTCCTTTCAAATTAGATCCATTTAGGGTCGCAGCAGTAAAAGAGGCTATTTGTGGCTTCTCAGCCCTAAAAAAAAGTAGAAAATAAAAGTTTACCTTCTTTGATCTTGAGAAATCTCTACAACGTAATGCACTTTCATTCTTGTTCATCCCGTACAATTTTTTGAGTAACTACAAATTGTTCAAAACAAAAAGTAAAAAAAGCTTATATTGTAACATGTTGAGTTCTCTGTTTGAAATTATTTGTTAATGATGGAAGTTCAATTTTATTATTATGCATTTTCGGACATTTGCCATCATTTGTGTGTTAAAAATCAAAACACGACGTTTCGGGAATAAGAATCAAATCCCGTTATCAAGTGACTAAAAACTAAAGAAACATGAAACTAGAAACTAAGCCTATGTAAGAAGTAAAATTAAATATGAATACCACCAACCTTAATATCTAAGCATGTATCCCAGAGCTAAAACTGAGAAGTCAAAAAAAACACACAATCACGGTAACACACAACTAACGTCAAATACGTGTTGTTGTATCAAAGATACAGCAACAAGTGACGTGGTCCATAAGGCGTGGCAAACTATTAGGGGAGTGGCCTATTGTTAGTTGTATTAAGCTTCCTAGCCCGAGAGCGGGTTACAACCCCTTCTGGCGATTTAACAGGTAAAATTTCAGCTTGTTTTTTAGTCGTAGGGGTATTATAATCAAATTTTGATTTTTAACACACAAATGATATCAAAAGTCCGAAAAATGTATAAAAATAAAAATGTTGAGTTCGTCATTATTTTGTGTATAATGAATTTTAATCTCAAATAAAACTTGTTTATTTTAAGTGGGGGACTCCCACGTCTCTATTTATCAAAAAAATTTAATTTAATTAATATAGGCCAACAAACTCTGTCATTATCATCATATTAAATAACAGTAGAAGAAAAGAATCTAAAACAAAAACCTAGGTTTCGAATACTCAATAGCCTCATGGTTGGAAGATAACAAGAGTTGGTCAAGAGAGACATCATACAAAAGATAAAAGAACTTGATCTAACCCAGTATTACTTAAAGACAGGTGTTGATCCAGGTAAGTTTCTCGGGTTTGCCACACCCGTACCTAGTACAGTTGAGCCCCTAAGTTAGTTCCGCAATATAACAAATCGTATGTCTAATTGTATTCAAACCGACACCATTGTCTTCTTGTTGATTAAAAAAAAAAACACTATCTTATCAACCATACTTTTAGAGTTCACTTTAGTGAGTTCGGGCTTGGCAATCCCAAGGAGATCTTGCTGGATCTACAGTTTTTTCATGTAGTATTTGGTTAGATCCCTCTCTTTCATAGTTCTATGACGTCTCTCTGGACCAACTCTCTGATCCCGAGAGTAGTAAGAATTCGAATGGTTTTCCCTTAATTATTTTTGACAAAATCCAAATATAAATCGACGCCTGTCAGATGGTTTTGGTATTTTAAAAATTAACTCTCGAACCATATATTTTATTTAAATATAGCTTAGCTTGGCGAATCAGTTTTAGTAGTAAACTTTCACACTTTATCAAATCTTGGTCGACATCGGAGGAGCTGAAATTCAGATATTCGATCTTCACATTAATTAACCGATATACCTTTTGGGTTGAAGTCTATCAATTCGTCCAGTTTATGTCTCCTGGCGCTACATGTTAGTAAAGTTTGGTTATAATGTTAAAGTCGAAATTAAGATTATTAAAAATTCATTTCCTTTTTAAAAAAAATTAACATCTGGAAATAACGCAGTAATATAATTCCAAGTCCAATTGTATTGCGGTAAATTCCTTTCAGGTCTCTCTTGACCAACTCTTGTTCTTTTTCGACCTGACTCAATTAGAGTATTCGAGAGCAAATTTTCATGCTCTATGTTTTTATTTTATGTTATTTTTTCTTATAAAGTGAATGATGACTGAAAGGTTTTTCCCCTTTAAACAAGGATAAAACATATAACTACTTGTTTATTCAAAAAGAAATAGACACTTTTTAATTAACATAGTAAAATGGTTTTAATCAACAGAAAAAATAAATCGTACCATTACAAAGAGGACATTTCAAAGTTTTTTGTACAGTGTTATAAATGTTTTATATGAGCCCCACGGGTTACACGGCAGACATCAATTCGATAGTCAAGTTAAGATTCTGACCACACTCTGTTAATGGTATCGACGTCAACAGTCTCTATAGCTCTTGTTTTACGCTGCCTTAATTTCAAGAGGCTCAATGTTAATAGGGAATAAAAACATGATCCCACAGAAAGAAGTCGCATGGGGTCAAGTCTGGATTACGAGGTGACCAACTCATAAGTGGCATATTGTCGTAAGTTGCACGACCAATACAGCGATCCGGTAATTGCACATCGAGGTATTCTCTGACATCATAGTGCCAATGCAGCGGAGCTCCATCTTGAACAAATACGTAGTCATCACTGTCTACCTCTAGTTGAGGGATAAGGCATTCAGTCAGCATGTCCAAGTAGGGAGCCTCTGACTGTTCTTTCATGAAAGAAGAAAGACCCGTATATCTTTTGCTTTGATACAGCACAAAAGACGTTTAGCTTAGAAGAATCCCTCTCATGTTCAACAATTACTCTATGATATTCTGTTCCCCAGATACGTACGTTGTGTTTGTTAACCTTTCCACTAATATGAAACGTTGATTCGTCACAAAAGATTAGTCGATCAATGAATCCATTGGTGTCTGGATCTTCAAAACGTGTCTGGATGTCAACAGCTGTAGCTTGTAAGGTTTTCTTTTGACGTTTTCTTAAAATCCTCCAAACAGTTGGGTGTGGAATATTAATAAGTTCTACACTTACCTTGGACGTTGAATTTTTTGGCATGCGCAGGATAGAAGCTCGAACCTGTTGCACACGATCTTCTTCCAGAAATGGCCTCTCAGTACTTTTAGATTTGCACAAACCACCTGTATTTTTGAAATTCTTGTGCCAATCATAAATATACTGCCTACGTGGTGGGTTTTTTTAAAGCGCCTTCTAAAACTGCGTTGCACTAAAGTAACTGATTGAGTTTTCCTAGTTCAAGCAAACAAAAAGCCTTCTCAACACTACTATTACCCATTTTAAAAACACAAAATCAAGAGTTGTCTTGCAACAATGTTCTAACAATCAGCTGTTAAGATAAAACTTTAGTTTATTATCTGTCCAGTAATGCCAACATGATCGGTATAAATTATATAGTTTCACTTTTATTGATAAAGAAAAGTGTCTATTTGTTTTTGAATAACCCTGTATAATACAGTCTGCATAGTAGTCATTCTAATCACTATCTCCCTTATCGACCTAACACAATCCATATTATAATTAACTTTATGCATAACAAAAACATGGTCAATATACGAGACTGTACCAGCTGTCGCTTTTGTATGCTTTTCAATTCCACGTTGTGGACTAGGTAGTGAAATGATTGATGGAAATGCTTTAGTGTCTCATCTCATTGTGGACTGATAGGTATAAATAGTACAGTTGGGCAGTTATACCAAAATAAACATTCCGGAACTAACTGTGAAAAAGTTAAATTAATCCATTTAGGTACAAAACAGTATCATGGTACTTACTCAAACCCATCAAACAATGTAATACAATGCACGAAAGTTGGTTCCGAGTAGGAAATGTTAAATTATGATTGTGTAATATACTTTCATAACGTAGATGTGTATATATTGAAGAGTAACCACTCCGCTGGAGTTAGTGTTTCTGCCCTATCAGACCTCAAAGCTGTACCTATGGAAGGAGCATCCACTCGCTCCGCTCGTGTCGGTGATGCGGTCCTCGTAACTACATAATTACACTTTTGATCATAACTTCGCTATTTGTCATCGTAGAGATGCGAGGTTGGTACCATTACATGTAGAATTGAAATCTGCAAATATGTATACAACAAGTGTACTTTAATTTAAATGAAACACGAGATATGAAAAAAAAAAACCTTTTTTAATTATTGACAATTTGACATTTTAAAATCATTTTTTTCTGAATTTCAATAGGGTTCTATAGAAAATATCATGTACCTATATTAATTTTAGTCGTATAGTGCTTACTCATAAATAACGGCGATGGACGGACGAAAATCACTTTTTTGATTTCCGTAACCCATGAAACATGAGGCTTGTTGTTAAAAAGAAATAATTTCACCCGTTCTAAAATGACCACTAAAGGCCGTTCAAATAATTTCGTCTTGTTTCTATAATTTTCTTTTAGGATTGATTTGATTTAACTTTTCTCAATGCAATTTATCATCACCTAAAAGGCCCAAGATACCAACCCCACCAACTTATTTTGGTCTTTATATTACTTAAATATTTTTCGACAGCAACGAAAACAGAGACAATTTTTTTAACATTATCTTAGCTGAAATCAGGAAGCATTTTATCCATATCTAATGCAGAGTAAATGATCTTGGCCCAGAAAGTAAATTAATTATTACCACCAGAGCACAGCGAGCTATAATGTACTTTATTAAATTACCTGCATGGAAGATAGTCACGACAAATGATTGACCTCGGGTTCACAAATTCTATATACGGTGTAAACGGGAAACTTCTAATGGCGTTCGCTTTTTAAGCCGCATGATTTAAACAAATCGCATAATCACGATTCCCTTAGGCAGAGCTCCTAGCGGTAACTTGTATAATGTAATTAAATTATTTCTTTGAAGTGGAAACGAGAATTCTAGACGAAGATATCGTTTCTGAAACTATCTGTCACACCTGTTGGTTTATTTCTATCTAACTGTTTTTTTTTCCCATCGATGGATTTCGTGTCATTCATACTGCATGTGGAAATATGTCTACACAGTTATTTTTGTTGTTGCAAATTGTAGCAATTTCAATGAACTGTGGTCATCTTACCCTTTCTTTTGAAGTCTTATACAGGAGCTAAATCTAAGTAGTAATCAATTGTGTAGTAATTGTATAATATACTTTCATGACGTAGATGTGTATATATTGAAGATTCTCCATTCGTGGAGTTAGTGTTTCTGCCCTATCAGACCTAACGAAGGAAGGAGTCTCCTTATGTCTTATTTTTATAGAGTTATGGTACTGTAATTTAGTAGAGGAAATTACAATAACGATTCGAATTTGCCCCTAACCACAATCACTAGAAACTTTAAAATAAAACACAATTATCTGATTAATTGTTCTTTATTAATTATTTCTACTAAATGCCCTGATGTATATTTCGATAACATGGTTATCATCATCGGAGGGTCTTGCTTATAAACTAAATCTAAACTTACATATCTACTAATGAAATAAAATTAAACCTAAAACTATAATAACCTGAGTGCAAGCTAAAATTCCTCCCACTCCACAGATCAGTTGACCAGTAAGATAGAGGCTTGGCAAGCCTCGTGCGTCAACATTTTTCTCTCGTTTAAAAAAGTGCCATTTTGCTCACTAGTTGCACACATAACTATTTCCGTCACCTTCGTTTTCCGAAAAACTTACTTTTATGATATATAGGTACACTTATCTAAGAAACCGTTAGAGATATTGTGATGAACTTTTTTCAGCACTTAGTTCGTTAAAGTATCTAGTTTTGGACGAAAAACTTTCACATTTGGTTTTAAATTGACATTGAAAACAAAATGTTCTAGAAAAAAAAATTGATGAGTGAAATTTCGTAACTATTAATTATTTAATACATATTATAATTCTTCATCCAAAGATCTGCTAGTCATAGATAATCGATCATACAAATTTTCATTGTCATATGTACAATAGTGTCTGAGATATATGCACCTAAAATATGACAATTTAATATGTGCACTATAGGGGAAATGGACTTCTATTATATTGTCGACTAGAATAAATAAAAGTAGAAAAAGAAAAAGAGATTCCAACTCTCAGATTAAAATGAAAACATTTTATAATATAATATATTGTCGGCATTCCCTAATTAGGACTGTTTTAAAGAATACTCCTCATCACCCAATATAAGAATTATATAATTTTAAAAATAATAAGTTCTACACAATTTGCATTCGTATTAACCAAGTATAAAATAGGCTCATTAATGTATAATCAATTACCCTTCTCGTAGCGTGGCAGGCAATTGTTTTTGCCACTTCTAACAAAGTAGGGGTGGGTAATGAATATTCCTCCCTTTCAAAGGTATTTATCTTTGTCACCCCGGACATTGTTTTCTTTCCGAGTACTTTAACCTCATTTACTTATTAAACACTTTTTTGTTTCTTTTTCCTCTTTTTACTTAATGACCCCAGTACTTATTTTTCAAGTCTGGGTTTTACCTCATACTACAAATTTGTTTTTAATTGCAGTGATTTACGTTGGGGTGGGGGAATCCCCAGGGGGAGGGGATCACCAGTTATACCGGGATATGGTTTGAGGTATGATAGCCTTAAGTGCTTGTCTATACCTTGTGAGGACGTTATATCGCTTATCCTACCACGCTCGGTAACCACCCCTTAATGAGTTATTTATAATGAATTAATTTGGAGAACTTACAATTCAGTTATAAACCTCTCTACACACAACACCAACTCTAATATGGGTGGTCAAGTGTTGTATGCCTATATCCAACTCACCCATTTAAATATACAAAGTGGTCCGACTGTCTCACTGTCTTTCCTGAGAATTTCGAGAACGCCATTTCCCGTAACTTATCTTCACATTGAAACCTTGGCGCAATAAAATTAACTAAATAAAATGGGACAACATTACACGAGTTCTATCCAGTTGTCGGACAATGGACTTTTCCTGATTTCCTTCTTGCTTGTCTGAGAACCAATGATCAGCTGTTCCACTGCCACCACAATACTTCCATCAACGCAACCAGATTGCAAGTAAGATTCTGGTACCTAACCAGTTACATCGTCATATAATAAAACTGTTATTTTTATTTTTATTATAATTTAATGATTTTTGAAGAAAAACACATTTTATTTTCTCAGGTAGTTTAGGAAAAAAAGTATTTCATTGGTGAAAATATATGTATATTTTAATTTAACTATCCCTTTTGAGATATGAGTTTAAAAAAGTGTTCTTGAATGATTTTTATGTTTAGTTATAGTCCCTATAGTAAGTTGTTAATCTAAACGGTCCATCGATTTTGATTGAATTTGTTATGCGGGCTTATTTTCCCCGTCTTTTTATTGACTGAATTGGAAAACGTATGTAAGACAGTGCTTATGCACATTACAGTTTGTAAAACCAACTAAGACGGCTGGCGATAGGGTTATCTCATTAACACACAAGCAGCTTTCAATCACAGGAACACAGAGAATTATAACTGTGGCCGACAGCGTGATTCACCTACCCTGGACTCATCTTATTGCATATTCTATTTCTTTTCCGTGCAAGTTAAAAATAAATGTTTTGTATTTTTTTTATTCTGTGAATATTGTAAGAAAAATAATATCTAACAACAAACAAATGCTGTCCTTTCTTGTCTTCTAAAGAGATGATTACACTGCTGTCGTCAACCTCATTAGTTAAATAGCTGTATAACTAATGCTGCAATAACTGTAGTATCTGTATTAAGTTAAATATACTATATTACTTATTCAAAAAAAAAATCCACAAATTAAAATCTATTGTATTTTTTTCTATTAGCAATACTTTCTTAAACTATTCTATCACGCTGTAAATTTTATTTACCACATATTTCATTTTTCTATTGAAAGTTTTTCTTTTATTATTACTAAATACAATTTTCAAAAATAACTCCACATAGAATAGTGCATCATATTCTAATGCAAAGAGCAATTTTTTTTCAATCTAGAATCTAATTACAGATATGTTTGCTGTTATATAAGGGCTTCCAAATTTATGTTTTTTGTACTAATTTAAAACTGAACGGCGAAATTAAATTTAATTAAATTCTTGTTACCATTTAGTTTTAAATTGTTTATGTCTGTTAGTATAAATTTTATAAGTGGTGCCATTTATAGCTTGATTTTTGTGTAACTTAATTACGTCTATTTGTAATTTTAAAAACCTGTGAGTTGTTTTTTTCTAAATCATACCAATATTTTAAATTTGTTATTTTCTTTTAATATATCATAATGCTAATAGATCGTAATGTTGTTGTTTTATCTGGTACTTTAACCACTCAATCGGTATTTCCTACGTGGTTTCAGTTGAAAAAGGTGTAGTTTTTAGTGTTTTGCGTTTTTTCCAAAGTTTGTACATTTGTTTTTTATGTATATATTTTAAGTTAGGACATGTTAGATAACATTTTCGTTGATTGTATAATTATTCAATACGGTTTTATCAATCATCTGACAAATATATGTCAACATTCTTTCTTTTCTACTATTTATTCACAATAGTTCTCTATTATGTTTTAACAATTTCTTGTTTTGAAGTCATGTTCAAACAATTTTTATGAACGTTCAGATTCTGTAGGTATTATTTAACAATTAAGAACCCTTAAGAAAGTTGTCTTTGTATCAAAAGAGTTTGAAATGGGTGAGTCATTGCTTAGTCAGCTTGCCTGGAGCAGGACGTGGAAGTTTAAGAGAGGGTTTTGCTAGGGAGCAGCCGTTTTTGTTCGTTTTACAAAATATTGTACATATTTCCCAATATTTTTATTAGTATAATATTTACAAATTTCTCTTGTATTGTTTTTCATTTTTGGAACCGGAAATTTGGTTATATGATTTCCAGAAGCTCCTAGTGTCATTTTCAATAAAAAATCACTGAAGGAAGAAGAAGTTTTCACGTCATAACTTTCTGGAATTGATGTAGGACAAATTAAACTTACAGATAGTATATCCACAGAGCGATGTAAGACATTATTACCTACTCTTATGTATTTGATGTGACGAGTCAAACAAATTTATGTCGATTATTTTATCGAATACATCCCTTTTGAGGCCATCTGATTTTAAAATATCTGTCTGTAATCTAATTTCTAATGTATGTACAGTGCTCTATAGCTCTCAAACTGTAATCAAATTAGGTATTTTGGCATATTTTAGCTATTTCTACACAAGTTTTTCACTCTTTTTTTATAATTGAAAAACTCACAACATCAACTCTAACGATTTTGATAAAATTTTGAGCCTATGGACTCAAGCAGAATGTATTAAACTTATTTGTCATTTTTTCAAAAAGTTTAGTTTGTGAGTTATCGATAAAAAATAAATAATCTGCCTCATGGCTGTTATAAAATACGAAATTTCCCAAAATTGGATAGACCGATTTTGTTCAATTTTTAGTAATCATTAAAAAGATTTATGATCCAAACTCGTGTGAAAAATCATAAGTTAAAATATGTAAAGCTTCAAGATTAATTGGAAAAATCAAAATTTAACCTTGAACGTATTTCTTGAAAGCTCGATTTTAATCATGTACAATTTACGCTCTGGATGTGCGTAGCAAGTTTATGCCTTTATTTGATTTTGTTTTTCAAACAGTGTCCATGTTTCATTTTCACTTTTTGATTGACTTTTCGGTGACGATTAGTTTTAGTTATTTTTATTTAGTTTTGTTGAGCGAGAACTTGCACTTTTTTTGACATTTCCTCGTTTCGAATCTTCCATTTTATTCGTATATTTGCCATCATTTGTGTAAATAAAAATTAATACACGACTTTTCGAAAGTATAAATCAACTCACACTATCAAGTCATAAACGTAGAACAAAATATTTTTAAATACCAACATAGCCTAGTAGCCTTCTGCGTTGGAAACTAAAACTAAACCAATAATCTAAGTAAAGTATTTATAATTAAGTCTAGGTTTATCACTTGAAAACGGGAGTTGATTTATACTCTCGAAACGTCTTGTGTTAATTTTTACACCCTAACCGTGTGTTAATAATACACCCTAACCTAACCTAACTTAGACCTAATTCTAAATTCTTTACTAATGTTTTTATATACAGAAATAATGAGAAATGTCTGATTGAACTACAGTATATTAATAATATAAACAATCCACCATAATTAATTTAAAACCAGAATTCCATACATATTAAACATTTTGTTTATTAATAATATATAGGTTTTATTCCGCAATTAGGATGTCCCACAGGATTAACCAAATGTGTACATCGAACGTACACTAATTAAATACTCAATTACATTTTACCCTTGTCTGCCCTTCCGCTAAGAGGGGAGGTTTGGAACAAATGTCTATCATGCTGTCTTGAAAATTACCACCTTCCCTGTTCCTGCCTATTTCATTACGCGTGTCCTTGTTTTATTGATCATTTACTGTCATTATATTAATAAATTTCCAGTGATCTTGTTTATTCCTAACTGGTGAACTAATATTTATAATTTTATCTTACGTCATGGGGCTTTATATGTTAAATATTGCAATGTAAACAAGTTGATTGGACATCATGGTACTTACCCAACCCGATTATTATATGTAATGTAAGCAGTTCCTCTAAATGTATATCTCAAAAGTTGGATTCTTGGACTTTTCAAGAAAAGTTTTTTAATGTTGATATTTTATTTGGAACTATACAAAATTGCACAACATAATAATAGGATTGTACAAAACCATTACAAGATTACTGTTATGAACATTAGCAAATCTTCAGTGGTGTTGAGTAAGAAGTTTGTCGAAGTCGTCTTGGATTGCTAAAAGTCTATATCAGGGGTGTCCAATTTACAAAACCTCAAAACTAAACATTGAAGTGGTTGCGGGGCATATCTTGGGTTCCCAGACTAATTAATTTTTTTCTTTTCTTTTGATTTCTCTAATAATTTCTATTATTAATATTGATAATAATTTCTATTAATTAAATTACAAACTATCATATTTGGTATAATTTTGTTTAATTCATTATAAAATCCCCTTCAAAAGGAAGACGTTTCAATGTTGTTTTCTGATTTTTTTTAAAATCTAATAAGCTCTCGTGGGCCTCATGCCGCCTGCGGGCAGCCAGTTGGACAACTCTGGAGGTTAGTTGGTAGAGTTAAGTTGCTAACATATAAAGCTGCGTTGGTGTAGGTTAAACATTTTGTTTGCAGTGCATGATTTTTTTTATTTGCAGAGCAAAATAATAATAAACTCAAAAGCGTGCACATTTCGTAACATTTCAGCATTTCGTAGCACAGAGAATAATGGCGCAAATTAGAGGTCTCTAAGTCCATCCTACCCAACATAGCGACCAATTGAATTGTGAGTTTTACGTTAATAATTACACCGAAAATGTTACGAAATGTGCACGCTTTTGAGTCCAGAATCTATTTCTACCAAGAAGTAAATGGTAGCCCTTTCGAGAACTTTATCTGAGCGAAAAAAACAAGGTAAGGCTCTTACGATCTTTTACCAACATAGAGCAGTTAGTAATGTAATAAAAACAACCGGAGTTTGTAGGTTAACATTCACAATTCGATTGGTCGCTATGTTGGTTAGGTTAAACTCTAGTTTACTAGTTAAACTAGACCTCTCTAGTTTGCGCCTCTAAAATTGTACAAACTTATTTAGAGTCTAAGGTTAACTTAGAGAATGTTAACCTACAAACTCCGGTTGTTTTTAATACATTACAAACTGCTCTATGTTGGTAAAATTCTAAGAGCCTTAAACTTGTTTTTTTTTAGCTCAGATTTAGTTCTCGAAATTTCTACCATTTACTTCTTAGCAGAAATAGATTCTGGACTCAAAAGATTGTTGTACATTTCGTAACATTTCCGGTGTAATTATTAAGGTAAAATTCACAATTCGATTGGTCGCTATGTTGGATAGGATGAACTTAGAGACCTCTAGTTTGCGCCATTATTCTTATTTTAAAAAGATCTTTAAAATGAGGTATGACTCAATAGGGGTTGCTATTTAAAATTCTTGACTTACCCCCAAACTCCCCCACTTTGGGAATAAGGGTTGAAAATTTTGATACTTCAAAAAACTCCTCCTTTGGTTGTCTAAACATTCCCCAAAGCAAATCCGTCTATTTCCAATAATAAAAAATAATAATAGGGGGGGGGACTTTTAGGACACTTGGTAGGTATATATATAACAGTTTAAAACGGCCGCCAATCGGTTTTATTGTATTTGATGCGATCACATTGTAGTTCTAAACCAAATATTGATCGTATCTTAGTTTTTGCTGCTATCGTATTTTACAAAGTCTACAAAGACGACACATGGACGTCATGTCAAAAATCACCTTTTTGGGTTTCCTGAGACCATTTAAAAGTAAATATCAGTCAAAAAAGTCGAATTTTTTTTCAATTATCAAACTTGGTCTATATTTCGTATTCTCTATACGTAAAACGGAAAAAAAACTGTAAAATGCTTCGAAGCTGAACCTTGCATGCACTGACCACGTACTACCCGATTGCGTCCTAAGATGTTATTTTGTAGATACTTTATTTTATGAGCCCCAGTGTTCTATAAAACTATGTCCACTTACTCAATTTTCATTTCTGTTGAAATTTTGTGAAATCCTTCAAACTCTGAACTTCCTAAAATTTGAACGTTTTAACAAATATTTCAACTGTACACGTCTATAACAAAATGTAATTTCATCAAAATCAGCTATTAATTAAAACTTACATTTTGTTCTTGAATAAAATACAACAATGGACCCAACTATTAAATAAAAATATCGGCTTAACTTACAAATTAGACCAAAATAAATTGTAAACTATCTCTATCTATTTAGATTTTATTTAAATATTTCACATAATTTGATCTTATATGAGGATGCACTACTTTCATTTTAATGACAACTATAAGTCTCTCCTAATGTCGTGAACTAGTTTAGAGTTGTTTTAAGTAATCAATTACCCCTACCTCTGAATGTCTGCTCTGTTGCTAATAGAGAAGGGTGGGTAATGAATGCACACTTTGTTGTCTCAACGATTATCAACCCTTTCTAAAAGTGTTTCTTTTCTTCACTCTTGAAATTGTTTTCTTCCGAATACTTTAACCTCATTTATTTCCCACGAGTGTCGTTTTTATTTCACAAACGAATCATAAATTTGAATAAATTAAAGGAATTTCACAGTTTGTTCCTCGCTTTGCAACGAATCAATGGCGACTGATGGTTTTAAAATCAGACACAATTTATATTGTAAAGAAAACAATATCTGTAAAAATTTCTTGAATTGTTTCGCTTTTTCTATTATTGTTATTTCATATATTTGGAAATAAAAATACTCTCTTAGTGGGTCCATTATGTTATCTCTCCAGGTAGGAATACAAAGGCTTCTAGTTTTAAGTCGATTTTATAATAAAATTAATTTAGGAATTATTACCAAGAACTTTTTCATACTATATATCCTTTATTAATAAATTGGAGACGTCGCTTAACCTAACCTAACAAATCGTGACTTTTTTAGCCTAACTTAGTAAAGCCACAACAAATTGGAGTTGTTTTATAACCAAACCTGCCTGAAACGCCAGAAATTGGAGATGATTTATAACCTAACCAGCCAGAAACCACACACATTGTAGTTGTTTTAAACCTAACCTGCCAGAGACGTCACAAATTGGAGATGTTTTATAACCTAACTTGTCAGAGATATTACAAATTATAGATTTTTTTATAACCTAACCTACCAGAGACACTACTTATTTGAGATGTTTCATAACCTAACTTGTCAGAGACGCCACAAATTGGAGATGTTTTATAACCTAACTTGTTAGAGATACTACATATTATAGATTTTTTTATAACCTAACCTGTCAGAGACACTACATATTTGAGATGTTTCACAACCTAACTTGTCAGAGACGCCACAAATTAGAGATGTTTTATTGAAGATGTCTTCTATTGAAGATTGAAGATGTCTTCTAACCTAACCCGCCTAAAACCAACAGTAATAGAGACATCTAATAAATTTCGAAAAACGTCAAACATAATTACAATCGTCTTCTAATCCAAGATATTCAAAAAAAAATATTGTAGACTTTTCAAAGATGACTTGGCGGAAACACTAAACATTTAATTACTCCTAACTTAACCTAACCTAACCTGACATGCCAGAGACACAACACCTAACCTAACGTGTCACAGAACTATGTATTGACGACGTTAATTAACTTAGCTTATCAGAGACGACAGCAATTATAGATGCTGCCTAACCTAACTTGTTAAAAGCTTCCATTTAACTAACAGAGACGTTAAAGTTAGCGACATCTACTAACATAATCTGTCAGAACACACACAATTACAGACATGTTCTAACATAGAGTTGAGACAATTGGTGATATCTATAAACTGAAATGTAAGATATTACAAAAATACGGACATCTCCTAACCTAACCTGCACAAACGACGATTATTTGAAAAAATTCCAAACCTAACCTACAAAGCACCAATGTTTCTCACAATCGCCTGATTTAGAAGAACAAATCAAAATTTCAAATATATTTAAAAGTAATATTATGAAATAAATAAGATATCTTTAAAAAATATTAAAACCTTTCTCTGTATTTTCTCTCTCTTTTGGTCGTATTAAAGTTTACCTTGAGATCATTGGAAGCCAATCTTCTTCTTTTTACATTACGTATGTGGTTAAATATTACTCTAGGCAAACCAGGTGTTTCATTGTATGGCATGTGATTCAGCCACTTAAGTTCGCAGTTATTTTCTGTGGATCCCAAATTGTATATATTTACATCAATCTGTAGGTATGACCTCATTCATCAATCTACCTCCTTAGGCGAAGAGGTTACCCCATGTTTTAGTTCCTATACGAAATATAGAAATACAGTGTAATTTTAGTAATTAATTGATACTTTTAATGTCGTGAAGGTGGAGGGGGGGGGGTAAATATGTGGCAATGAAATTTCGAGACATTTTTCTTGACCTATAAAAGTTCTCATTTTCTGAGAACACTGAAAATATTAACTTATTTGTTTTCATTCGATTTGTTAAAGTTTTTATTTATTGTAGAGATTATTTGTAATATTACATTATATTTACAAATTCTATATTATGTTTTCTTACATTTCTATATTGATTCCATGGTGGGATGTTTGAAAAATCGCCTCCTGAAAATGGTTCAAAAGTCAGATGCAGCTATAACTCCTAAAACTAGTAACTCCATGGAATAAACCAACAAGAAAAAAGTAACATTTAATACAAAATCCGACAAATTCATGCAAATAGCGGTCCCCATGAGAAGTTTAAAAGTTGGCAGTCATATTGGAATATGACGCCCATTTTTCAGAGTTTGTAGAACAGATTTTCAAGTTATATAAAAAAATAACAATTGTCCCCATTTAAAGTTTTTCATTAGAATAATAGCTTACGATATACCAATAATGCCCACGACAAAAGAATCACTCTATAAGAAGTACCGTTCCATAATTGATAAGGAACTGTAATGGTGATTTCATGAAAGATATATTATTACATTAAATTTAACAAAACGTCCCGTATTTGTAGTTGAGTTATATCCTTAGGGAGATGGATGCATTAGGATGAAATGGAGCGATGCGTTGAAGCCGGTATTCTCCTAAGTAGCCTACTGTACCCTGACCTGCGTTTACCATCTCACTTGACTTTTCATAACATAAACACTATTCATTTATATCGACAAATTTAAGATACAAGGGTTAAATAAAGCAATAAAGCTAAAGTTTCAAAATTATTTTAATAATATAAATGATCTACAATTGTTTCGCCATGCGGCATCATCAGTTGTCCGATGATGCCGCAAGGCGAAACAATTGTAGCTCATTTATATTATTAAAATAATTTTGAAACTTTAGCTTTATTGCTTTATTTAATCCTTGAATATGGAGTTTCAACAAGAAATATCTGCTGTTACATTTAAATTAAATTTAAGATTTCACGACAAAACTCAATTTTAAATGTACTAACGTAAAGAGTGTTTGCAGGAATGGTAATTGTTAAGTTTCTTAATTGGGACATCATTGGAATCTCTGATATTAAAAGATTTACATCAAACTTCAAATGGTGGACCTCACCTAAATTTTCTCTATAATAAAATGTTGTATTTTTATTATAAATTAAATCTCATATTGCATAACTATTTAGATCTTTTCTCTTTTTTGAAGTATTAAAGTTCCTAAATCTCATATTGCATAACTATTTATATTCCCCTTTTTCAAAGTATTAATGTTCTTCATACCCCATATTTCATAACTTTTTATATTTTCTCTCTTTTTCGAAGTATTAATATTCTTTATATCTCATGTTACATAACTATTTATATCTTGTCTCTTTTTCGTAATATTTATGTTCTTAATATTTCATATTGCATAACCTATTTATATGTTCTCTATTTTTCGTAATATTATTGTTCTATATACCTCATATTGCATACCTATTTATATATTCTCTATTTTTCGAATTATTAATGTTCTTTATACCCCATATTTCATAACTATTTATATATTCTTTTTTTCGAATTATTAATGTTCTTTATACCACATATTGCATAACAATTTATATTTTCTCTATTGTTCGAAGGATTAATGTTCTTTATAGCCCATATTGCATAACTATTTATATCTTCTCTTTTTTTGAACTATTAATGTTCTTTATACCCCATATTGCATAACTATTTATATTTTCTCTATTATTCGAAGGATTAATGTTCTTTATACCCCATATTGCATAACTATTTATATCTTCTCTTTTTTTTGAACTATTAATGTTCTTTATACCCCATATTTCATAACTATTTATATCTTCTCTTTTTTGAACTATTAATGTTCTTTATACCCCTTATTGGATAATTATTTTATATCTTATCTCTTTTTCGAAGTAATAATGTTCTTTATACCCCATATGCATAAATACTTATATTTTCTCTCTTTTTCGAAGTATTAATGTTCCATAAATCTCATATTGCATAACTATTTATATTCCCTTTTTTCAAAGTAATTATGTTCTTTATACTCCATAGGCTATTTCATAACTTTTTATATTTTCTCTCTTTTTCGAAGTATTAATATTCCTTATATCTCTTGTTGAATAACTATTTATATCCTCTCTCTTTCTCGTAGTATTTATGTTCTTTGTTTCTTATAATGCGTAACTATTTCCATCCTTTTCTTTCTTTCCTTGCAAAAAAAAACATTCAAAATATATCAAAATAACAATAATTAATTGCAGAACAAATTTTAACATTTGTTGCGATATATTGAAAGAATCAACATCAAGATTCGTGGTATAAGATATTCTTGCAACGTAGTTTTTAACATACGGGTCTGGCCAGAACGGGGGAGGGAGAGAGACGTTTATTGCATAAATCTAATTCTTTGCAGACATAGATATAAAAACCCTATATTTATGTTATCATTCGAGACATAAAATCGAGTATGGAATCTCGTTCATCAATTCTTCAACATTTCATTCGACAGATGTTGTTTTCCACAAGTGTATATCCAAGATAAAAAAAATTAAATTGGTTTTTAAATTGGTGTTGCGGTTCATGAAAACAAACCGGGTTCCGCGCAACGTGGTAGCCCCGAATTCAGGACGGAGTCGCCCTATATGGTCCGGACTCTGTTAATTGCGCTTGCCCGCCAGCTCACTTTGACGATATAATTCGCACTTTCCTTGTTTCGATGTTACCCAGTATGACATCAGATTAATGCCTGGTCATTGAGAGATTATCTAGAGAGGTTTTTGTGTGGGAACAGAATCAGTGATCTGGAACATTGCTAATTACAGAGAGTAGATAAATCTCGGTTGAACTAGTTGTCGATGTCTGAACACATTATAAATCATACAGTTTAGATGTACACTTCACGCCTAAGGGATTTTGTATAACAAGATTTAAGTTAAGCTTTAGTACAGCTTTATTAACGAATTTCGAACATTCCAAGTATTACGAACTTTCGTATGAACGCGGACACCAGACCATGAAATGTGCGTCGATCCTACCCATACGAGTAATTTGATATATGTTTTAGCTCACTAACTACATATATATTTAAGAATAAAGTACCTCATCTTATCTGTATCGTGATATTTTTTTTTTCAAAAATGACACGTTTCAGTAATTCTATCCCATCATCAGGTAAACTAACACAAAATTATTTTATCTTTTAAACATATTTTGACGGATTATAAATTACGGTACTTTTACTTTACTATATTCAATTAGTAACGTTAATATTTAAAAAAATGAGTTCATTTATTAAAATTTTATAGACTTCTGATTTTGCTCCAATTTGTTTTGTTGGTACAATTGAATAAACCAATGGTTAGCCCGAAAAAAAGGTTGGTAAATTTGAATACTTTGACAGGTTTTCAAATTTAAAAAAAATTATAGAATAAATTACAATTCTAAACCAAAATTGACTACTATATTACATCCTAAAATGTTTATAGAGCGAGAAGTAACAATAAATAATATTACAGCTACTGTACACTTGAATTAAACACCAGTCATAGAGAGAATGAATACAAAATAAATGCTTTATGGATGGTTTACATCTTGTATTGTGTCTGTGATTTATTAGTCATTGATGTTTATAAACCCTGGAATGCTGAACGACTAATTTTGACCCTCTTAAAATTGTAGTTACCATGTATTTGGCAATTCCGAGAGACATTAGTTAAATATGCACCTATTTCCATGTAGTCCTGGGTTAGATCCCTCTTTTTCATCTTTCCTATCGTGTGTCTACCCTTGAGTCTTGTTATCTTCCGACCTTTTAGAGTGTTCGTAGCTCTTTTTTGTATGTGTTCTTTTTTTCCTTCCGTTCTTTCCTATTTTGTGAGGTGATTATGATCGACAGGTGGTCTGCCTTTTAACAAAGTGGAAAAAATATTAATTTGAAAACGGAAACCGTACCACTGATGATTCAGTGGAAGGGTGGCCCAATTAAAATAAAATACTTTAATTAATTATGAATATACAGAGTGTTTAAAAAATGTTTTCATGATATTTAACATTAAACATTTTAAACTGCTGCCATTTTGAAAAATTAAATAATGACTTTTGTTTATGGTATACTGTTATGAAGTAGCATAAATAATGTATGTACCAAATTTGAACCACAAATAGTATTAGTTCCATACTTATACCGTTTATTTGTAAAAAAAAAAAAAAAAAAAAAAAAATGGAGGCAAAACAAAAATTAAACATTTTAAGACATTTGTTTATATGAACTTCTTTCCTTTAAATGATCCAATAAAGAGAACACTAGAGAATTATTTGACCACATTTTTTAACACCCTGTATACAAGTTATATCTAGTTTTAGAGAAACTGCAAAGAATGTCACTATTACGTAAATTATAACTTATTAATTTTTTTGTCACAACTTTAGAAAAATAATGCACATGATAGAAACGCATACAAAAATGTAAAGAGGTTTTTAACAGGTAGATATTGAAAATTTAATGGGACTTTGTAATCCTTAGAGAAAAATTTATGTTAAGTATTAGTAAAGCTTCAATAATAAATTTCGGAGATTCTACCTGTTGTGATCTTCCTCATGACAACCTCAAAAGACCATGAAATGTTCACTGATCACACCTATCATTTTCGGTTCACTGTATATTTTCATACTTATCAGTAAACATTCTAGAGTTCCGGTTTTGCTCAAATTTGATTAGTAGACTTGATTTTAAACAATATCGTCAATATAGCTATCGATATTCAAATTTCCAGAAAATGTTTTTTAAAGATAATATCGGAGCCTAGTATTTCTAACTACATTTGTAAATATTTTTGTAGGGGCTATTGGTCAAGTGATACATAAAATTGTGTTTCTGTATATAAAAATGAATACACGACGTTTCGAGAGGGTAAATAAACTTTGTTCTATCACGTGTTAACGGTAGTTGATTTATACTCTTGAAACGTCGTGTATTAGGTTTTATATTCTGACGTGATGGTCCGATTTAAGCATATTAATAACATAAATATTCTTAAAATAAGAAAACAGTAAATAATATCACAGCTACTGTACACTTGATCAAAACACAATCCACAGGAAGAAATAATGATAGTTTAATATTATACTGTAAAATTGAAACTGGAAATACTCTTGTTTATACAATGAGCTGTTATTGTAAACCCAATGTGGACACAAATATTCTGTTTTTAAAGTTATTTGGTAATGACGGATTATGTGTATTATAAAGAATTAAGTTTAATCGGACATTTGCGATCATTTATTTTATTTATTTATTATTTCTAAAACCTTTACACATGTTATAGAACTAATCAATGAACTGTTATAACAGTGACAACAAGGCAGCTAAATACAAATACAACTGTATTAACAACAACATAAACAAACCGGTCCTTATATAATTACAACAAATAGATCCATATATAATTATAACAAAGATATCCTATATAATTACAACAAACAGGTCCTCAATAATTACAACAAATAGGTACTTTATAATTACAACAAACAGGCCCTTATATAATTACAACAAACAGGTTCTAATATAATTACAACAAACACGCCCTTATATAATTACAACAAACAGGTTCTTATATAATTATAACAAACAGGCCCTTATATAATTACAACAAACAGGTTCTTATATAATTATAACAAACAGGCCCTTATATATACTAAAAAACATGTCTTTATATAATTACAACAAACAGGCCCTTATATAATTACAACAAACAGGTTCTTATATAATTACAACAAACAGGCCCTTATATAATTACAACAAACACGTTCTTATATAATTATAACAAACAGGCCCTTATATAATTACAACAAACAGGTTCTTATATAATTATAACAAACAGGTCCTTATATATACTAAAAAACATGTCTTTATATAATTACAACAAATAGGTCTTATATCTATATAATCACAAGAAACTAGTCCATATATGATTACAACAAACAAGTATTTATAAATTTACAACAACCAGATCCTTCTATATTTAAACCTAACAAATCCTTATATTATAATTACAACAAACAGGTGCTATATAATTACAACAAACAATTCCTTGTATAATTAAAACAAACAGGTCCTTATACAATTACAACAAACAAGTCCCTATATAATTAGAACATACAAGTCCTATATAATTACAACAAACAGATCCTTATGTAATTACAAAAATCAACTCCTTTATAATAATAACAACAAACGGTCCTATACAATTACAACAAACATATGCTTGTGTAATTACAACAAACAGGTACTTATATATAATTATAACAAACAGGTACTTATATAATTACAATAAACAGATCCTTATATAATTACAACAAACAGGTCCTGTTATAATTACAACAAACAAGTCCTTATATTATAATTACGACAAACAGGTCCTTATATAATTACAACAAACAAGTCCTCATATTATAATTACGACAAACAGGTCCTTATATAATTACAACAAACAAGTCCTTATATTATAATTACAACATTCAGGTAATACATACTTACGACAAACAGGTCCTTATATAATTACAATAAACAGATCCTTATATAATTACAACAAACAGGTCCTTATATAATTACAACAAACAAGTCCTTATATTATAATTACAACATTCAGGTAATACATACTTACGACAAACAGGTCCTTATATAATTACAATAACCAGATCCAATTACTTTTAAAATTAAATATAAGTCGTCCAAATTAGTTTATTATAATTAACTCCTTAACTGGTTACTAGAGTGGTGTATTAATTTGATGGGGATAAGCGATTTATGATCTCTTAAGGGAATCGGCAACACCGATTTCCTTCTAGTGTGGCTAATATAGGTTAGCACAACGCTACCCAGGTATTAATTAATTAATTATGCTCCCAAGCAACCTTAATGTATTCTATTTGTTTCAGTTTTCTCTGTGAGTGGTAATTTGGAATCATCTATAATTTTAATTTATAACCAAAATAATAATGTTTTCCATCAAATATTTAACATTATTAGGGTAAAATCACAATGGAATATTTTATTTTTAAACAATAATTTATCATAAAAGAATATTAAATAAAGATAACGTATTGACAAATTAAAGTATGCATTTACTAAGCACTTCGATTTCATGTTAAAATGTCGCTAAAAACACCAAAGTTGTTATATCCGTACATTATTTAAATTATCACAAATAATCTGTAAATAGTTGTATTTAATAGAACAACAGCTGGGTTAGGACGTCTCCTTACAAGTTCCGTTTACTGTTGAACGCTTCATTTCGTTTCTCCGTCTATGTCTCGGTCATTAGCTTCATCACAAGACCATTGCAATACTAACACTGTATTGTCTTGTTTTACTTATTTTATAATGAAAGATTACAAAAATATATAAATATTCTAATTTAACCTTTTTTTTTTAGTAGAATAAAAATTAATAATATTTGTTTTTAAAAGACGATAACCTTTCCATTTACGAGATCCAAGCTTGAGATTGTTCCTACTTTAGTTACTTAAATTAAGAGATTGTCAGCCTAAATAATAATTTGTAAAACGTAAATAAAAATAAATAAGGTTATCGCTAAAAAATTGTATTATTTCAAATTAGACAAAAATATATAATTTAAATATATTTATAGACAAAAAATGTATTCGTGAGAATTTATTAAAATGATAAATAATTACATCTGAACATATAAAACACATAATGCACATTTTTCAAAACAGCAAAATCAAATATGGAACATGATTTAAACAGTAAAACAATAATCAAATACTCACGTATGAAACAGATAAAATACTTACAGTAAACATAAAACATTCAAAATTACTCTTATACAGCCAAAGCCAATTTCTTGATAACTTACAAAAAATTTCGAATGTAAGCTTCGTATTATTAGAGTGTTCTAATGTAAATATTTTGGATATAGTGGTTGTAGATTGTGTGATCATTCAGATACACAATAAAATGTAATATTGGTTAAAATACACAAGAAACCAATGTCAATGTAAACTTTATTTTTTTAAACTATTTTAATTTAATACTATGTCAAATAAAATTAAAATTTTCAAATTTTATCTAACCAAATTGAGTTAGCATCTATAAATGTTAAATGATATAGACTTAACAAATAGTTTTTATAATGAATTGTATTGTCATATAATGTAATACATTTTGATTTGAAGTGCAATATACTAATAAAATCATTCATGAAAATTTAAGAAGAAATTATTTAAAAAATTTAAACTGTGTTAATACAAGTTTTGTTTCGTAATTTAAGTTAATATCGTTTTACAAAAACCTTTAAAATTACATATAAATCACGTGACCATACATTTTTTTAAAAAGTATCAGGTCATTCCTTTACCATATTTGAAATTTTCTACCTAACTCCTATCCTTCCACGCCCTTAAATCCAAAATTGAAGAACTTGGACCCCTCACTACAATGAAGTTTAAAGTATAAATTTCTCTTCAGCCACACTGTATAGGCCCTACAGGTTGTCAAAAAAGTCTTGGGACCATTAAGTAACTTTTAAACTTTAAAATGTAAAAAGTTCAAATTTTAGCAATGTTTTGGTGTAAAAATACCATAGTAAATTACCACCCCATAATGTTTGCGCCAATATTTTTCTATCAAGGCTTTTAAAATGATATGTCACTCAATCGGTTTTACATTTAAAAATCTAGTTGATCCCCCCAAAACCCCTATTTTGAAGACGGAGGAATTTAATTCATATGCTAAATAATACTTTTTTAAAACCATAAAATATTTGCAAAATTTCATTAATTTGTCTAAAAAATGAAAATATACCACAGTCACTCCTTTATAAAATCTAAAATTCTAAATTCAAGATATTCAAACTACACTTTGGTGAAATGTTTAAGTTTTCAAAAGAAAAGATATTTACAGTTCTGGAAAATTGCGAGGTGGGTTAAATTAACATTTCCTACACTTCATAATCTTGCTTCCTAATTTTTGGCAAGTGTGTTTTTGTCAAAATTACAAATGTTATTAAAACCGGTAATGTCTATTACGGGTTTTGTGAAATTACCTCTAAGATAGCGTCAGTACAATATCACTTTGTGATAGATAAATCTGTGGCAAAGATTCATCAAACAAAAACTTTTATAAATTTAAAGCAAGCTATATCCTAAGATTTATTTATTTATTTTTTTTTTGTAAAAACTCTTCTGTTTCACTATGAATGAAAAGTTTATTATAAATAATTAAATTGTACAAAAATATTGCACTAATCTTTTCATTCACATATCCTCAAAAACAAATAGACCTACTAGTAAAATTAATATTTGTGTATCTCCCCAAAAAATAGATTTTCTTAAAAATGTCTACCTAAAATGATTGTAGCAACGTAAGTTTCCAAAATCATAACACTCTGTAATATTACAAATTTCTCCGCTCTTACTATCCTTTCCTTTATCCTATCCTGAAAAAATTTCATCCCTGTCGATAGGTTAAAACTTGAGGAATTCATTAGACGAAGAAGAACACTTTATTGGTGCATAGTTTCCATTGTACAATATTCCTTTATTAGATTCTTTGTGATAAAATAACGATGCAGTCTCGTCTCACAGGAGGTATGTGTAGTAGTCTGTTATAAAGCTTAGAGAAGAAAAACTGATTTAACGACATTCTGGGAAATAGTTTAGCAAGTCGTTAAATGTTAACATTTTGATTTATTTAGCGTTAAATTTGTTTTTATAATACATGTTGCGAATCTGTGTGTTCACATAACAGCATAAAAACATCGTGAAAGTTTGTCTTATAAATATACATGCATAAAATAAAACACTAATTTTTTCTGGTTGTTTAAAGGGAAAAACCTGTCGGTTATCAATGACATTGAAAAAAGGGATAAGAACATAAATTAAATACCATTAGCTTTCGAATACTCTAATAGCTTGTAATATTTACACTATCAGGTGATTAACGATCACCTGATTGTTGTACTTATTCTTGCTCGGCGTGCGTAGAAAAAGACTTTTTTCTCGCACGGTGTGCGAAGAAACGTGATAAATACGTAACTAAATTGTAAACAGCTCTGAGTGTGGAAAAGTGCACTTTAAAGTGATTTTCGACATGCTGTTAGTCAGTTATGGTTGTCGTAAGTCTTTAAGTACTTTAGCAAACTTAAGTAAATAAAAATAGAAACATTAAAGGGGATTATAGTGTACACATTTAAATTCCTATTGAATTCCAGAAAAATCTTTTTGAAAATATGAAAACGGTGGACATTTTGAACATTTTTTGTTCATGTTTTTTTGTCGTATTCGATTTACTACACAGGAACTTTCAATTCTGCATGTAATACTATCAACTCCATTTATCTGCGATGACAGTGAGCGAAATTATTCTCAAAAACTGTAATTTCCATCCCTGATCTCCCATGAAAATGTGATATCCATACAGTTACGAGATCTGTAAGGACAGAGTCACACACACGAGCGTAGCGAGTACAATCTCCTTCGAGGTCCGCCAGGTTGAGACACTGAATCGAGCGAAGTGAGTGGAACCTTTTTAATATATTCATATTTACGAGGTCACTTATGTGTAAGCCGTCTTCAAAAAGTAAAGGTACACAATTAGTATGTTCAGGAAAGCTTCAGGATAAAACCTCTTGATCTATCAACACAATTTAACATTTCCTACAAGGCTTAAAAAACCACTTATGGGCGTTGAATTAAGAGGTTCTGTTTGTATTACATTGTATAATGGGCCTGGGAAAGTACCTTGATGCCACCCAACAACTTGTTTTGTTATGCTAGTTTTTTTTTCATTATGAATTAAGGAAGCAATTTAAATGCGCATAAACTATAGAGAATGTTGCACCAACGTTCTCAAACAATCGTCCTCAAAATAAATATTTATTCCCACGAAAATATGATATTCAAACGTGAGAAATAAAGAAATAGAGTATTTTTCTTTTAAAAACATTTTTGGAACGGTAAACTAGTAGTGAGGTAAGACTGCGTCCGCTCAATTTGAATTTTTCATCGGTAACTCTGTTTAAAAAAAAAAATTAATAACTGTGATTAACCAGTACATTTATTATTGTTTTAAGAGCTAAATTTGAGAACATAATTTGACTAAAATTGTTACAACATATACTGAGAAATTCTAAAATTAGAAATGTATTGTATACTAATTTAATGTAATTTCAGAATAAAATGGCGGACGGAGAAGAAGGCATTATTAACATCTAGAGCATACTATTTACTCAAGTAGTTATTTTTCCAAATTATTATTTTTTATTATTCTAAAGTTGTCTCTACCTCTGTGACTGAAGATATGAGCAAATTAAAATGTAAATAAACAGTGGAAAAACTGCACTAACTATCTACCATAATCATTCTCAAAATCAATTCTTAAACAAAAATAATATTAGTCTATACTTATCTCAATTAGTCACCCATAAAATAAATATCTCTAATCTATACTTATTTAATAGATTAGGGATTTTTGTGAATAGAAATTCTCCTACTGTTTTTAACCGATTTTGGCGTTTGGGGTATCCTTGGATAGGTTGTTTCCGCCCAAATTTCAAAAATATGTAACTTCAAGGAAAGTAGAAGGGGTGAAGTTTTTACAATATTTATCAAGGAATTTATAAATATTTGTAATTAAAATATCTGGCAAGATTTTATAAACGTCTAGTGGCTTTTTATTAAAAATTTGTTGTTATGGGGAAAAAAACAAACAGAATAACACATTTAAACTACTCCAATCAAATAATATCAGCTGTTATTTATTTAAACGAAAGTAATTCAAAGTAAACTAAAGGAAAACGTGGTTATTTGTTAAAGAAGTGTTGTTATTTGTGTTGTGATTATTTGTTTCTGACGAAATATGGTAGGCTATATATTAGTTCGTTTTGACTGACTTGTGCAATGTTTTAAAATGATGTTTTTAAGTTTGTTAATAGATTTTCCAATGTTTTCCATTAAGTTTATTGAACAGTTTCTCACTGTACTTTTAAGAGTAACAATGCCTCCAATTAGAGGGAACAGAAACTTATACCGAAGGGGTGTTTATCACCCTACATGAGAATAATTTCCGTGGACTTAACAATGAGGAAACGAACATTGATTTGTATAAACGAGCACTAAGGATTCCAGCCCAAGTTATAGGATTTACGGTTGGAGTGATAAATGAGCGCTTCAAATCAAAAACACAATATTATTTATAATGTACAGGATCGGACACATAATAAATAAATATTAATAATATCCTAATTCCCTATCCCTTAACAAAACTATTTTCTAAAGTTGCTAGGGAGATGTTGCCTATTTTATCTGAGGCCGTGACGTCATCGGAAAACGATTAAAAGTTCAAAGGCTCGACCTAATTGTAAGTTTAATGTCCGGGCAACATCGGCTAATGCGCCTCTTGCAGTTTGTACCCCCTCACCCCACTATTACGATGCAATGGCGTTTTCTTTAGCTCAACTTAAATTGGTTCTTTAAAATATCTTTAAACTTTATTTATGTTAACCAATGAGAAGGCATTGACACTATTTTTTTTTATTAATATATGTTAACTCTATTTTTGTATATTGTATTTTTATACTATTTTCATAAAAGATAAGTTGCAAATTTGTCAATGCAATAAAAAAATTTAAAAAAATTTTTGAAATTTTGTACTGATGTTTTTTTATGAACGTTCCATTACGTATGATTTTTATAACACTTATTTGGAATTTAATACCATTTGTTTAAGGAAATTAATAAATATAACTTATTCTATTAGGAATAAAAATCCTGATTATATTTATATATATAAAAGAGAAAAATATTTTACACATTTAGTTTTATATACAGTTTCATTATATCGGATACGTATATGTTTTGAAATAATTCTGATGACGGATAACTGAATGCAGAAACAATAATTCATTCTTTAAATGTAATTCTATTCGAACGTTTTAAGGATAATTGAATTTATGCCGCTTAAAGAAAAACGTATATTTTTTTTCCAATTGTTTGGCGTAGTGAGCTTTATAAGGCTCAAAAATGTGTCTATGTTCAACTGTTGTTTACAGTTCTGAAGGGAAAATAGGAAATCAAATATCTAGATAAAGTCATATACAGCGTGAAACGTAAATAAACTATATAAAACTTTCTAAAATATTCGGAAAGAAAAATAAACACCAATGAATATCAATATTTATGGGAAGCTCACATGAGCAAATATTCTCATTTTGTCAAATCAACTGTTAGTATTAATGGATTCTTATTTATAAATACAGCTAAAATAAATAACATTCAGCATATAATTTTTTACACTGTATAAAATTATTTTTTCTATGAATATTTACTGCAAAATAGTAATGAAAGGTGTGTGGTGGAAGTGGATAAGTGATAAGTGAATATGATACAAAATTTATGATGGACTGCTTTTTTTAGGTATTTCTATTGCTTTTTTTTTTTTTTTTTTTTTAATTCTTTCGTTCTCCTTTTCGATTTTGTTTATGACTTTTTAATGAATTTGGAAGTTTGTTATTTTTCTTGGTAAATTTTGGCTTGATGTAATTTGGATGAATTTGATCCGAAAGGTAAATTTAAAATGTTGAATCAATTCATGGAGGCATAAATAAATGTATATATTCCACTTAACAATGGTCTAAGCTAGCATATTATACATAACCTACTTAGCTGTTATTGATCATACAAATCATTATATTTTGTTCTTAGCGTCTGTGACATCTTTTATTTTACGCGTTTCGAAATTTCTTCCATCTTCAGATATGGACGTCGTTATCACATTAAAATTAAAA
>OY740774.1:75047178-75181461 GCA_963513935.1 Aphrophora alni
CACCTTAAAATTAAACAAACTAACAGACTAAAATTACAAATGTAAAATTGAATAACACACAAATTTAAACTGAACTTTAAATGTCAGGTGCGCACCATGGAACCTCGGAACCGACTTACTTCAAAGGTTTCTTGTAAACACTCCATAGCCTTATTCTTATCGTGTACTCTAATTGCTGTATCGTATAATGCGTTGGATTGGAAGTTCAGATGTTTGTTCAATAAATGCTTCGGGTCATTTTTAGAGGCCTTATAAATTTCAAACTCTTCGATGGCATCCATAAATCTTTGTATGTTGCATAGTGTAATGCTTTCAATTTGGAATCAAAGTTAGTGTAATTGTGATCACTGTCAATAATATGTCGACCAAAATTTGAATTTGTGGTATTGAGATTGTTTTTTTGTTAGATGCTCTTTAAACCTGTTTTAAAACTTCTACCGGTCACAGTCGTCAAATGTGATTTTATACACTTCGGTGCTGTTATAGTGCGGAAGGCAACCGAAAAATTATTTTGGTTAAGTTTGTTTATTAAGGATTTCATGAAGGATATTTCCGTACTCAGCTGCTATAAAATATGATTTCTCTTGAGTATTTTATCTATTATGACTTCTTGTTTCCATTGGCTAGGCAATGTATTCAGTTCCTCCTGGAAACTAGTACAATGATATTGATCAGTATACTTTTATTTAAAACTCTGAATCTTTCTTCCTGGATCTAAAAGATGTTGCCTGTTTAGATGCTTTCAATAGAATATCCCAAAATCTTATTTTTTCCTTCTTCATCATAAAGAGTTCCTTTTGCACCCAAGTGATTCTCTCTCTCTCTCTCTCTCTCTCTCTCTCTCTCTCTCTCTCTCTCTCTCTCTCTCTCTCTCTCTCTCTCTCTCTCTCTCTCTCTCTCTCACGTGAAAAACGGCAATATATGGATATTTATAACTTTTTGTGATTTAAGTTTTGGTATGTTTCTGATTGGTGATGGTGAATATGTTTAATTGGGTGATTTTTATGTTATCTACAATTATGTAGCCTATAGGCTAATCTTATAACTTTAGAATTTCGGTATCGTTACAGTGGGAAATATTTAGCAAATTATCATTATTTGTTGGATCAAATAGGCAGTACAATTTAAGCAAGACCCGATTGGTCTTGTAACTCAGGTTCTTGCGCCGTATGTACAATATTTTCTGCGTTCAATCCTCTAGGGGCTTAGAAATGTTACCGTGTTGACCCACCATCATGAAAAAATAGGTACAACTAGTAGCGAATTCTGTTTTAAAAAAATTGAATTACGGCGACGGGAACTTGTACCGTCCCTCACATCGCCAGATTAAAAGCCGTCTAACAAACCGACAACAGGTTATTACGCTAAGGATTTATAATAGGAAGAAATCCTGCGGTAAAATTACTCATTAGTAGATTGCAGGATTGTATCACGAAGACCTCAGATACAAGTTACCGTAATCCACAGGTTCCCTAACAATCTATGAACACTAATAATTTAATCAAACTGCTCGTGGATTTCTCTCGGCAATCACACGAGGTCACGTTATATCGTTACTACGCACAGATACACTTCGATATTTAAAACTCGGAATGAAGTGATTAGAAAGTCACAGTTTGGCGGGACCGTAAACAAGTCTACAAACGGATTAATTGATTCCCGGTTTAAAGGGGAAAAGATTGTTGACATAAAATAATTCGCGTGTTTCCTAGCTATAAAATATCCAACTTTTGTCAGCCGCGCTATAATTTTTATGTTTTGATACGTAAAAGAATGCGAACCATGTACGCAGGTTGTAAATCTAAGGTAATTAGTGTTTTAAAAGTTACACTAGAGGTTAATCCGTGACCGTAGATTTAATCACAGATGTAAAATATTCTGTGGGAATTAATAAACTTAATAAGGTTATGTAAACATTAGACAGGCTGTTCAACTCTGCGTATTGAAGTTTGTTTTAAATGTTATAGTTCATTCTATTTTACATTACTTTTAATTAAAAGTCTGCAGGAACTATCTAAGACTTGCGTTTCCATTAAACTATTTCCACGCAGACATTTTAATGATCGACTGTATCTGATCTAATTAAAACTAATTTCTTTTGAGTCTACTACTATTAAACGAGACATTCTTGTTTGTTTATAAAGTTTATCTTGAAATGTGGCGAAGGATTTTGTTGAAATAATGTGAATATAACGTACTCAGGTGCGAAAAATCTGTGTAGTAGAGTCTCCATTAAAAAAACTCATTTAAGGTTAAATAACCTCAATTAAAAGGTCATCCCTTCCAAGGGCCAATTGCGAGGTTTCACATTTAATTCTTACTATGTTAGGCTCTCTAGCGTCTCTCAATTGTACGTGGCTTCTACTTATTAAAAATAGGAGTAAATCATATTTGTAAATTTGAAAACAGTTCTAACGATTTTACTGAAAAGGAGTCAAAATAGAGTTAAGAATAATGGAGAAAACGATTTAGGCAAAACTCTTGAATTTGAGAATACTCATTTAGGGTGTAAATAATTAGGTAATTGTTTATTTAAAGACGAAAACCCTCCATATCATGGTCACCTAAAAAACAAAGAGCATAAATACCCCTAACCCTGGAATAAGTCCAGTTTTTTAAAGATATAAACTTGTCTATTTTAGGTCTTAAAATCGAAATTTTAGTGACACCGATCAAGGTTAATTTTGCCAATTATTGGTAACCGTAATATATGTCTTTAAGTTATGATTATACACGCGGGTAAGGTTCGTTATCCTTCACATTTCCTTAAAATTTGAACGAAATCGCTTGAGACGACTTTGAGAAATTGATTATTTTCTAACAACCCCAAGTCAATTTTTCCTCGTTGTTAGCTCAAAAACCGGCATTTTCTGATCGATGACAACATATATGTTTTGTTTTGATCCTTTTAAAAAAATTATAAAATCATAATTTTGTGTTTTTATCTTATAGTACCCTCAATTTTGAATTATGGTAGAAATTAAACAGGTCCCCGATAAACGGCCCGTATACGCTCGCATACTAAATTTATTAAAATTGGTCTACGCTTTTGGGCTCTAGAGACGGATAAACTATAAACGGACATCAAAACGGATGTAGCTAAATAAAATACATCGATTTTTTTATCCATCACTTAATTTTATCTACATAACTTATATTAATATTAAATACCGTACAAATTATTTTACAGAGTTGTAAATTATATTGACACGGAATTAAATATCACTTTTCTTTAACTTATCACTGATCTCTATAAAGTTCTTGTCGAACCAACCTTAGTAAGTATTTTTTCTAGAAGTTTGTGTACTAATTGCACCTGAGGATGACGAGTTAGTAGAAGAAACGACTTCTAGAATTTTTTCTTGTTTTAAATTGTGAATTGTTTCATAAATTATTGATTACGAATTCTGTACAAGAATTGCCCAATATATTTTATTATTTTATAAAACATTTTTGTCATATGATTCAACCACTTTTAAAACAATATTAATTACATAGTGTTAAATTTTTGTCCATTGTTAAAAGTATATACGATTAGTTTGTACAGTTTACTAACATTTAAGAGTATTTTTTAATAATGTATCGGCCTAACGAACTTTACAAAATGTAATACAGGGAAATGTTGTAATTACTGTCTTAAAATAAACCATAAAGCTGGCAATGTTATTTGAACCATATAAACGCCCACACTGTGTGGGTACACAGTAGTTACACACGAGCAAAATTTTTAGAGCTAATTTTCAGAAAATTTTTATTTTTTACTCGGGCAACCTATTCTGAGTCTCTAAATATGGTTAATATAAGCAAACATACCTAATTTTAAGTTTTGATTGTTTACACTTACGACAGACAGACATGATTCCAAAAATCTCTTTTTTAGGCCATAGGACCTCAAAACGGATATATTTGCATTACTTAACATCGATTTTTGACCCATCGTATTACTTTCTACGTAGACTGTATGATTAAATAGAAATTACTAATAAATTAAATGGATCGTCTCATTTTGTCATCGTCTTCTATAAGGTTCTTCTAAAACTCACTTTAATATTTATGTTTTCTAAGAGTTTAGGTGCTAATTGCACCTGAGTCATTAAAACGTCTTCTTAATGGCGTCACTTTCTTGTGGATTATTCATAAATAATTAATTACGAATATTCTATAAGATATTTCCTATGTATTTAATTATATTTAGTATTTTTTTACGAATTGACATCACGTTTAAAAAATTAAAAAGATTTTGTTTAATACAAGTCGATTATTAAATGTATATTTTCGTACCATTTTACTAAACATTCAACAGTAATTTAAACAATTTATAGGCCTAACAAACAATAAAAATGGTATGATACTGTCATAAAACATTAACCCATAAAGTTTGCAATGGTATTTGTCACATAAACACGCCCTCAAGACGTTGCCGTTACTAGGATTTCCGTTCTTGTTGTGCGACGCTCATCCGGTTTAGAAACTTTATTACGTGACATTTTATTCTGAAAATTTCCTTTTCAAATTACTCCTTCTGCTTTAGAAATGTATAAGCGTAAGGGTTGCTATTAGAAAAGAGGGCGGATGTTGGATTGTTTATTGTTTGTAAAAGTATAAATGTGGGTGTGTTAACTCTGACTTTGGTCTTGGATATTAAATTTATTTATTATATTTATTTACTTTTTTGGTGTTGTAGACAATTACCAAGAAATTAAATATTTAGTTTTGTGTTGATAACTGTGTTATCTTTTGAACTACAGGATAAATTAAATAAACCATTTTGTTCGTCATTAAAATATGAAAATATTTTATCTCTTGTAAACTTAACGGTTCTCGAGATACGTTAAAAATTTTAAACGGCTGCCATTTTGAAAATATAACAATAAAGTTTTTTTGGCACACGTATAAACGGTTAAAATACAAATGTGTTTACAAAATCTGAATTTATTATCTTATTTATTTACAAAGTTATATTTAAAAAAAGAAGAAAATGGCGGATACCCGGGACTTATTTCTTTGTTTTCATTTCAAGAATGAGCTCTGAGAGTGTCGGAACTTCATAAAACACCCTGTAATATTCCAATATGTTGGGTCGAGTATCGACGTATCCATGAAAGCAATCGTGTTTTAATTTTAAAATTTGTTATTTCTTATGAACTTACATTTTAAATGTAAAACCAGAACACTTGATTTTAATTCCTCTTTGTAAAATACCCTTTTCTTATTAAATAAACCTTTTACTTCCAGACGAAGATTAAGAAGTCTTTATTTCTTTAGTGGTTTTGCTAGTGGAGAAATACTACTTCTTGTTTGTTCTTAATTCCTCTTTTGTATTGCCGTGAAATAACTATTACATAGTGTAATCGTGGATTAAAGTCTTTATGTTTATATTGAGTTGTATTTACTAAGCAGTACAATGAAAAGTTAAGGTAATACGTTTTTTGATGAATAGAAACTTTGTTACTTGAACAATGAAAGTTAAGTGGCGTGTGATACACTACAGGATACTAGTTCAAATCATTGTGTAAACCCCTACCCTCAAGCCGACTAATAGTCATCATAGTAACAGCCAAACTTAACGAACTTCATAGCCTGTTGAATCGCACGCTCGCGTTTAAGCCCTTTAATTTTAATATATGTGATTAGATTATTTTAAATGTGTTCAAGGGGATTCGGCAATATCTCGGGAAATGATTCTGTACCTAAAAAAATATCATATGATCGTAGGTCTAAAATCGCTGCGTAAGCTAGTTACGGCTTATGAAAGATTACGCCCGAATTTCTGACCAGTAATATGCGGCCATATTGAATTTCACGGACATAAAAAGTTTTATCTCTTGATAACGGGAGTTGATTTATTCTTTCGAAAAGTTAAGTATTAGTTTTTATTTACACTAATAATGGCATATATCGTTTACAGTAGGCTTACACATAACGTACATAAAAAACAAAACGTGTATTGCTTTACAGTACATATAACAAAAATAATCAACACATAAAAAATACAAAACGTTTATTGTTTTACAGTACAAATAACACACTTAAAACACAAAATGTTTATTGTTTTACAGTGCATATAACACACTTAAAACACAAAATGTTTATTGGTTTACAGTACATATAACACACATAAAACACAAAATGTGTTTTGTTTTACAGTGAATATAACACACATAAAACACAAAACGTTTATTGTTTTACAGTGCATATAACACACTTAAAACACAAAATGTTTATTGTTTTACAGTGCATAACACAAATAAAACACAAAATGTTTATTGTTTTACAGTACATATAACACACTTAAAACACAAAATGTTTATTGTTTTACAGTGCATATAACACACATAAAACACAAAATGTTTATTGTTTTACAGTGCATAACACACATAAAACACAAAATGTTTATTGTTTTACAGTACATATAACACACATAAAACACAAAATGTGTTTTGTTTTACAGTGAATATAACACACATAAAACACAAAACGTTTATTGTTTTACAGTGCATATAACACACTTAAAACACAAAATGTTTATTGTTTTACAGTACATATAACACACTTAAAACACAAAACGTTTATTGTTTTACAGTACATATAACACACATAAAACACAAAATGTTTATTGTTTTACAGTACATATAACACACATAAAACACAAAATGTTTATTGTTTTACAGTGCATAACACACATAAAACACAAAATGTTTATTGTTTTACAGTACATATGACACACTTAAAACACAAAATGTTTATTGTTTTACAGTGCATATAACACACATAAAACACAAAACGTTTATTGTTTTATAGTACATATAACACACATAAAACACAAAATGTTTATTGTTTTACAGTACTTATAGCATACATAAAAATAGAACATGTTAATTTTATCACAGTACATATTACAAACATAAAAAATATAAATCGTTTATTGTTTTACAGTACTTATAACACACATAAAACACAAAACGTTTATTGTTTTACAGTACATATAATATAAATAAAAAATAGAAACATTTTATTGTTAACAGTACATATAACACACGTATAAACACAAAAAGTTTACTGTTTTTGTTTTACAGGACATATAACGTATACATTAAAATAGATTTTTTTTTGTTTAACAGTACATATAACATACGTAAAAACACAAAAAGTTTATTGTTTTTGTTTTACAGGACATATAACATACATAAAAATAGAAAAGTTTATGGTCTACAGTACATATAACATATTATATAAAACAAAATGGTTATTGTCTTACATTACATACAACACACATAAAAAAAAACTATTATGTACATAACTACTTTTGATAGCTAACAGTAAATAAAATCTCTTGTTTATTACTCATATTTGATTTATAAATTATCGTTCAATTATAAAAAGAAATCTATGAATATAGCCTAATCAATAAAAAACTATAAACCCAAATTATAAATCTTCAAAAGGAGACACAAGAATGTAAACGAGAGTTAACTAATCCTGACCGCTGTATGCAACAATTCCTAGCTGTCAAAACTAGGCTTACTTCTTTTTGCGAAAGTACAATAACACAGTATTTAAAAACTGTTTTTACATTTGTATACTTATGAATGAAACTGTGATATTTCTCTTTCGAACGATTTTTATAAAAATTGATTAAAAAAACTTTTTATAAAAACGTGTAACTAAAGAATAACAAGCCGATATATTGGCTCAAGGCCTTTTAGATTACGAATTAGTAGAATGGATAAATCGACATTCGGGATTCAGTATTATTTCCTGATCTTATATTATATCGGCTAAACGTTGTAAAATTTGGAAAAAAAGTTACAGTATAAACATTACTGAAAGATAGTACATAGAAGACAGAAAGAGAATAAATAAAGCTAGGACAACTATTTCAAAGGTGAACCTCTCCATCAATCGCGTTTTATTCAAAGAAATTCCGCAGAACAACTTCTAACCCACCCACTGCATTCAGTCTAAACTCTATTGACCTTACACAGTTCCACTCAAGATATCCGATCCGTCAGTGCCACGTCCTAATCCACAGTTTTACACCACCAAATCACACCCACGTGTTAAACCTAACCTAAACCTGTTTGCAGACTTGTGGTTTGATCATTAAAATATTATCCCTTCAAGAAGTTCTTCTACATCATTAATCATAGATTTTATTTCTTGTTGTAACTCAAACACGATGTCATCATGTCATGTTTTTAATTGTTGTTTTAATTACGTGTTTGTTTGTTTAATGGTTGTTGAAATACGAAATATTAACTCTTCTCTTCGATTACTGTATTGGATGCTACACGTGTATTTTAAAGAAACTTTCAGAAAAATATTCTGCATAAAGAAAAAAGTACACATAAACAGCTCCATTATTGGTAAGTTTCTTGCCTATCCACCATTAAAAATAACTTTGTAAATATATAAGGTATTGAGTTTAGATTTGGTACACGCATTTTTCATATTAAGTTTTACAAGTGTACCAAAAACAAACTTCATTTTGTAAATTGTTAAAATGGCGTCCATTTAAAATATTTAACGTCAAATATATCTAAAAACTAAAAAAAAAAAAATTACAAGAGTAAAATTGTTTTCCTCTTTTAACAACAAACAAAATGGTATTTTTTAACTATATGTAGTTATAGATTAGTTATTGTAGCTCATGTATCACTGAGGATTGCAACTTTATCGTTGAAACGCGTTTTATTAAGTAAACGTAGTTTTGTGAGATCTTGTGTTAGTCTATCTAATATTATCTCACAAGTCAAGCTTCATATTTAAATAAAATATTTAATTACCTTAGGTCCGTCTTGTGACTCCGTTGTTGATTGCTTCTTACATGTTTCGAGGCCGTAACCCCATCATCAGAAAATGATTTTGTTCACTTTGAAGAACTCGTCATTGATTATATTAAAAAACACATTTAACACAAGAACATACACTGACACAAAAATAAAAACAATAAAAACACATCATATGAGTTTGTCTGACATTGTGTGCTTCAGAAGGCTTAACATGGTTCGTTATCAGCAATATTAAAAACTTCAACTAGCAGTACTCCGATCGACATGACAGCGCACTCAATGTCAGACAAGCTCATATGATGTGTTTTTATTGTTTTTATTTTTGTGTCAGTGTATGTTCTTGTGTTAAATGTGTTTTTTAATATAATCAATGACGAGTTCTTCAAAGTGAACAAAGTAATTTTCTGATGATGGGGTTACGGCCTCGAAACATGTAAGAAGCAATCAACAACGAAGTCACAAGACGGACCTAAGGTAATTAAATATTTTATTTAAATTGTGACTTGGAACCAAAAACATGCTTATCTTAATATTTATTTATGAGTTATCAATAAAAAATTAAAATGTAATTTCTGGCAATCGTCTAAAACATCCAATATTAGCCAAAACATTTTCGAATTCTTATGATTTTATCTCGAAATCTATTTATTTTAGACTTACGAATAAATGAATATTAGAGTGAATATTCAGAAATTCTAAAATGTTAAACAAAAGATGAAATTACTTTTATTTATTGTTAAAAGAGTTAAATTGTTTGTACTCCTAAAATTAACGGTTTTTGAAACATTACAAATTTTAAAGAGGTGTCGTTTTAACAATAAACTCGCTATTCGTCATCGCAGAATGGTTGGTATTATTACATTCAAATCGTTAAATATGTAACTAATTTAGTTGATTAATGCACAAGCTTAAAATAGCCGCCATTTTGAAAGTTTTAATTTCTTTCTTTTAAATGTTATAAGGTTCTATATGAGCACACTATAGTCAACCAAATTTCGTATTTCTATTTTGAATATTGTCGCAGTTATCGTGCTTACTTACATACGACAACGACAGACGGACCGCATGTAGAAATCATTTTTTTGGTTTTTTGAAGCCATGAAATGTGAAGCTCAATCAAAAAACGGAAGTTGAAATTTTTGACATTGACCATACTTGCTATATACTTTGTATACTAGGTTAACATTTATGTTTTTCCTAAATAAATAATAATACAAATTTATTTAATCAATATCTGGATAATTGCATATAATGAAAATCATATTCAATTTGAATAATTCTTATTACCAACCTACATTTTCTTCATAGCCATTATATTAAGACAATCTCAGTATATAATACATGAAGTCGCACCCTAATTCAATGTAACTGCCCTAATACAAGGAAGCGAAACATTAACAATTAAACTGTTGGAAGATTGCCCGCAGCGATCCACTAAAAATAATGACATCAGATAAATAAAATGCCTCAGAGTCCATTAAAACTACATCCACGAGGGAAAACTACATTATTATCGGTAATGACAACCAAAATAGCACTCTGTTCGATTTATCGACATTGCTTGGCGATAAAACGAGTTCAATTACAAGTTATTACAAGCCTTACATGTTCAGTTACAAGTTAGATAAACTAAGAGACCTTTTACTGGATCGAAGATTAATTATCGTTAAATGCACAATAATTGTATTTTTCGTCTGATAACCTACTTTATCCGGAAATTGTATGATGAAACAAAAATGTTTGAATTTATGATAAAAATATAGGGTAATTCATAGTCTTCATTCTGTAAAATAATTATGTCAATGTTTACTAAGTTGTCATACGACAGACTGAAACAGAACTTAATACATAGAATGTTATTCCTAAACTTCAGGGAGTGATTCCTTTGTTCAAAATAGAGAAAATGTGTCCTAAAACATATGTTCTAAAACGTTTAGTCTCCTATTTATCAGGAATTTTTTTTTTTTTTTTTTTTTTTTTACAAAACACATAACTTTAAAAATAGTTAAAATATTGAGTTCAGATTTGATAGACACATTTTTTATGTTACATTTACAATTGTACCAAAAATAAACACTTTTATAAAATGGCGCCCGTTACGACTTTTAATGGTGAATAGTTTGAAAACCACTAACTTTTCAAAAATATATAACTTACACAGAAGTTTCCAATTTGAACGACAAAAAAAGTATTCAAACATTTTTCTGTAGGATAAAGAATAACCGAGTTTTTCATAAAAAACTAAAAACATATTAAGTTCTTTATAATTGTTTACAACACGCAGAACTATATAATACAAGTTATTTCTTATTACTATTTGATTCATTGTGTGTTTTATCTTAGTAATAAAAAGAGATTTGATTAGTTTGTAATTTTTATCACGTTTATATCAAATTTAACAAATTATAATAATTTTTTGTATGGCAAAATGTTAAAAAACAGATAATGGTTTTTTTAAATTAAGTCCAAAACAATGCAGGCATAAAAATTGATATAAAATACAATAATAGAGACACTTGAATTCTGTTTTAATAATAATGCAACATATTTTTAAATAAAGGCTATTTGAAACTTGTATCTTAGAAATTAAAGAAATTGTACAAAGAGACGATCATCCTGATTTAATACTGAGTCTTTCAAAAGTAAGTTAAAGGTTCAACTGACTATTATTTATTTATTTTTTTAATATAACACCAAATAAAGTACATAAATACCTTTGGAATTAAATTGGATTAATGAGAAAAACTTACAACTAAGCCAAATTCTTACTTGTTATAGTTATTAAGACGTAGATCGAAGTGGGCGCCATTTATCTCTTGAGAATGTCTAACATCTTAACGCTACATTCTCTGTATTCAGTGTTATTTTACAAAACATTTTTATTTTATTTAAGACTTCACCATGTCCTTATCCTTAAGGTCTTCCTGGCCTCTTGATGTCTCCAACGGACACGGTGGTTTCAAACTTGCTAACAAGTTTTTTATACGCGACTACACTGCACGGTCCGTCCCTCAAACCGTTGGGTGTACGAATCTTTTTTAACCCGGCTGATAAACTCCGTTCACATTCATAATAACACTGAATCAATCGATGTGTGTTTGTGATAAAGTCATGGTGGAATAAACAAATCAATCAATTAATTGTAAACTACTGCAAGTTTACCACCTACTGTTTTGAAATTAGTCAACAATGAGAAAACTCGTTGGTATGGCAACAAATAAATAGCAATTAAAATAACAGCTGATGTTGTAATAAATCCCAAATATTTTCTGCATGCAATAAAGAGTTTTTCTTGCGGACTAGACAACAAATAAAGAAACCACAATCGTTTAAAGTTTTAACTTATTGAAAGACCCGGTAAATGCAATGCCCGTTCGCCGACTAAGAATTAATGACATCGAAAGACATAATAATACAATGCGATCTTTATACATTAGGTGGAACACAAATTAAATCAAATGATAATACGAAATAACTGGTATCATAAAGTTCTGGGAATTACAGACAATTGTCGAGAATTAAATATTTAACCGATTAATCTTTTATTAAAATCTTGACACTTAAAATTAAATCAAAACGATGTCTTGCCATTTCACTAAACATTGAATTTTATTCACACAATATATAAACAACCAAATATTCTGAGATAGTAAAAATCAAGAGAAAATTTTCGTTTCTAATAACGATATGAAAATAAGGATGCAACTCTTCAGACATACAGATCTGCGTATGATTTGTTATCCTTACATAGCTTCATAAACATCCTGTATCAGTCCATTACACTTTAACAGTGCTATTGTAGAAGTTGGCACAACAAAGCGACGCACAGCTTCAATTTCTTTTTGTCAGCAACGATTTGCATCATTAAATTGGACGTGGCGTTATTTTATTCAAGACAACGTTCTGATACTGCCTTCTAAATATTTATCGTGGACACATTTATAGTGTGGGTATATCTCTGTTTTCCTCTTTTATTTATTTCAAATTTATTTAGTGTAGGTAAAGTTATGTGATTAGTCAAAAAGTCTGTCAGTTTTTGACGGAAATATTGTTTTTGAAGTCCCTAATACTTTTTTGGAACGGTGTTTGTCGTCGAGGAGTTTTCTACGAGTGAACATATTTTATACATATTTTGCCTCAATTTAATGAGATCATTTATTATATTTGTCATAAATAGTAATTTGAGGACAGCTGTGGTAAGATCAAATTACAAAATTCCGATTTTAGTCAAATTTAACCTAAAAGAACGCAATAAAAATGTGCTAGTCGCTCTATTTCCGAAAATGACACTTTGGAATTTATCAGTAAAAACATCCTAATATTGTCCATGAAGCTATTTAAAGACCTTTTTCTTCAAACTCAAGTAGATTTACAACACAAACTGGTGGACTAGTTTTCATAATAATTTAAACGTACATAAAGAATGTATAAGATAATGCAAATATTGTACACTTGAAATCAATTGTAATCACAGGAATATTTAATATATTAATATACGGAGGGAATAAAGATACCAACATGGCACCAACAAACTTCCCCCAGAGCTTAAAGCATGTAAAATTGAATGCAGATATCTGCGCTTATTGACAATGGATACTGAGTATACTGTAGACTGTGTTGATGTTATATTTAATGTTTTAAGTTAGTTTTACTTATATAAACAATTTAAAATAGACTTTAGATTTTTCGTAATTATAATTAGTTCATTTTACAAAATTTATTAATTTTGATAAGTAGACTGCATCATACGAAAATAAATGTATGTTGTTCGATATAGCAGCTCTGTCCCCTCTTTCGTGACAAAATAAAATATTATTTAATGATGGTGCCACGAAACAGTCATTACCTTTGTTGATCTTCTGTTTTTCACGACATGAATATGATATAGAAGATGTAACTATTGTCTTTGTAGAAACTTAAGAAGTGTATTAATTTGTTGATTTTAACGTTAGTATGTTTTTTACCAGCAAGGTGGTAGAATTTTTAGAATAGCTCAGTTGCTAGAGCATAAAGCCAAGGTCCTGGGTTCGATTCCCTGTCTAGGTCGTATATTTTTCACTTGAAATATTATTGTATTGATTTAGTTATTTTTCAGTTTGTACCGTTGTATTTTGAGAATTTGTTGTTAATTTTGTTTGTTTTTGTTTTTCTGTTGTTGTGAAAGAATAAATAACCATTCATTCATTCAATTTCTAACTTATTTGAGGTTTCTGGCATGAAACCAAAACAGAATTATATATGTCAATTTCGATCAAATTTTTCTAATCTTCTATAGCTTCTAACAAAACTTTAATGGTACCATCTCCACTAACATGTCGGTTCGACTGTTGTATATCTAAATTCAAATTAAACCATTCCAGTGGTGTCGAAATCAGGTTGCGAAAGTTATAATTACGACGACGGGAACACGATATTCTTACCACAAATGGTAGATTATAAACCCCAGTCCTTCACACGATGTTGCGCCACAGGATTATTATTTAACCAAAGGTGAGTTTGGTAATGGCAAAAAAAAAATCTATTCCTGTTTTTTTGACTGATTTTTACGTTAGGAAAATTTCCTAGTACATGATCTTAGGAAAAAGTGATTTTGGACATGCCTTCTGTTCATTGTGGCCAACTAAGCACGTTTAGTGGGCCACAAAAATCAAGATAGGAACGTGAAATTTGGTATAGGAGACTGTAGTGTGCAAACATGGAACCCTGTTGAAATTCAGGTTGGTCGAATTAAAAATGTGAAAATATCTTTCTTTTTGTTCATATATTGTCTGTTATTCAACTTATAATACACTAAATTAGATACAATTGTGGATATTTCACTTATGTATGTAAAGGTACCAACTCCCAGCTCTCTACGATGACAAATAGCACAGTTATTGTCAGAAATGTAATTTCGAAATCTGATCTCCCAATAAAATGCGATATTCGTATAGTTACGGTATCAATAATATAGCAGGCTCCTTATAGCCAAGCCGAATCCAAGGAAATAGTATTATACAAAATGTTGTATAATAAGGCTGGGTAAGGTTAGGTTAGGAGGACACGTAATTTTGTATGTGTGTGCATGAAGGATTCACTCTATTTTCCTTAGATTAATTAACTGCAAAGTGGGTAACCGACGGAAAAAACCATCTACCGTGTTCAACCCTGAGTAAATTTTGACGGTTCTGGCTCATTATTTACGTATCATACTGAGATAATTTATAACGTTGAATGTAATTTGGGCTGGGAATTATTCAAAACTCAAATCCACATTTCGTACAACATTGCATGTTTATATCTCTTTAAAAGACTTTGACTTTAGCTCTGTAGGCTTTATTTTACAAACAAGTTAATGGCATCATTGCGTCCTTAAATCCAGAGCAAGAAAATAAAATTGTGGCAATAAAAACGTTTTTATCACTTAGTACATCGCTACGTGGGAGTTCAAACCTTTATCTGGGTTTTGTAGCAGTTTTTCCTTACAAAACACTTTATTGAATTCCCCAACACTACAATTAAACATTATTTCAGCTGTTTTTTTTAATGAACTGGCAGAGTTCAGTCTGATTTTTTAAATATTACACACGTACCAAAAATTTCGTTGTGTTATTTTGTTCAATAGTTTAGATTATAAACCTGAAGTATTCCTAAAAATTTGAACGATTTGAACTTTTTGGGTGATGTGAGGTAATCAACAGTCTCATGTGATGAAATTAATTTTGTCACACAGAGTGGCCATAAAGTCCACACCCTAATTTTCCACAGTTTACGTCTTAATGATTTTAGACTAGTTAATGTTTGTGCATAATTATTTATACCACGTTTTGCGATGTATTCAAATTTTCGTCTGCCATCTTGAATCCGCCTAATTCGATTTGAGTCTTTTTTTTTTACATGGCAACATTGTGTTTTGATACATTATTTAACATATTTTTTCAACTATGAAATAAAAAAATTGTTACCTATATCTCTCATATATCTTCAGTTATTAATGAAACATAATTTGAAATGTATTATTTTATATTTTTTTCGAATACTGTAAATTTAATATTTTAATTATATGAGAGGCGTGTCACTGCAAATGTACTTCAATTTTTTTTCACCTCATTGGAACATTGTAAAACTCATATTACTAGTTTTATAAAACAACTCCAAAATGGTTTTAAACTGCTTTTTAAATAAGAAACCAAATGAGAAACACACATTATCGTACATATAATTCTCTAAAGAACCTCTCCGCGTCCATTCAACCTTTAGATGGGATGTTATCATGGGAAAGTTTAGAGATTAAGGATCAATAATATATTTAGTACGTGATCGTGTGATCTAACCTACGTTACAAGGGAACTTTAGCGATTTTTTAGGCGACAACCCATTAATGCCTATTTCTTGAGTATTTCTAAGTCGATTTTCTTGGGGATGCTTTAAATGAAAAAAAAGTTTTGTCATTATTAAAAAAATATATCAATTGTACTATATTTTTAAATTTTAAAAACATGTTTTTTAAACACACATTTCTGGCTAAGTCACAAATCACGCCCCCTGTCACTATTAATACATATTTGATGTATTGGACCTAATCAGCTGTTTTCAGTATATATTGTTATATTGTTTGCTATGGTAATTCAGTTTTTTTTTGTAAAATCACAAAATCAAACTTAAAACACTTTCCAAATTGTTGCACATTGGTCTATAATAGGTCTATAATAGGCGAAGAACTTCTCAGCGCCCATTCACCCTTCAGAGATGGGGGGGGGGTTCTCATTGGAAAGCTTAGGGCCTAAAGATCAGTAGTACATGTAAAACTTGCGACTTGACACAAAGTCATTAGGACACATTTGCGGTTTTTTTTAAAATAGTTTTTGGCGACAACTCTATCTCTTGCTCTACTGGGCCGATTTTCATGCAGTTTGTTTTAAATGAAAGAACATTTAAAACAAACTGCATGAAATCTCTTCCCTATAAACATACGTCAATAATGTTCAACTGTCTCTGGTGAAATTCGTATTTTATCAAAGCTAATATACATACAATGCAGAATACCAAATCATGAAGTTGTATCAATTTTGTAACTGTGAAGCTGATTTAGGACTATTTATTAATGTTAGTTTTAATTTTGTAATTATTTCATGCTATTTATTTTTCATTTATATTATTTTTGAATGGAGTTAAGTGGTTAAGAGAATTTAATGTTCTAAACTTTGTCCTTCAGGTAAATAATATCTACCTGTTTATATTAAAAAATGACACGATTTACTAAGAGTCTTCAATGTTCACAAATTATACTTATATCATACAAACGATTCTGAAAATAACGTAATTTTTGTCTTAAGGTACTTTTATAAAAATATTACTTACAGGAGAATAAAATGTTCAATTACAAACTGTATTTCACTATACGGACAATAATCACATATTAATTCAGAAGTGTTCTAAATGTAAATTTCTCACCTTAGAAATTATAGAGGGAAATCAGATCCGTGTAATAAACTTAGCCAACAAAGGCCTTCTATAAATGTGTCTACAATTCGTAAATATTTAGAAGGCAATGTAAGAACGGTCTCTTGAATAAAATAACAACGCTTTATTGATGCAAATCGTTGCTGACAAAAAGAAATTGAAGCTGTGCGTCGCTGTGTTGTGCCAAATTCTACAATAGCACTGTTAAAATGTAATGGACTGATACAGCATGTTTATGAAGCTATGTAAGGATAACAAATCATACGCAGACTTTTAAGAAGATGTTTAAAGAAAATTAGCGCTGTTTTGAGTTCCTTATTATAAAAGATAGTTTTATTATATTTTGTACATGGTTGCATATACATAGGTGAGTGGCTGTTTTTTATAGGGTGATTCAAAACTCAGGAATCATATATTTTAATTAAATATAGCTTGGCACATTTGTTTTCGTAATAAATTGCACATTGAAAAACTTCACCAAAACTTGAGATAAATTGAAATAAAATCTTCAAGTTCCAATAACTGTTGAATCCCAAACTGCTATTTTTGGTTTGAAGATAATAAATACGTTTTCTATATATTTTCTATCGTTACATGTTGACAACATTTGATTATAGTCGATATTAAGAAAATTTTAAAAATGGTGCTATCCTCTTTAAAGAAATTGAACTTCTGGAAATAAAGCACTAATTTAATTCCCATCCAATTGTATTACAGTTGTTATTTTGGTTTGGCTGAAGTGGCACTGGTTGGACGTCATTTCAAGTTCTACGTTTTTCTCCTCACATCCCTAAAAACCTCAAAAACAAACCAACTTTGCCGAACTATAAATATTGAGTATGTATACTTCGTAAATATCGAGAAGGCCACATAAGAATATTTTCGTAAGTACAATATAAATGAGTTTTTATACAAGGATTAAATAAAGCAATAAAGCTAAAGTTTCAAAATTATTTTAATATTATTAATGAGCTACAATTGTTTCGTCTTGCGGCATCATCACCTAAGTTGCCCGATGATGCCGCAAGGCGAAACAAACTAATTTATATTCTTAAAATAAATTTGAAACTTTAGCTTTATTGCTTTGTTTAACCCTTGAATATGGAGTTTCAACAAGAAATATATGCTGTTACATTAAAATTGAGTTTTTTTTTATAAATAATGCGCTTTAATTTCCTGTCGTACGGTACCTTTAACAAAGATTTACAGATCCATTGGTTGAAAGAGATTTGTGGAATAACAACGCAAAAGTTTATTTTTGTGGAGCTACTAAAAAAGTAAATTTCTAAACCTAATCAGCTTTAATAAAAATAAAAGATTACGACAACTTATCCTACTAATAAACTCGAAATAGTCTAAAAATGCTTCAGAACGTGTAAAACATTTTCAGACAATATGTATTTTTGAGTCCGCATTGAGAAACCTATTGATCTGATACGGTACTTGTGTAATTTAACGTATTTAATTTAGGACGTAATTTCATTAAAACTGTTGGTTCCAAGTTTAATCAAGTTTAAGAGTAATCATTGTAATTACCCACCCGTATCATAAAATGCAGAATTTCTAACTCTAACCACCAAAAGTTTGTCCCTTGGAGCTTGTTGGAAATATTACGTTGTATTGGTAGATCAAGACGTTTAACCCAGCAGGGTTTGTTACGGTTTTTCTGAACCTTGTAATTGTGTATAGCACTACTTTCTTGACATAATCTATGTCCGTTATGTATTTGTAGACGTATACTGTCATATACATGTATATGTTACAGGCAATTTATAAAATCAAGGTATTCTATAAACTACCTACGCAAATTATGAAATAAAGTAAATTTATTCGATCTTTACTCACTTTGCCTAGTTATTGTGTATAATATCTAGGTAGTTTGTAAAATGCCTCCGGTTTATCAGGGAAAGTATTAAATAACAGATTTGCTCAGAAAATTATTTATTTACAATACACAAAATATGAAATGTAGAAAATAGGATGTGTGTATTAAATATTGACTGAAATAAATGAACCCAACCTTACGTGAAAGCCATGGAAAAACCTGTATTCTAAACTCTGTCTGAAATACAATGGGAAATCTATAGAATGCCTTGACAAAGTATCAAATATGCTTGATTCTATACTTTGCCTGCTAATTTTAGGTAATTTATATAATGCCTAGAGATTGTATACAATGCCTGATTTAACACTTTGCTGATAACATATATATTAAAAAGTTTCCACTTGCTTCGCTCGTCTCAGTTTCTCGCCTCTGGTAGGCCTCAAAGTTATTCATATGTGAAATATCCTTTACTCCCTATCGTAGTGTCATTGACTTGACCTAACAGATCTCGTCTTGATTATCTTGGGAGTTAGAAATTATATTTTTCATAGTAACTTCACCGTTTGTCATCGTACATAGATGTAGTTGGTACCATTAAACACGGAAAAAAATAAACAATTTTTCATCTAATATAGTGTGTCATAAGTTGAATAACAGATGAGATATCGACGAAAAACGATTATAATGATCGCCGTTTTGACGTTTTCAAATTAATTTTTCTGAATTTTAATAGCACATACAATCCCCTACACCTAATTTCAATGTTTCAACTTAATTTTTGTGGCCGCTATTGTGGTTTGAGGACATACAAACTTACGATCAGTCAAGAAATGAAGGTCAAATTACTTTCCGATTACTTAACTTACCCCTTACTTCGTATACTTGGTAAGTATAAGTAAGTCATAGTTGAAAAGAGATTTTAACGACCTTTAAAATTGTGTGCTGCTCATCCCATTCATTTTTAAAATTTTAGGTTTGGATTTCACCCCCGTTTAAAGGGTAAAGTGTCGATGTTGAAAGTAAGAAATAAAATAAGGAAAAAGCTAGTGTTTTATTTTCGATGTGCTATCTAGTAAACTTACATAAAAGAAATGGTATCCTGACAAATACATGCTTTTAGAGTTTGGGAACTTTAGAGATTGATAACTTTACTAAATTATCTGAGATTTAAGGTTAATCTGAAGTTAGTAATCCAACTACATTCAGTGTTTGAAGTCACAAGAAGTGAAGTTAAGGTACTTAGTTGAGTTCCGCTTGTCATCCATCGCTCCATTACGTCTTAATGTACCGTCTGTGTTTAGGAAACGTTCGAACATCAGACACTGTTTGAGGGTTTATCTGTGACGTTTAACCTTATATTGCATCCTACTTTATAACAGAGATACATCATGATAATAGTTAACTGTCTACGTTCTACAGATTTACAGTTATGCAAACATACTAAGTATTTCTAAATATATTGTCAAGTTATGGAATTGATTATCAAAACCTAAATAAAGAATCTATTCCAGGGTAATTTTCTTGTATGTTTTTCTGTTAAATTGTTGTCTTTAAGGTTTATTTTCATTTGTCTCTCGGTTGAGAGTTCGTTATGCAAAGTTTTATTTCCGAATATCTGTTAGCATAAATCACATATAGATTTTTTATTTTTTTTATACAATTTATTTATATTGTAATAAATTGATAGTTTATTATAAATTACAAGTTTGAAACACTATTTGAGTTTATCTTTACATATAACACACCAACCTTTTGAAATAAAATATAAACAAAGTGAAAAAAAAAAACAATTTTTATTATATACATTTTGAAGTCAACTCTTAGGCTATTTTTCTACATAATCGCCATATAGATTAAGGCATTTATCATAACGTGATACAAGCTTTTCAATGCCTTCTTTGTAGAAATCTGCCGCCTGCGAGTTCAACCACTGGTTTACACCGGCATGGAGTTCAGCGTCAGTGTCAAAGCGTTGCGTAGCGAGCCATGTCTGGGAACAGATGGTAATAGCTCGGCGCCAAATCCGTGCTGTACGGCGGATGATTGAAAACTTCCCATCCAAAACCGTCCAAGAGGTCTTGGGTACGCTTGGCCGTGTGTAGACAGGTGTTGTCGTGGGAAAACAAAACTTCCCCGCTAAGTTTTCCCCGACGCTTGTTTTGTATCGCGTGTCTTAATTTTTGGAGTGTTTCACAATACCTATCTGAATTGATTATCACACCGTGCACTTCACAACTGGCGGGATTTTCAATCACAGCGCTCATTTTAAAACTCCACTGTATACAAAAATACAATAGGAACGATGCTCTAGCTACCACGGCTGGTTCCGCGCCAGAAAACGTCTGCTACTTTCTGGATCGCCCACGTATATTATAATAATAGTAAAATATATACTTCAAATTTACTGGTGATTATGTTGTCAAAATTTAGGTCTGATTATCGATACCAAAATAAATAAATAATTCCACTGTGTTGTTTGTTTATCTGCTTCTCAGTTACATTTTTGTCCACCTGACTATCTGATGAGCATTCGTTTTGTATGGTTTTTACCGACTGTCTTTTTGTTTCCTTAATTCTATATCGTATTTTGTTTTACGGTTTACTTCTGTTTTATTGAATATGGACACGAAATAAATAAAGAATTATAGGGTATTGTTTTTTGTCTCCCTCTTTATAAAGTATTCCTTTAACATCTATTTTTTCTTACTGTCTCTCTCTGTTAATATAAGTTCTATATCGATTTTTTTTTTTACGATAAACCTCTGTTATAATAAATTTATAGGTTATTCTAAATTACAAGTGTGAGACACAGTTAGGGTTTATCTGTGTCTCCATCATAACCTCTCTACTATATCCTTCTTTATATTGACTGAGATAGCAAATGTCATGATAATAGTAAACTGTCTATTCCTTCAGATTTATTTCCGAATATGTTGTAAAACGTTGAATCTGATTATACACAAAATGAAATATTGATTTCCAGGATGTCGTTGTTTGTCTGACTATCAGTTACATTTTTGTCGGCCTGTCTTTCTATGGAGCATTCGTTTGTTTTACATCGTGTTTGTCCCACTGTCTCTCTGTTAGCATAAGTTCGTTATCGAATTTTTATACGACAAACGTCTGTTTTAATAAATTTATAGGTTATTCTAAACTATAAGTGTGAGACACTGTTAGGGTTTATCTGAGTTTCCATCATAACCTCCGCCACTATATAGTGAGTGAGATAGAGAATGTCATGATAATAGTCAAATGTCTACATCTTTCAGATTTATTTGCGATTATGTTGTAAAACTTTGGATCTGATTATACACAAAATAAATAAAGAACACAGGTCGTTGTTTTTAATCTGCTTGTCAGTTACAGTTTTGTCGGCCTGTCTTTCTATGGAGCATTCGTTTAGCATAGTTTTTTTTCCGACTGTCTCTCTATTACAATAATATATATATATATCGAATTTTGTTTTACTATTTATCTATTTATTCTAAACTATATGTTTGTGACACTGTTTATCTTGTATACCACTGTAACTCCATTCTTCTTTATTGTGACTAAGATAGCGTAATATCATGATAGTAGTAAAATGTCCACCTCCTTCAGATTTATTTGTGATTATGTTGTCAAACTTTGCATTTGATTATCGGCACCAAAATAATTAAATAACTTGAGGATCTTGTTTTTCGTATATATATCAGTTAAATTATTGTCTTAATGAAGCTTATTTTCTACCTGTCTCTCTATTGGAATAAGTTTTATAGCAATTTTTAAATCCTGTTTAGTGTTTTGGTTAAACATATTTAGCGATTTAAAAATTAAAAAATTAATTTTGTGCTGCTATATTCATTCAACAATATTTCTTGAGCGCTATATTTTATCGTTTTATCCTGTTTAATTTGACAAATCACAAGATACGGGTTCCTATTTAAAAATTTTGAGTACCCCTAAGGAGAGGTACTACATTCCAACTATCTTAAAAGAAACCTGAGGTGAGCTAACAGTGCCAAAAAAGGTTTGGCTCTAAGTTCATACCAAAGTTAAGTGGGGGGGGGGGGGGAGAGACTACATAGTAGTCAAATAAAAAGTGCTCAAATAGAGCTCTCATTGAAATTTTGACCAACGTCAATTTTGATTAACTTAAATAATTTACGTCTCCTTTTCATCTTTTTTCTCTACTTATCTTTAACTAAAAAAGGAGAATCAAAATATCCTTCTCACTATTTAAAATATTTTAATCACTCCTCCCTTGGAGCTTTCCTCAATGTTATTCTAGGAGGCCAGGTAATTTATGATCACACTTAAATAGACTCAAAAAAGACGATACTGTCACAAATATGCTTTTAGTGTTTAAGAACTAAATTAGTTGTGATTTGTTAAATTATTAATTATTAGTGCGCTCAACTAATTATTTATGTATGTCAGTAAAATAAGTATCGGTTTATATTCATATAAAAAGTAATTATTATCTGTGTACGTCATATCAATCTAATTATTTATTTTCTTTCTGATTTCAGGTAAGTCAGATTCAATATTACACGTGAGTTATCAAAATATTTTATTAATTTTAGTATTAAAATCATGGATAATGTAGGGTAAGTTTTATCACTAAACAAGAACTTAAAGTGTTGAATTCTCAGTATATCTTAGATTTAGAATTTGTAGGAATACAGTAAATTACACACAAAAAGTGATTCTATAGACTTTGAAGTTCATACTTTTGTTTTACTTTTACATTTTACACTTTTTACGTAATTTTCGTTTTTTGTCATATAAAACACATGTATTTTGTTTTATTTTATCAAATTGTACATGTTTTGGCGTAAACACCTACCATCACAAAAATAGGGGAAATTACATATTTTTAGATGATTAAATGACAGAGTACCTAAAAGATAGTCATATTGTTTAAGTCGTCAATTTCATAAGCGACACTAAGTTTGTAGATTTGAATTTTAAAACAAAACTATTTTCTGTAAAGGTTTTTTAATTCTTTCCAACTCGTTGTAAGGCGCAGTGAGGGACCACTTTAAATAAACGGTAGTTGGCTTGAACGGGAGTTATATATAGGTTGGTTAGAAAACACCATATTTTCAAATTGTATTTATACAAAACGTATAATGCATATTCTGAAAGAAACATCTCCTATAAATAAAAACTCAAATTTTTAAAAGTATAAAGGCTTCAATTATTAAATAAAGATGTGTTTGTAATATGTGATCTGCAAATCGTATATAAATAATTTAAAATCATTTTATTTCTGAATTACCTTTCCTATTTCTTACATTTCGTTTTTAGATGGAAAATAGTTACTGTCGCTTATGTTCTCAAGGACAAAATATTTTTATTTTATCTCTCCATTTAATTCCACCAAAGTATTTACTATTTTTATAGGAATTTCGTATTTTTAATCCACAAATCCGAAAAAGTTATAGAAATAATTGGAAACTGATTATTTTCACATCATTTTAATTTGTTTAAAGCAATTCTGAGAAAAGTTTTGAATATTTTTTAACAACAATTTATTCTTCAACAACAATTTTGGAATCTATTTATAAACTATCATCGCATAGCTAAACCATAATTACCTAACCTCTTCATTAAGAATAAAAATCAAATTCGATCAGCAATATTTTTTCCATCGTCTTTTCGCTAATATCGATACTTGTAATCGAGCAATATTTTGTTATATATAAATATTTCTAATTTAAAAACTGTTGTAAATTTATTTGCTGCTTTCATTCATTGGTCCGATTGTGAATGATATAACTTCGGTTGGCATCCTTAGTGCTCGTTTATACGAATCAATGTTTCATCATCGTTTAGTCCATAATTCTCATGCAGTTTCAGTGATAAACACGCCTTTTATATAAGTTTCTATTCCCTCTCATTGGAGGCATTGCTATTATTAAAAGTACAATGACAAACAGTTCAATAATTTTTTTTTAAATCAATAAAACGTATGTTTTTTATCCATAAGAAACAGACAAAATATAAAGTCAGATGTTGTTAATTACAGATGTTTATAAATTCGTCAATAAAAATGACCTGAGGATAATGGTTAACACTTTCATCCCTTCTACTTTCCCTCCCTTACGTTTCTTATTTTTAAAATGTGGGCGGAAACAACTTTAGGCCCTATTCAACGATACCTTAAACGTCAAAATCGTTTAAAAACTGCAAGCAGAGTTCTATTCACTCAAAAAACCCTCTAGCCTATTAAAGTCAATTCTATAATCAAATATTAACCATGTTTAAAGGTGGATGTAAACGATTCGGCTCGATTTGATAAAATATTCAACGATTTACTCCAAGGATAGTAAGGATCGATAGGTAATAACATACAAGTCAAGGTACAGAGAATAACTTTTCCTCCTTTATATTAACTTATTTGATTGTGTTCACAAAGCAATAATTACTGGTGGTAAAGGACAGTGATGTTTAATTTAAAGAATTGATATCAGTAAAATCACTAATTAAAATAATTCTTGGTCTTGTATTGCTTTGCAGATCACACGAAGCTGCTTAATTTTAACCAATTGGTATTTTTCTGAATGAGGAATTGCGTCTACCAGTTATTATGAAGTTTCTTTGCAATTAGGTGGAATTATGTTTGTACAAGGTTTTTCCAATTTAATTTTCCGGTTTATAATAGTAGTAAACAGAAAAATTACACGATGCAAAGCATACTCCGACTTATACTCTTCTATATATAAATGATTAGTTAAGAATTATCGAACACGAGATTCGAACTTCTTGAATTATTTTTAAGAATTATGTTAATTACCTCTTTACTTGAACTGTTTAAATCGCGCAATATGTTTAGATTTATTAATTTTAATGAGTTGGATTGAAGATTGCTTATGGTAATGAAATTATTGAACTGAACCAAAGCTCGGTGTACACTTTAGATAGATTTGAGATCAATAACTTAATTACGTACACCCAGAAGTATGAGTGAATTTAATCTATACGAAGCCTTGCTGACGGTGAAATGATAGAGCTTGTCTCTTGTGGGATCTTTCTCTGAACTCAAATACTGTAGAAAACCAGCGACTAAATGATTTAATACAACGGATGTTCAGCTAAGAAAGAATTACAGAATATCTAAAACAGTCGCCATTTTCAAATTTATTGATCTTTATTTTGTATACAATGGATCTTAAAACATCATGTTGTTGTTGGTGTCCAATCACTGTTAATTAATTATGATAATATCGTGTTTCGGAACCTTAATATCGTCATCAGAATATTCTCTCTGTAGTTGAATGTCATTAACAAAATATACAAATTTTAATTGACACATATATACAGTATGTTAAGAAAGTTCCTCCCCACCATCACCTTAATTTTTGAAGGATTTAACTTCAGCCAAACCCTTTTCGGACTATTAATCAGGTCACCTAGAGTTTCTTTTATGATAGTTAGGAACTTTTCCCCTATTCCTAAAATGGGAAATTTTGGGGAAAACTCGAAATTGTCAAATAGAAAACAGGGTCTTGTGACGTGTCAAATTAAAAGGCATAAAAATACAAAATTACGGTGATTACGAAATATTTGTTGGATGATCTGTTTGAGATTTTTAAATTATACATTTAAAGGATGTAAAATCAGAACACTAAACAGTTGTTTTAAAAATCTTCCCTAGACTAATTTGAGAGAAGCATTCAACGTTGAAATTAATTTTACGTGTCCTTTAATGTGTCTCCTTTAAAAGCCCTTTTGGACACATTCAAAATATAGAAAAAGAACCACTTAATGTAACATATCAAATGAAAGGGCTTTTAAGTCAAAACTACTGGCACCAAGTAATTTCTTTTTTAACTTGATTTAAAATATTTTTTTATAATGTAGATAATATTTTCCAAAAAATAGATTAAATTTTTTCAATTAGTATGATATTTACATTTCGTATTCACTTCTAGATGGAAACTAATCATTGATCGGAATTAAGCATTATGATTTTGCCAAAACTTTAAAAAATTCTTTTATGATTTTATATATGTAATAAAATTTCAAATACATTTTTTGGCGCCATTTTGGTTATGGGCACACAAAAAATATTACTTGAGGGGCATTGATTTTGTCTTTTTATGCCTTTTAATTTGACAAGACGGATTCCCATTTGAAAATTTTGAATAACCAAAAACTTCTCATTTTAGAGAGAGAGGCAAAATTCCGAACTATCATAAAAAAAAATTCAGGTGACCTAGTTACAGTCTCAAAAGTTTGGGGTTTATTTGAGTTTATACAAAAGTTACAGTGGGGGCAGAACTTTATTAAGACACTGTATAAATATCTAAATAACACATAGACAAATAAAAATAACATTTATATATTCTAAACATAAATAGTACTATCAAAACATAAAATGATTATTATTGAACTAATTATAAAGATAAAAATGCAATAGTCAAGACGGAAAAAAATTCTTAAAAGTGAAATTTGGCAACAACCAACTTTAATTTTGACTTTTGGTGATCTAATGAGTTAGTTTTTTTTCTTTCTTTCTTTTTTTATAGTTTAGTTTATGCGTTTAATGTTAGTTTAAATTCGTCGAAATAAAATAGCATAGAAAACATATTTTGACGTCATTCAATGCAGTTTTTAAAACTACTCATTATTTTTAGAATTTCGTTTGAAAAGTCATTTTTTATTTGCATATTAAACATTTATTTACAAATTTGGATTTCAACTCAAAAGGTATTCTAGTTATCACGATGCCTGCAAACTTAATAACAGTTCCCGTGACTTGTTTCCACCCAGACACTTTTCTTCCAATTAGGATATAAGAATCATCCTACACTTTAAAAAACTAAAATAATTATTTTTACAATGTACACAGTATAAATTTCCACAAAGGTTAAACTAAAAATCAATGCAGCTATTAGTGTCTTGTTTAGTAAAAGCTTCTCGTGGTGCGGTGTAGGACATCAAAAGACGTCCTCGCTTAACCACTACGACTTATATGTAGTTTTGCAAGAAACGTTTTATTATAGAGTTACAATACATATGATACTAATGATGTCGTTTTCCGCCCTGATATCACCGTTTAATGTGCTCTCAGTACAGTACAGTGGTAAAAGTGCTGGTGATCAACTGTAGTTTGTTATTTTAGCTGTTACCATTCAATAGTTTTTGTTTACAAATACTGTAATGAGATTTATTAATATAGAATAAGATTTATAAAATACAGGTGAAGTTAACTGTTTATCTTTTTAATAAATATTATTAGGCCTAACTATAGTTAATCACCAATATTTGGATGTACTATTAATTTAATGCAGTTTAATGATTGCAATTTCTCTTTCGTCATTAGCCTACATCCTACACGTTTTGAAATTCATCAGTCATCATTACTTTTATGTTTCAAAATGTAATTTTCTATTTGTAAAATGTATGAACTGTTACACATTTTTGCGTTTTTATAAACGCGATGATTTATACTGGTTTGCAAATTTATACAAATTTGCACGTAGAAGCGGGTAACTATATAGACTTAAATGTACGCCTGAAATAATAACAAAAAATTTAATTTATTTAAAATATATAGCCTGACCTCAAAGCGGTAGCCAGAACGGACTAAACCATTACATATGCATCTCGTAAACGTCAGATTATGTCCGGACATTATTTCCTTTGCCTGTTTGTTATGTTTTATTACTCTTACAAAATGGTTGTGGTAAGATGTACTTCAAACGATAACGTCTCAATGTTTTATGTTATTTCCTGCAATTCTCAAGATTTATGATTTCTTTTTGTTTAGTGGAACAACTCCATTGCCTTTAAAACACACGTGTGTATAATTTTGTCAGAAGGGTTGGAGGGACGGGAGGGTTGTTGCAATATATTTGTTAGCAGTGCTTCTAGGTTGATAAATTGTTTCAGGTTGCGAGTTAAGGTTACAATAAAATAAATTATTATTTATGTAACAGTACTCTCATATTTGCTATGGAACTTGAGTCAACTTTCATTCAACTGGTATATAATTTTTGTTCCTTGTTTAAAGACAAAAAATGTGGAATATGCAATTATTATTTAACATAGCTTAATTTTTAGGGGTTATACTGGGTGCTCAAAACGTTTTTGAAGAAAATTTGAGAAATGGTTCTATACATCAAATAAGTTCCTTCGACAATATGGCCTAACTCCTTCGTTGTCCGTCTTTCTGTTTGTATGTATACATAATAATTTATATCTCAAGATTCGTATGAGCTGAAACTTTCTGATTTTGCAGTTATTAATGCCAAATTGTGTTTTTTTCCATTGTTACTTTAACCATTTGAAAATGGCGAACGTTACAAAATTTTTAATCATTTTTGCCCAAATGTAGAGTTTTATTGTTATTGATTTTCGAATTTTTGAAACGTTTGCCATTTCGAAATTGTTTCAGTAATATCATTGAAAAACAATTACAATATTTTGCATTACTAACTGGAAAATCAGAGAGTTGTGGCTAATTTAGTTCTTGAGATATCAATTATTATGTATAAAACACAAGAAGACAGACGGACAACGAAGCGAGATAAACCATATTGTGAAAGAAACGTTTTGGTTTGTTTTCTTGTATAGAACTATTTCCCAAATTTCGTACAGAGTTTTTGAGCACCCTGTATAGGGAATTAAGTACACTTTTCATTAAGGTTTAATAAACGTTATTATTGAAGATAGTGTTAACCTCGTGGTATAGTGGTTAAAAATATTTCTTCGTCTTCTTATTTAATAGCAATATACCTCTCGAACATCATCGCCTTTATAAAAAAGGAAGAAAAGAACATAAAATAAAAACCTCTTGCCCTTTAAAACTCGAATCACGTCAGGGTCGGAAAAGAATAAGAGTTAGGTAAGAGAGACCTGATAGGAAAGATGAAAGAGAGGGATCTTATCCAAGACTACATGAAACAGGGTATAGATCCCGCTGGATCCCTCTGGATTACCTATCTCGTACTTACTATAAAAGAGGTTCTGATGGATGGAACTTGTTATACATGCATCAATATGAATTAGTGTAGCATAAAACAATAGTCAGATCGTTTATACTTCCAACGAAGCACCACCAGCTACCGAAGCCCACCAGTTTTGAGTCTAATGATTCGTTTATCAGCTGATGTAGTCACCGCCAGGGTTTATATACATCGATGGGTGTAGCGTTATGTTATTTCACTGAAATTCCAGTGAATAGTAAATCGCAATGCAAAGAGCAAGTTGCCTTAAAAGCTTTTAGGTTATTAGAATTTTTTTTACTCTGAAGTTTTGTTCAAGTGTAGAGTAACTCTGTTATTATTTGCTATTATTTCTTAGTCTTAGAACACTGTTATTTGTTATATCTCGAACTAGGGAATAGTTATTGAGAATAAATTATTGAATCTATTTAATATCCGATAATACAAGTCTTCTCTTTGCAGAATAACTACTAGTAGGTAAATAACTGAAATTAGAAACATTAATTTAAGTCAACGATGTTTCGTCCACGTTTTGTATCAAACAGGACAAAATAGTTTCGTCTTAAATTTATGAAAAATGGGGGATGTTATATGTAACATATGAAAGATAATTGTCTAGCTTATCAAATAAAAAAGTGTTTATTTTTAAGTCTTCTATTGGTGTACTGGCTAGTTTACGAGAGTTTCTGCGTTTCAAAAAAAATACTGTGTTAACCCATTATAGTGAGGAGTAGTGGGCTACAAACATTTCAGTTAGTAGCGAATTCTGGTTGCGAAAGTTAGAATTACGTAGATATGTGTTGTTACCAGGGGACTTAAATTTAATAAAGGCGGAACCAAAATGGTAACAATGTTTGAAAAGAAAGATAAAAAAAGACAAAGACAAGTTTAATAATTAACAAGGCTCAAGTTTATTGAAAACAGAAAGAAATTTCGACGGTTCAGACTTTGTCATTTACAACAAAAGACATCCTGACACAAATCATCAGTAAAAAAAACTTATGATTAACAAGATCATAAATTGTAAAAATTATAAGCCCTTAATTGTAACATATAATAATTTAGATAAAAAAAAAATTAATCAACAGATTCTAAAAATTTATCCCCCCTTTTAATATATATATATATTTATAGTTACAAAAATTTAACAATAAAAAAAAACAATGAGCACAGCTTAATAATTCACAGAATTATAATTAATCAAAAAAAAGAATTATACGCCCTTAATGTAAAAGTATAATAATTTAAAAAAAAAATTAATCAAAAGATTCAAAAAACTTATCCCCCCCCTTTTTAGTTTATAAGATGATAGTTTCTTTTTAAACAGTTACAGAATTTAACAAAATATAAACGAGCTTGATATTTTAAGTTCAAAAAAGATCATATCTATAGTTAAGATGTTTATCATTAAACTAAAGTTACATAATATAATTGGTTTGAAAATTTCTTAAAAACTATATTGGCCAATAAATTTATATATTAAAAAAAAAAAAAAGAATTTAGAAGTTTGAAAATTTTGTTAATTGACGTCAATTATTTTAATTTAGAAACTAACCTCTTGGAGGTTGTTAGGACCGAAAATTGCATGCAGGCTCCACCCAAGAAATTGTTATATAATTTATAAATAATTACACAAGTCTACATTTAGAAAATAGTTTTAAGGAACACATATTTGCGGAAGTAAATTTAGGCACATATACAATATGAGTTAGTTAAAGTTCTGTAAAGTCAGCTGTAAAAGGACATCACTTTTATGCACTTGAAAATCTGAAGTTATGTTATACAAAAAACGTGTTTTGCCAACAGGACGAAACTTGTTAGGATGTTTCGCTGGTTTGCGCAATGTGAGACAAGAATTTCTCTATTTCTCCTATTTCTTCTACCAGCATATTAGCTATGGCAAACAAAAAACACGTTTTTTTTTAACGTCTGTGCAAAATCAGACATGTTGTAGCATTAATGTTCTTTATTGAAGAAAATATCTGGTTATTTGTCAAAATTAAAGTAAATTAATTGCATCACAGAAATTCGTTAAGATTGTAATTAAAAGCTTCTTAGATGATTATAAATTTATTTATATATATATAGTTTTGTTTAAAAGAAAGCTTGTATAAGACTTGTAAGATTCTTCAAAAGTCTATAAAACGAAATTTTCTGATTTAGAAGAAATTTCTCTAATTGTTTTATATTTGACATGTTCAATAAGATATGCTGATCATTCAATGTTCAACTTTAGTTTGCACTTATTTCACAAAATTGTTCAAAACTTAAAATGTGCCTTTACAAGGTTTTGCAAAGTATGTTTTAAAAAGGTAAATTTTTATAATCATTGATTTTCAAAAGAACATTAAATATTAAATAAAACATGAAATACATATTTTAAAGAATACATGATATTTAACAAATTATTTAAAAAAAATTAACAAAATTTATAATATGACAAAATCTGTAAGGTTGAAGTACCTGGTTAATCCTGTCGCAGTTCACGTGAGCTTGTACCGAGAAAAATGATGATTTATTTTACATTTTAGAACGAGATTGTTTAAACTAAAGCGCACAAACTGTAAATTAGCATGATGTAGTATAAGACTTGTAAAATTTGAGAAAGAAAGAACTTTTGTTAACGGAGTAATGCAGAATGTAGACCATGTTGTTATCACATCTAGACTGTGGACGGGTATTAGGGAAGCTAGCTTGACCGGCGAATTGTACTTTGTATTCAGGTGTCAGGCGATGCTTGGTTTTGGAGAGGGCCGCCAGGTGCCAGCATCTGTCAAGGCTAAGCAAGTTGAATGTATATTTACGAATGTGTTTTTGAATGCTACAGCTCTCCCCCCCCGAAAGACGGCGTTAGAGTGGAATAGAGAAGGGGCCAGAAGGGCCTCCCGCAAAATTTTGAAAAAGGAGAGAGAGAGTGTGCGTGAAGGGGTAAAAAAAAAATTTCTCTCAGACAGGTGTTTTAGACCTCGAGACAAACAAAAACTTAAGACTAACATGCATAGCGAGTGCCACATTATCTATATGTAGTTCGACAGAACCGGTCAGTATACCTTCACCAAGATAAACAAACAAAGAACAAATACACCAAACTTAACTATTAAGGAAATGGACTCACTATGTCCTCGTCCGAAGACGTTATGGTGACAAGGAAACAGAAGAGTTCATGACGCTCTCTATATTCTCGTCGCATCGATTACACCCGCGGAGTGCTCGATGTTAAGATATGTCTAGATAGGGAAACATGTCAGGTACATGTAGCGGCCATTGCCGTAAATTGGAACCTCATAGTTGATCAGACTATGGGTGGAAAAGCGTCAAGTCCGGGGAACAGTGAGATATATCACTGGATAAGGAAAACTAATATCTCTTCGCCTGTAAACATCTATACAGATTACGGCACGGAGGGGCTCTAGGAGAGCTCAGCCCACCGATGCCCAAACATACAGATGTGCATTTGGCTTAGAGGAAATACGGCTTGGTTCCGTATTTTATTATGTTCTGCAGTGCACAGAAAGAAGACTACCAGATGACAATTTGTGCGGGCCAAGAAAGATCAGATAGAAAATTAAATCGTAAAGGAGAAGGTTCTAGAAATTTGTTAATATTTAATTTATATGATGAGGTTTGAGTTGCTCGACGTGTGCTTTTTTAATAAAACGAGGTGAATTGGCGAAAGAAAGCGCAACGGTAACTGGAGTAAGAAAATCGATGATCCGGAAAGGACCTGACCATCGAGGCATCAATTTAGCAGCTCGCTTGTCTATGGCAGAGCTAAGAGGGTGTGTTTTACACCAGACAAGATCGTTGATTTTATACAGATGAGGCTTCCTGAATTTGTTATAGGTCTTTTCGGCCTTTTGGTGCGCTTTCATTATATTGTCTTTGGCCTGGCGCCAAACTTGTGATGGGTTAGTATTAGGTTTTGGAAGGAGATCATGTATGTTCCAGCTGAGACTCAGTGGTGTATTGGGGAGAAAATTAAAAAGAATACTAAAAGGTGTTGCTTTAAGAGTCTCATGATGTGCGAAATTGAAGGCCAGCTGAAGCCAGCAAAGGGAGTCGTCCCAAGAGGATTGATTTTTGGAGTGATAGGCGATAAGGGCTGCCTTAAGGTTTCGGTTAAGTCTTTCCGCATTATTAGGTTGGGGGTGATAAGGAGATAAAGTTGCATGCTTAATACCGCGAGAAAAACAAAAGTTGCGGAAGACATGTGATACAAAACATTGTGCATTGTCAGAGATTATTATCTTTGGAAAACCGAAATTTTGAAAAATGTTTTGGCTTAAGGCCTTAATTGTACTGTGGGAAGTTGCATCTCTGACAGGCATGAGCCAGGTGAATTTTGAGAACTGGTCAACTGCGACCAATATCATGTTGTAGCCCTGTTTTGTCCTAGGAAGCTGTCCGACGTAGTCGATGTGTAATTTTTCCATGGGACGATTGGGAACCGTTGAGGCAAGGTATCCTAATTTGGAGTTGTGAGCAGGTTTGCTTACAGCGCACACCGAACAAGCTCGCACTTTAGAGGTGACATCCTGTTTTAAAGTTGGCCAATAAAAATTCTCCTTTACCTTAAACAAAGTTTTAAGTACTCCAAGATGACCACCCACAACGGAGTCGTGATGATAATTAATCACCAGGTCGACTAAGGACTGAGGTAAATAAATTCTGGTGGGCTTTTCCAGATGATTTTTCAGGCAGAGTACACCTTTACTTAAACAGTACTTCTCTGAAGAGATGTTCTGTTCAAGGTCGGCAATGATATTTTTCAAAATAGGGTCGGCCTTTTGATGAGTCTGGATGTCATGAAAAGCTAGAGGAAAATTTGTGAGGAGACTGGTACACGAAAAGGTGACATTTTCTTCGTTGAAATTTTCCGGTTCAAACATGCGCGAGAGGGAGTCTGCTATGATGTTCTGAGTTCCTCTTATGTGCGCTACCTTAAATTTCAATGAAGTCAACTTGGCAATCCATCGGCCTAATTTACCAAGTTGACGAGGACGTGCTAAAAGCCAAGAAAGGGCTTGGTTGTCGGTTTCTAATAGGAATTCCCGATGTTCTAGATATTGCCTAAATTTCTCTACTCCAAAAACTACTGCTAGGCATTCGGCTTCATATGCAGATGAGGCTTTTCTTTCTGCAGGTGTTAAAGTACGTGAAGCGTACGCTATGGGCTGGCGTGAGCCGTCAATTTCTTGGAGTAGAACTGCTCCAAGGGCCACCGAGCTCGCATCCGTTTGCAGGATGAATGGTTTAGCGAAATCGGCCATCCGGAGAACCGGAGGCTGTGTTATTGCCTCCCGAAGATGTTTAAAAGCTTTCTCTTGTTCAGCTTGCCAAGAGAATTTTTGGCCCTTCCTCCGAAGCAGATTTAGAGGCGCAGCGTGCTCCGCGAAATTTGGAATGAATTTAGCAAAGAAGTTGACCATTCCAATAAATCTGGAAACGGCCTTAGGGTTCTTGGGTTGCGGAAAATTTCTAATTGCCTTTGTTCTAGATGGGTCGATTTGCACGCCACGAGAAGAAACTAGGTGTCCTAAAAAGCTTATCTCATTCACAGCGAAACGGACCTTATCTGGGTTAACAGTCAGGCCAGCCCGCCGCAAACGAGTAAGGACTTCCCGAAGATGTTTTTGATGCTCTTCCCAAGTTTTGGAGTAGATGACTAGGTCATCCAGATAATTAAAAATGAATTTGAATTTGATGTCATGGAAGACCTGATCCAAGAGTCTGGTAAGCACTTGGGCACCAGTACAGAGTCCAAAAGGGACTCGAGTAAACTGATAAAGCATCCAAGGAGTACAAAAGCTGGTAATTTGTTTGGACTTTTGAGACAAAGGGATTTGATGATAAGCTGAATTAAGATCGAAAACTGTGAAATATTTGGCACCGACAAACCAGTTAAAACTTTGATGTAAGTTAGGTAGCGGCACCGCTTCGACGACGATGTTTTGATTGAGCCTCCGATAATCAATCACCATCCTTGTTTTCTTTTCGGGGTGTTGAACCAGAAAAACAGGGGATGCATATGCGGACCGGCTGGGTTCTACTACTCCTGAATCTAACAATTCGTTGATGTGTTCGCGGAGGTATTCCATTTTGGGAGGTGCCAATTGGTATGGAGAACACTTGACCGGAGTGTTGTCCTTCAGTTGAATATCGTATTCAACTAGATGTGTTAAACCTAACCTTTTTGTGAGTACCTGAGGAAAATCATTAATTATTTTTTGAATGGTGTTTTTATCGTTCTTTTGAAGATGACCTAAAGGATCAGGAGCAGTAGATTCAGATGTTGTGGACACTATAGGTTTATACGCAGAATTACTGAAATTACATAGAGGAAAAACAATAGACCTTGAAAATTTTAAATAGAAGTTTTTTGCTGAAAGATCAAGTACCAGTCCCGTTTTAGATATGAAATCTGACCCGAGGATCAGAGGACACGACAACTTATGCGCCACCAGAAAATCCACATTCCAACTACAATGTTCCATTTTAAGATGAAGACGACAAGAGTAGGAAATGGGCAACCTTTTTCCAGAAGCCGTGACACAATCAGCCTTCACCCTGGTTATGGATTTAAAAGCCTTGGTGTTCTTTAATTTTTTAAAAAGGGCTTTAGAAATGACGCATCTTACTGAACCGGAGTCCAGCAGAGCTTTAACTTTAACTTGCCCAAAAGCTACTTCCACCAAAGGCAAAAACTGATCGTTCAGACCCCTAGATTTAAGAGAAATGTTATTTTTTTTTTGAAGTTTGTAGTTGGAAAGCTTAGAGCTGGAATAGGTTTGCCTGGACCTATTCCGTAGAGAGAAGAATTTACAGCCCCAGATATAGTGACCGGGTATGCCACAATTATAACAAATGGGAGTAAAGTAATTTTGAATTCTATTGCCGAAATTGTTTCTTCTTTGATAGGACATTGAGTTTAAATTTTGAAAAGATGGTTTATTAAAGAAATGTGGTTTCAGGTTATGTTTAAATCCGAAGTGGTTGGTTTTTGAACGGGAGGCTGGCCTGGAGCTACCAACTAGACTCCAAACCTGCCTCCGTTTTTTGGAGGATATTGCCTTGTTGGAGGCCGGTTCCGACATTCCGGGCTTCTATGTCCCGGCTGTCCGCAACTGTAACAGACCACGGGTCTCGTAGGTCTAAACTCAGGACTTGTAACTTCGGGTCTCTTTAATGGAGCCCTTTGCCTGTCAGTATACATTACATTGTTGACATGTGCGCAGAGTCTATCTAAGTCTGCAAAGTTTTTAGGTTTGGCAACAAAGACTAGGCAGTTGCGGACTTCCGGAGACAGTCCCTCCAGAATGACGTCCGTGACCTCCAATTCGGACTTATCTAAATTTAAAGTTTCTGCAGCCTCTTTAATTTGATTAACAAAAATGTGCACCGCCTCGTTAGTCTTCTGGGGCCTATAAAATAACTCCTGCACTAGAGAAGCCAACCTTTTCGAAGGTATGAAGAGACTTAAGGCCTCTTTGTGAAAAGTCTTAAATGTCTGATGTCTAATCAGACATGAATTTAAAGGGCCCTGAGCATAGGGCATCAGAACATTATTAATGTTTAAAGCTACGTCCGGGTAAGTTTTGACTATTTTTAAAGAAATTTTAAAAAAATTTAATAATTTGTCAAGGTCGAACCCATCTGTCTGAGGAATTGTCTTAATTATTTGTTCGGCAGGATGACTTAATTTTCCGTATAAGGAAATGTATTGACAGCCTTTCGAACTGCTAGGTGTGGTTTGCTGAGCGTCAGCCTGCGGCGTGTCCGCAAGGAGATTTGGCCCATTAGACCGAGATGGCTCTGCAGAGCTGGCTTTAGTGGTTCCCCCAGAGGGCGTTAGCGGGATGCTTACGTTTAGTTTTAGAGGAGCAACGGTTTGCTCAAAGGCTTTAAATTTTTCTTTGAGCGTAGCGAAATTGTTATGTAGCTCGGCCAGATCCCGTGGCACGTTGTTGTCTGCAACTTTTAGTTGCTCAGTTTGCACCCGAGTTAGGAACTCTATTCGTCTTCCGAAGGCATTCATCCGCGCGCGAAAACGATGTATTCTGTAACCCTTTTCTGGATCTAAGTTCTCCAGGTCATCCTGTAAGATGAACAAGGAGTTTTGCGCTAGCGATATCTGCTGCAAAAGGATCTCTTCGGTGAAATTTCCGAATTCGGGCTCAACGTTATTCTGTAAAAGGGACCTAAGAGAGGTTCGCATTTCTGCTATTGTGTCTTGCTCACCACCTCTAGCCACGACTTCGAAGGTGAGTTCAGTTCTTTTTAGGTCATTTACCAAACCCAGCAAGTTTACTGCCATTTTAACTGTTGCTGATAATTATTTAAAAAAAAAAATAAACCAAGTAATTTAATAAAAAAAAATTCTTTTAAGATGATGCAAAAAATGAAAGAGCCAGAGAAAGACTCAAGAATTATATGTAGTGTAGTTGTTGTGTATATGTGTGTGTGTAAGTATGAATTAATACAGACAAGCGAAAGAAAACTCGAGAAAATTTTTGAAGGAGATTTTGAATTTTTTTGTTTTTTTTGTTTTTAACTATTTTTGGATTTTATTATTTATTTAAATTTTTTTTTGGATTCCCGAATGAGCCCGCTGTCTGGATCAAATTCAGTGAATGACTAGTGTGCAGTGTTTGTAAATATATATATATATATATATATATATATAAAAATATTTAAGCAGACAAAATAATAATAAAAAAAAATTTATCAAAATTGGTTTAGAAGTTTTTGTGTAAGTGTTTATAAAAATAAATAAATAATAAAAAAGACACTATAGATTTATAGACATCTAAATATTTAAACTAAATATATAAAAAAAAAAAAAAAAATTTCATCAGCAACAGTTGTGCAGTATTTGAAAAAGCTGCAAAACATAAAAATGAGCCTTGTTTAACAAAGATAATTTTGAATTTAAATTTAGATGGTTCCAATGCAAAATTTTGAAAATTAACTAAGGTTCCAGAATTTAAAATTAACCAAGCTCTGTAATTTAGAAAAAAAAAGACAAGCTAGAATTTAAAGCTAACCACGCTCTGCTACCAGAAACATGTTACCAGGGGACTTAAATTTAATAAAGGCGGAACCAAAATGGTAACAATGTTTGAAAAGAAAGATAAAAAAAGACAAAGACAAGTTTAATAATTAACAAGGCTCAAGTTTATTGAAAACAGAAAGAAATTTCGACGGTTCAGACTTTGTCATTTACAACAAAAGACATCCTGACACAAATCATCAGTAAAAAAAACTTATGATTAACAAGATCATAAATTGTAAAAATTATAAGCCCTTAATTGTAACATATAATAATTTAGATAAAAAAAAAATTAATCAACAGATTCTAAAAATTTATCCCCCCTTTTAATATATATATATATTTATAGTTACAAAAATTTAACAATAAAAAAAAACAATGAGCACAGCTTAATAATTCACAGAATTATAATTAATCAAAAAAAAGAATTATACGCCCTTAATGTAAAAGTATAATAATTTAAAAAAAAAATTAATCAAAAGATTCAAAAAACTTATCCCCCCCCTTTTTAGTTTATAAGATGATAGTTTCTTTTTAAACAGTTACAGAATTTAACAAAATATAAACGAGCTTGATATTTTAAGTTCAAAAAAGATCATATCTATAGTTAAGATGTTTATCATTAAACTAAAGTTACATAATATAATTGGTTTGAAAATTTCTTAAAAACTATATTGGCCAATAAATTTATATATTAAAAAAAAAAAAAAAGAATTTAGAAGTTTGAAAATTTTGTTAATTGACGTCAATTATTTTAATTTAGAAACTAACCTCTTGGAGGTTGTTAGGACCGAAAATTGCATGCAGGCTCCACCCAAGAAATTGTTATATAATTTATAAATAATTACACAAGTCTACATTTAGAAAATAGTTTTAAGGAACACATATTTGCGGAAGTAAATTTAGGCACATATACAATATGAGTTAGTTAAAGTTCTGTAAAGTCAGCTGTAAAAGGACATCACTTTTATGCACTTGAAAATCTGAAGTTATGTTATACAAAAAACGTGTTTTGCCAACAGGACGAAACTTGTTAGGATGTTTCGCTGGTTTGCGCAATGTGAGACAAGAATTTCTCTATTTCTCCTATTTCTTCTACCAGCATATTAGCTATGGCAAACAAAAAACACGTTTTTTTTTAACGTCTGTGCAAAATCAGACATGTTGTAGCATTAATGTTCTTTATTGAAGAAAATATCTGGTTATTTGTCAAAATTAAAGTAAATTAATTGCATCACAGAAATTCGTTAAGATTGTAATTAAAAGCTTCTTAGATGATTATAAATTTATTTATATATATATAGTTTTGTTTAAAAGAAAGCTTGTATAAGACTTGTAAGATTCTTCAAAAGTCTATAAAACGAAATTTTCTGATTTAGAAGAAATTTCTCTAATTGTTTTATATTTGACATGTTCAATAAGATATGCTGATCATTCAATGTTCAACTTTAGTTTGCACTTATTTCACAAAATTGTTCAAAACTTAAAATGTGCCTTTACAAGGTTTTGCAAAGTATGTTTTAAAAAGGTAAATTTTTATAATCATTGATTTTCAAAAGAACATTAAATATTAAATAAAACATGAAATACATATTTTAAAGAATACATGATATTTAACAAATTATTTAAAAAAAATTAACAAAATTTATAATATGACAAAATCTGTAAGGTTGAAGTACCTGGTTAATCCTGTCGCAGTTCACGTGAGCTTGTACCGAGAAAAATGATGATTTATTTTACATTTTAGAACGAGATTGTTTAAACTAAAGCGCACAAACTGTAAATTAGCATGATGTAGTATAAGACTTGTAAAATTTGAGAAAGAAAGAACTTTTGTTAACGGAGTAATGCAGAATGTAGACCATGTTGTTATCACATCTAGACTGTGGACGGGTATTAGGGAAGCTAGCTTGACCGGCGAATTGTACTTTGTATTCAGGTGTCAGGCGATGCTTGGTTTTGGAGAGGGCCGCCAGGTGCCAGCATCTGTCAAGGCTAAGCAAGTTGAATGTATATTTACGAATGTGTTTTTGAATGCTACACACACATTATACACTTGTTAAGCTAGCTGGTCTCTTTACAGGTTGTTACGCAATATAATCATTATTATTTACGTTAAATTCACAGACATTTTTTTACGCTGAATGTATCAGTTTATGGCAACGTCCAATATTAAAAATGAAATCCACAGTTGTCTTCAAAGTTGCCTTGACTGTAAGAGACTGTGGATGGGATATTCGTAGGTTTTATTTTACAAACAAGTTAATGGCATCATTGCGTCCTTAAATCCAGAGCGAGAAAATAAAATTGTGGCAATAAAAACGTTTTTATCACTTAGTACATCGCTACGTGGGAATTTAAATATTTATACTGGGCTTTGTGGTATTTTTTCCTTATAGAAAAACTTTATTAAAGTCGCTACCACTGCATTATTTGACATTATTTCAGGAATTTAATTTTCTGCAATAGCATGTGTTTTATCTCTAAATTAGTCATAATCCGAAAGCGTATGATTTGTTGCGCTTTTGCCGATTTGAGATATTCGACATTTAAAACGGCGAATACAGTCCAGTTTGCATTTCTGCTGTTAAAAGTAGAACAAGATTTTACCTGATGTTGGCGAGGATTACGTTTTGGTCGAGTCCTTTTGCCGTTCTGATAGTAAAAGATATCCTGGTCGACTCTGAGATTTGTGCGTAATATTTATCCTGCCTAATTATATTCAAGCGATGGTGAGAGATGATCCTTGATAGTGTATTGTCCTTCTTGCGTCGCTTCAACGTTTTTACATTTTAAAATGATTCCTTTATTGCAGGAATCTCTGTACAACACACAAAAAGATTGGCAGGAATGAACAGAAATTTTCTTAAAATTCAAACTCACCCTTCTAGTTACACGCTAACATGCTACGTAATAAAACTTATTTTTTCGCCATTATTTATCAAAACTTTGTATTAGTACTAGTATTGTTCAAAATTATTTAAAATAATATCTTTTGTAAAGTAATTAAATGCGGAAGGTGGTCTAATTTTTACTTTTATGATAATTAATTTGCACTTTAAGCGATTTAAAATTGAAATATTAAATCTAAAATTTGTTTTAATGAAACATTGACCACATTTGTACTACACCAACTTTTAAAATAATATGTCGCACATCTCTTTCAAAACATTATTATTGATTAGTATATCCACAATTTTACTTTAACATTGTTCTTATGTATATTGAATTCAAGATGGCGGACAGGTCTTCAGAGCCTTAATTCCCATAAGAAATACATGGAGGGAAAACGTAGTGTTGACAAATGGACTTTACAATTCTCACATATACGTAGTCTAAAGAAAAGTAACAAGTATTTTAAACCCACTCCTTGACTTGAAACAAATTACATTAACTTTTATAGTGTCCATAGGTAAATACAAGTACTCTAATATTTTCACGAGCCTCTGTCCGTCTGTAAGTCGCATCCAATCTACACACAGACAAGACGATAAATCCTATATTTGAATTTTGTATTTATATTTTTTGTTTTGTCCCACATAAAAGAAAATTACAGCGGTAACAGAAAATGACATTGGGTTACTGAATTGGTTTTAATATTATGTGAAAATATTACTAAATAAAATTAGAAGTTATTCTGATTACGAATATGTATGTTTATTTCACGAAAAAAGAATAATGTGTTGACGATAATCTGCTTAAAAAGTCGACCTTTATAAAAATAACTCTCCCTATTACGTGTAGACGGACAGATATAGTTATAACGTTCCTTGGATTTACCTATGTCCTGTAATGTATGGATCAAGAAAGGAGAGTGTTCAAAATGTTTTTGAGAGTACACGTTTTCAAATCTAGTGAATGAACCTATTAATCTAAAAATAATATAAATATAATTTCACCTAAAATTAGCTGATGAATATATTATTACAGAGAACAATTAAATTGGACATCTGAGAATTCAATTTAATTAAGAATAAAAAATTGTGTAATCTGATTTATTTAATAATTTTACGGTGATTTTTGTTCACATTTTTTGTTTTACAGCAACATTTAACCTTTTCTTTTGAAATCATCATTTTGTTAAAGAGACTATTGATAAACAAACACGTTTTTACAATCCTTAATTTCTAATCGCTTTAATATTTAAAAATCTTTAGTAAGAAAATTGATAAAAATATGGAATTATTATTCTTTATTAAATTATTGTTTTTGTTAATCAATTATTGTTAAATAATTATTATTCGTTGTAATAATACGGTAATTATTGTAATTAAGAAAATTTTGCATTACAGCCTAATGTAGAATCAATTCGTTTTATTTCGTTAACATGACATGTCATAATGTTACCTGTAACTTGCAAAGCCTAGAATGAAAATGGAACTTGAATTTCAAACACGAAAAACTAAGTTTTTTGCCTTACTAATGCTCTATTTGTGTGTTTTTTTTTAATACAGTTCTAATACTGGTCCAAGATGGAATACAGATATTTCTCTGTCTACAAGAATTATTCAAGGCAGTGATATTAAAGTGATAACGAACAAAAAACCTGTTTTAAATTAAATATGTTCTGTTCTTGTAAACCACCAGGATTTATAGACTTTTGGCAGATAAAAGTTTTCATTTATTACTTGTATGTAGTTCAGTAAAATAAGGCAAATTAGAGTTAATATTAAACCTATTTGGATGGGATAGCTAGCATTTTTTTTTGTACCCCCGCGACCCCAAAGGTGTTATTTCAAAATTTAATTATTTCATTGAGACGTCTCAAATAATATGCATTTCTGTCATGATACATTTAAAAAAAATAATTAAGTTCTTAAATATATTTTGGGTGTATGTAAATTAAGTTATTATTGTGATTTCTTTTTTAATACAAAAGGGGAGGGTTAGTCTATCAAAGGGGAAGGGATTTAGCCTCAGATATATCCGTCTGTCACGTGCCATCTCTAACCGGTCCACCCACGCCGGATTATGTGTAGTTTTTTTTAATTTTTTTTATTTGTTTTCAGAACAAAAAATCTACGACTGATCTACCACTGGGGAACAGACATTTATCCCCCTTAAAAAAAATATAAACTCCTTAGAACCTGATATTTTTCAGTAAGCTCATAAATAAAAAAAACTCAACCAAGAAGGAAATATTATCAAAATTAGGTTTAGAGGGCAGCTAATAATGAAATAAACTGCTCATTTAATAAACGCATTAGCAATCACAATGTCTTCCTATTGTTGATAAGGTACAATAAATAATACTATCGTATTTTGTGATTGGTTGAAAAGAGCAATGTCGTGAATATTTATAGAATTTATAGTATATATATATATATATATATATATATATATATATATATATATATATATATATATATATAAAACGAAACGAAGAATAAATATATATATATATATATATATATGTGTGTGTGTGTGTGTGTGTGTATATATATGTATGTATGTAAAAAATATTAAAAAACGTCGAAGTATTTTATTGTAGTGTTTCCGACTTTGCTATTTTCAACATACATTATAAAGTACTTCCACTCCCCTCCACCTACCCCTTAGGGCAACCTTTTAAGTAAGAGAAAGTAATCGTTTTATTTGTTGAAAAGTTATAAAAACTTTCTACACACACTAGTAATAATTACAAGTAAAATAAAAATAATAACAAATTTACATCTCTTTTAATTTTCATTTGTTTGTTTATTTTAATTTAGTTTCCCTATTCAAACATATTAGTTAAAACATTTTTTTCTGAAACCATTCACCTGTTTAATTCACATTAAACCCTTTTATAAAAACTAATAATATTTGCTTGTTGGCTTCTTGTGTGCTTAAGCTCTACTGGATATGATATTGATTACATTGGCAATCCATTCTCCATAACGACCTACCAAATGATGGATGATGATGTGTGATGGCTTCTGAAGCTCAGATGATTGATTGGTCAACTGTAGTAGCCTAGTCTGTAATCCCTTAACCAATCATAACGTGATATTAACTGCAAAATGTGTTTCTAAGCAAGATTATAAATATCAGCTTTATAATCACTTATGTCGACTTAATGTACATTTTAATTACAGTTATCTATTTATCTTGAGGTTACAGTTTGTTATTTATTATGGGCAGTGTTTATTTTATAACGAGTAACAGAATTGAAACAAGAATGATTGGGATAATTATTTGTCAGTTGGAACTATCTTTTATTATACAGCTCTATTTGACCACACAATAAACGAAATTGTTATCACATGTTTCATAAAATAACCATATAAATGTAGTTATTCAAAACTGTTAAATTTTTAACTAAAAACGACTGGTGTTTAATAGAATATTTTCCTCTTTGTCAATAATAACTGTCTTTCAAATAATTTTAATCCATCAGAAATTGTTTCTCTAATCGCAGACAATAAATTATAACTTTCTAATTCAATAGAACTGTGTATTCTATTATCATAATATAATACCTACAGATTCACGCATAATATTATTCATAATTTATTATGACTATTGTAAAGGAGTATTACAAAATGCGATATTTCTTCATTGTTTCAAACGTATTGAAATCTTCGTGAGTTCTCTTTCAGTTTAAAGGTTTCACTGTAACGATTAGAATTAATTGCAATGTTGAAGTTAAGGCTGTGCTTTCAACTTTAAAATAAGCTATAAAAGTTGCCCGGATGTAAAAAATTCTCGAAACGGTTAGATAACTTTAAACTTAAAAAAGTAGACTAACAAGTATTTTTTTGGTATGTAAAGTAAATTCATCCCTACTCCAAAATTTAATTTATAGAGAGCAACTCAAAATTTTCAAATGTAAAGTCCCATCGATTAATACCTCATTTTAAAGGTTTTGTTTAATAGAAAATAACTGCCAACATTTTACTGCTTCCAAATATAAGTCGCTGATTTACTGAAATCTAAAATAGCGTCTGGTCAAGTACTTAATAAATCCAATATACTTATTATTATTTATATATTATATATACTTAATATTATGATATTCGCATAAAAAAATAAATTTTAAGGTTAAAATAAAAATATTAGGGTAATGCAACATCTTGGTCAAATTAAAATTAAATTACAGTCAACTTTTTGTCGTAATATTTTTGTCTCATTATTTCCTTAGAGTATATTCTAAAGTAGATTAGGTTTCTAAATATTTTTACAATCTGCCATTTTGGATAAGAGTAAAATAGCGACCTCTAGTTCGCGCAGTTTATATTAAACAAGACTTTTAATGAAGTATTACTCCATGGGTATTTACATTTAAAAATTTTGATTTTCAACTCAAAAACCTCATTTTGGGATGGAATAGAATTTATCTTCAATGCCAAAATATGGTGATTTTACACCAAACAACATTTCTAAAATTTGAGTTATCTACCTTTTAAAGTTTAAAAGCTATTTATCGCGTGTGTGTATATATATATATATATATATATATATATAAATGATACTGGGAATACAATTAAAATATCATTATATAATCTCTCTCTCTCTCTCCATCCCTCCCTCCCTCCCTCAATCCCCCCTCCCTCCCAACATATTTAAGGATGGAAGTGAATTTACTTTAAAAACCCTAAAAGTAATCTTTATACTCCAAATAATTTTAAAGTTACAGTTTTATCTAATTTACAAATAATTTCATCGGCACGTTACTTTTTTAAAGTATAAAGCAGTAAACAGCTTTGGTTTTAAACACTGGATGTCTTATTATTACAGTCAACTCGCGGACACTTCAGTATATTCGAAACGAAGAATAAATACGACATTTTGTTATACTCCTAAAAGAAGTCCTTTTTAATGTTGAGTTACCCCCCACCAACCCACCCAACCAAATAGCTTTTTGGGGTGGGGATTACCAAATAGTAATATTTTTTTTGATATTTACCTAGTAATATCAAAAACATTTCGAAACTCTCAGCTTTCTACATTTTTTTTAGTTTAATAGTTATTTAACCATCACGAGATTTTTGTATGTCTTGTATATTTGTTAATAAATATAATTTCGTTACCTAATTTATTGCTTATTATATTATCTTATCGACTATTATTTTGTACTTTTTTATGTAAAATGTTAAGTATTTATTTTCGACAATTTAAAATATGACTATGTTGATTTATAAATATTAAAAGAAGGATAGAAAATTATCGTTAACTATTTATGAATTTTGACTAAATTAAAACTATTAATTGTGACTTTATAACTCTCAGGGGCTCACTTATAATAAGTACGGACTTGGAAAAACCATAGGGAGACTAGCTGGATCTACACTTTTTTTCACGTAGTCGGGTTATATTTCACCATTTCATCTTTTCTATCAAGTCTCTCTTCACCAACTCTTAATATTCTCTGACCTTGACATTAATAGAGTACTCGAGAGCTGAGGGCCTTTATTTTATGTTAATTTGTTCCTTTTTTATAATATGATTAAGAGCGAGTGGTTTTTCGCTTTTAAACAACAAAGACAAAATGTAATTTATAGAAACCCATAAATTTGTAATTATTTATTTCGTATTAGTAATATTTATTAGGAAAACCCTAAATATTAACAAATCAATCAGTTTTTATGCAGCCATTTTGCAACGAAATGAATTGAATATTTCATCCGTTATGTTGGTAAGGGTAGCGAACACTTCACGAGACAGTAATGCTTTACAGGTGAATAAAATATTCATTAACAAAGTATGGCTTTGGGTCAGTAAAACACGAGTTTCGTAGATCCCATCTTATATATTATAGGATTTTCAAAAAGTCTCCGAGCACTTGATAATTACAGTACAATAAACATGCGACAATAATATTCATTACTATCTTCATGTAGTCAAATATACGGATGAGGAATGTCGCCAGTCTTTAGACATATCTTGATACGCTGAATTGTGTTCAATACAGGACACTGCACACTCCTAATATATTCTGAGGATTGTTTGAATATACTCTATTTTTTATCGTATTAATTATTGTATTTTCTTTCTTTTTTTTTTTCCTTTTTTTTTTTACCAACTTTTATTAAATAATTGCAGGATCTAGAAATGTTTACGTTTATTTTAGAAAAAAATATATGACTCCGTAAGAGATAATGAAGATAAAGAAGCTATACTCCAGGGGTAAACATGAGGTTTCTAGAGTCCTGGCGGCTGACAAGGTGACATGTTGAACGTATGAGCGAAGAGCTAATACCAAAAAAGTTATTATTAGGAAAATGAAGAAAGTAGGAGACGTGGAAGGCCAAGAAAAATATACCCATTGGAAGTCTGAGAGAAGGTACAGTTTAGAGAGGAATTGAGACGAATTGTGAGGGAGGGAAGGCCAATCCAGGGCAGAAGCGTCAAGGATAGTAAGTCTTAGAGGACCTCCAAGACATGCGCTGTCTTTTAACAAGTTTTATTTCCTTGCGTACATTATAAGACAGATTTTTTCTTCAAATGTAATTCAATATTATTGCACTTAATTTTGTTTTATGTTAATTAATTTCCAAATCATTTATTTACATTTTTAACATATTCACTATTTAAAACACAAAATTATAAATTTACCTCCTTCAACGCCCAAAACTTGACTTAAAAATATAAAACGTGCTTTTATAATTAATCGTTATCACCTTAAGATACAACAGATTTTTAAATTGAAATTTTGTAGCAATACGCATTATTTAGTAAATCGAGAAATATTTTTTTCAGAAATCATTTACGGTAATAATAGCAACAATATCTTTCCATAATGAATAATTAATTAATGTTTCATGGGCTTCAGAAAAGTAATTAGCAGGTACCCTGGATGACTACAAGCTATTTAAAATTCAGCAAGAAATAAAATTTAAAACGAATAATCTAAGTTCTTATTTAACTTTATTTTATTGGATTTTATCATTATTTCAAATTGCCACTTGGGAATGCTTACTCTTAACGTCAGCTCATATTTATTCCATGTCTTTTATGGGAATTGAATTGTATGTCTTGTATTGTGTAATAAAAATTATTAAAACTAAAGTATAATGAATTGTTTGAGATAATAAAAGAAAATAAAGTAGATGTCTGCAATCGATTTTTATATTCACTGAGAAGACAGCTTTACTGTAACGCTATTGCATAACCTACGCCGTTCAAACAAAAAACATTGCACCCTATACATGTAACCACCCCTTCCACGCTACTTTACCCAGAACTCTGTATGAATTTATTTTTTCTTGTGTTTTAATACTTATAGACACCGAATCTATTCAGAGTATTTATTTTGGATGCCGGTTTTGTCCTAATGTTGTACATAGGGATACTGTAGGATCAGATTGGTTACAAAAATACAGTTCTTTTTAATACTCGTACAAAAAAAAAACATTTATTTTTTATTTTTATTTTATTATTTTTTTTTTTTTTTTACAATTCAAAACATATGTAAATTAGTGTCTTTTTTCTTTTGTTGTTGTTTAAATTCGTAAAACATTTCGGTTTTCATCGCCTCATAGAAAAAAGAAGAAAAGGACATAAAATAAAGACCCCCTCCCCCCCCAGTCCTCAAATAATGTAATACCATCAGGGTGAAGAATAACTACAGTTGGTCAAAAGAAACATTTGGTAGTGAATTTGAACCAAGATTACATGAAAAAAGGTTTATGTTTTCTCAGAATATATTTAACATAAATTTGTCTATATAATATATTTTCAACTATAATACGTAACTTTTTTATCGATTTTCACGTTTAATACAAAATTAATAAAATTATACAATTTTTTTTTCAAATGTACAAACTAGACTAAGTTTTTACACTGCGATAACAACGTTATAAAATCACCGTAAATGGGAAGACAGCTAAGGGAATATTCCCTGAATCAATCTCCCCTTTCATCCTCTTACAGTGATGGTTTAAAATGCTCCCGTGTTATTCTATCTAATGAATGTATTTGGAACCAGCGTATTAATTTTATAGCTTAATACAGTATTTAATTGATAATGTAGCGAGTTTGAAATTTTACGAAGTGTTTTTATTATTTTGAGGAGGATGGAAAATTATAAAGCAAAATGAAGACACTTTATTGTTAAGAACAAAATTAGGAAGATTGTATTTATAAAGAAAGAGTCAAAACTAGTAAAGAATTCATAATATGATAAGCGAATTTTCATTTCAAATATAACTATTACCACTGTCCTCATGACAAAGTTTATATCATCAAATAAGTTCAAGATTTTCAGATTAAGTCACTTTTGGTTTACCTGACGTCGTGAAAAAGGAAGATCATCAATAAAAAAACATAGGCCTAGGTAGATATTTTTTAACGATTACCAAACCTAACCTAACCATACCCTATACTTACATTTTGGGTAAGGAAATGTATCTATAAATAAATTACCGAGATAAATACGAAAATTGAGCAAGATTTATACCTAGTATGCACAAAAATACGCATGAGCCAAATAAGGTGCCAAATTACTCTACTGGATATGATCGGTGAACATTTAATGGTGTTCGAAGTCGGTTTTTCTATGAAGGAGCTCGAAAATTACTAAAACTACTTTTTTAAAATCGATAATAAACGAAACTGTTTAAACCCTTGTTACAATTTATAAAAAAAACATACTTACTTCAATATCTATTCCTGAAATAAATAACATCATATTGGCCAATTAAATAATTATATATGTATGCATTATAATACTATTAACTCCCGAAATTTGTTTATTTTAATAGACACAAAGTTAAATTTGAATTATCAGATAGAAAAGAAACAGCATTTGGTGCAGCATTTATAACAAAAGCTGTTGTTGATATAGTGTAACAAGGTTTGGCAGACCTGCACTTGAAATATGAGACAAAGAACTCTATACTGGATCTTGCAAGTTATATCTGGAAGTGTTTTTATATAAATATATATAAAATGGTAATTAATGTTTTAGGTTTAATCTCTGCCTGCCCCGGGGATACTTCTCAATAAACCAAAATATGAGATATTCTGTTTATTTTGCGAAAAGACTAGATGTAAACGTCAGTTCTGTATTTTCGTATAACTGAGATGCTAAAAATGATATCTTCAAGATGAAATTTGTATATTTTAGTAAGTAAGGAATTTAACCAGAATTAGTGTCAAACGTCTGAAGTTTCAAAGTGTGTCATATACGTAAATACCCGCAGTAATTAAAACCTTTCCATGAACTAAAGAAATTAACATTTTATTTTTATAGTATACGAAGTACAGGGTGGGTTTGGTAGTGGTCAAAAATGTCAAACTTGGTTTTTAACTGATCTTCACGTTTCTGGAAACCGTTAAACTCGTCATCTTTTGTAGTTAAGCGCGATAGCGGTCACAAAAATTAAGATATGAACATGCCATTTTGTATAGTGAGTATAGTTTGGACGTATTAAAGCCTATTGAAAATCAGGATAATAAAATTAAATTGTTAAAAGGGCGGCCATATTAAACAGTTTTTTGTTCATATCTCTTATATTATTCAACACATTAAATTAGAAACTAATTTGCATTCTAGATGTAAGGTCACCGACTTCATTGCTCAACGGTGACAAGAAAGCCACGTTATTGTCGAATGTTTGATTTCTTACTCTAGCCTCTCAAAAAATGTAATATTCGTATAGTTACGATAAGTTTGAGTCACTGACGCGAGCATAGCGAGTGGAGTTCCTTCACTATGTACAGCTTAGAGGTCTGATAAAGAAGATACAGTGGAACACACGTTCCTTGCATGGGAGTGCTATAGGAGTAAGGAAAGAGATTTAATTGACAAGTTGCAAAGAGATTGCGGACGAGATGTTACAATCTAACGACATGTGGAATATTCAACAAGGATGTAAAAGGAGTATTATTACAGAAACAATACAAATTAGGATATAGGGACATAATAGTATATTGGTAGATTGTCACCACTCATCTCGAAGCAATGCTTATCAGTGCTCCCGTTGAGAGTGGCAAGAGCTCCACATAAGAGGCGTGGAGTTTAATGGGTAACCCCTGAGCATAACACCTACCCTTAAGTTGTAAGCCCGGGTGGAGTTGGCTGGGAATCCTGCAATCGCGCAACTACCCCGTTGCATGGTTAAGCATAAATAAAACTTCCTCCATGCCTCTTCAAAAAATAAGCTTCGAGGTTTGGATGGGTCGATGCCCTGATACGAGTGAAGGGACTCGTGAATTTGTAATATACACGGTTCATGTAAAGGCTATCAGAAAACGTGTTTAACCAGTGTTTTAAACAAACTTATCTTTTTGGATAAGACTCTTTAATCTAAAAATACAATTTAACAATTATTTCAAGGCTCAAAAAACCATTTTCGGTGTTAAATTATTGGATCTGCTTTTTTATTATGTTTATGTTTGAATTATACTTTTCAACCAAAAATCTCGTTATAATTTTATTCCACCAGAATCTATAATTAAATGAATTAACTTTTTTCTGTAACAGAAATTCTAGAAGATATTCTCTTTAACCTACTTCATCCGATATAAACCATCTCAATAAAACCGGCGTATAAAACTAAATAATGATTTTACTTATTCCCAGAATGACGTTTTCATCTCAGCTAAAAATTACCTATAATAGATACTAACGCTGATTTTAATCCTTATAAATATTATCTAGTCTTTACTCATTTATCACTTTATTCTGGACTTTTGAACACCGCTAACGGCTGAAGATGATTGGCAAATACACCCCGCTACATCAAGATATTCCGAAATAATTATACCATCTCTCTTCATTCTCACTTAACAAAAGACAGTTTCGACTATCTATGGGAGTAGTTCTTGTACAGTTCTTTGTACACAGGTTAGTATTAAATTTTAAAATCTGATTGTCGAACCTTTTCATCTAAAATATGTAAGGATAAAAGGAAAGAATCAATAATTAACCCAATGGTTCAGTAAGTGAAAAAAATTATTTTAAGTTCGAATGTTTATTTCTAAAATTTGCTGGTAAAACGAAAAGTGTTAAAATGAAGACGTTTAATAAAGAAAATTATAATGGAAATGAGATACTAGTAAATTATGATTCCTGCAAATGTTTCCTTTGAAATTACAACTAAATTTTGATTAAATTACTTTTACTAACACAGATTATAATTTACACTAAAGTAACTAGGTCACACTATTCCAACAACATGTCATAGAATCAGATAACCTAATAGCTTTAATAAACCCACACACAATCCTCAAACAATATTACGTAATGAGTAGACATATTTCAAGTGTCGTGAGTCAAACGTAGAAATTACTTTAATTTTGTAACAAAAGATTGTTAATCTTGACATCGGAGAAATGTTTCTGCCATTAATCTCAGTCAGTTAAAGTGACTTTAAGTATGACTGAATCAATTAATCAATGGGTATTGCTTGATATAGCCTAATGTGTACAGGTTACTCCATGTGGATCATTTTGTGGTTCAGGGACTGTATGAATTTTTTAAAACAATCTGTCACAATTTCGTGAGTAATTGTTTATTTTGACTGCAATACCTCAGATGTGGTATTTTGTCAATAGCGGTTGTTTGACAAACTTGTGATTAATTTGATTAAATATGGAAGTCAAGCGTTTTGTTTGGGGTCCTTAGATGCTGCTACGATAAAATTTGATCAAAATCGTTAGTTATTCTTATGGAAGTAACCTGTAAATTTTAAGTTATCACAAAATTTTAAAAACGTCCAAAGGCCAAAATATGTGGTTGTATCAAATTTGCCGACACATTTAGACTAATACAGACATCATTACAAAAACCACTTTTTGGATTCAAGGGACATCAATACGAATATTATCCCGCAAAATTCGACATCTCTTTATGGATCCATCATGTTTTCCAAGCTACGTATATATAACAAAGTAAATATATAGAATATTAATGTACCAACTGTAACTCGCATCAATATTTTAAATTAAATAAATCTAACACAAAATTAATAAGAAGGTAGTTATGGGTATTCTAGACTGTTTATTATGTATTTAAATTTTAGAGTTTATTCAATTCAGAAAAAGTGCTAATCTATAACGGTATTCATCATCAAGCCATAAATATTCATTTTGCCTTTTAATGTCCCACGATGGTGCTGCGGCACTGTGGGCAGATGAAACAATACAATATGTAGGCTCAACAATATAACTGTATTATGCATTTATTTCTCTGGCTTACTGCATGCATATATTAAATGCATGTGAGTTCTTGCAATTCATGCCTCCAACCTTAGCAGGTGTTCTTGACTCCCACACCTTACATTTTTAATTCTTGCTAGGACATGAAGAGGAAGGTGTGGGAGTAGATATATATTTAATTTATCACCTCTGTTTTTGTCTATTCTCCTAATAAACACTCAAAAGTTTTTGAGAACAATTTTGTTTCATTTTTTTGTAGCTGCTTGTTATAATTGTCGAGAACTTTTCCTATGTACCTAAGGATCATATTGCTACATCCACCCATCGCCATTTTACAAAATATTCACAGTACCTCATCCTTTAGTTTATTGGAGACGACCTTCAAGGGAGGAGGAGATAAATCACAAAGATTTGAACGTCCATTTTAATATAAATTTATATAAAAACACTTCCAGATACAACTCGCAAGTTCCAGTATAGAGCTATTAGTCTCATATTTCAAGTGCAGGGCTGCCAACATTGCTACACTAAATCAACAACAGCTTCTGTTATAAATGATTCAACAAATAGAATTTCTCGTTTTCTTTCCTCTATTTGTTACTGGATACCTAATTTCCCGTTTAATAAAATACTTGAGACGTTATTTATATTACAAGGAATTATATAGTGTGGCTTAAAAGAAACTATCACCACCTCTTATTTTTTTTAACGCATTTGAAATATTTGAATTCTGTTTGTTTCGAACTCTTTAAGTGAGAGAGGCCACCTTAAAAAGCGGAGGTTATTTTATTTACGTTGCTAGATAGTTACGGTGCATACCCTTGTACGACATTGAACTTTCAAATTGTTCTCCCTACATGCAATAGTCTTTGTTCAAGGATGTTTTCAAAAATTTGGTTAGGTTACGTGGTAATTTAGGAGATTCTCCACAAAACAGGGAGGTCTTGTGTTTGAAACAGTGAAACAATATTTAGAAAAATCTTGTCATGCCTTCTGAGTTCATCTTCCGTCTAGCTTCTAGTTTCCGTCTAGCTTCTAGTTTCCGTCTAGCTATGTAAATAACAGAACTCTTTTAGTCGCCATTTTGTTCTGGGTGGTCAAAATTTAATTTTCTTTATTTCATTTTTCTTCTCTTACAGGTAAAATAATCTAAACCTTTGCTTTATTCGGTTGCTTCTCTTACTTAAACAGAACCCAAACATCTCGAATATTTCAAAAAAATAAGAGGAGGTGGTAGTTTCTATTCAACCACTCGGGTATATAATATTTAATTGTTTATGTAATATTAACTCTTCTTTCATAACAAAATGAAGTAAACACATTTATCCTAAAATTTTATTAATTCGTTTCAAACAAAAAACTTTGTTCAATAATTAGAAGTTCTTCGCAATTAAATAAATAAATAATTTTTCAAAACGTATTCTCTCTATATTTTTAAAACTTATATATTAAATTATATAAAATACACTAAACATTGTTCATTTGAATTTCTTAATCTTTAGGAAATAATGAAATAGATAAACAAGTATTGTAACAGTGACAAAAATATTTCAGATAATATGACGCACCTTATAGGAATGCAACTTGATGGCTCAGAGGTAAAAGTTCTAGGTTTGATCCCATTATTAGTAGCCCATAGATAATTTTTAATAGTTAAAATTATATATACATTTTATTTATATTTATCTTGAGTAGGGGCTTATTCTTAACAAGGCCCTGTAACAATTTGTTAAATATATGGGTACAAAATTCGCATTTCAATAATAAATCGTCCTTAATATTGAACGTCCACCCAACGCAATTAAATTGAATTGGTTATACTAGGTCAAATAATAGTTTTATGGTTTGTATGCAATCTGTACATTTTTCTATCATTTTTCATGCCAGTAGAGCATGACATAATTAATTGTGTATTGTGGTTTATTTTTATGTTTTGTAATGAGTAGGGTTGTGTAAGTACCAAGATGAATGCCTATTAAATTATCTCTTTTACATGTCTATTAAATTTATTATTAATACACACAGCTTACAAAAGCGATTTGAACAAACCACATTTTTTATGACCATTTTGTTATAATGAACGATAAAAGTTAAAAAACAAAATTAATTTTTTTGAGGTTATAATTTGTTAACGGAACATCTTCCTTATTTTTTTTTATTCATGAAATTAAAATAAAATTTTTAGAAACAGTTGTGGAGATTTAATGTTAGAAATTCATGTGAAGAAGATCATGAACAAGGTTCTCCATTACTGTAAAAGTTATTGGTCGTGTAATAAATGAAAAGGGAGTGGGATTATTTGTGAATATCCTGACGTCTCAAGGTATCCCCTTCAGTCTTCAGCGCTGTTTGACAGGTCCTGAATAAAGGGGTGAATGAGTAAATAATAATTAATCTTTATAAGGATTATACTCAGTTTAAAGACCTTTTGGAGAAAATTTATAGTCGAGATGAACTCGTCATTGTTCGAAGATGAGACCTTAACACAACATCTTTATTTAGTTTTTTGTGCTGTATATCCTTGGTGGGTTTATATATTCGTTGGAAGCTGTTAAAAGAGTGTTTTTCTTTAATTTTATTATTACGAATATTGTGTTTTATTTTATAGAAATTTCGTACAAAAAAAAAAAAAACCAACTAACTGTATAAAATCGTCAATAAAGACGTTAAGTATTAAGACTCATCTTTACAGAATAATTGTTTATCTCACATAAATAACATAATGGTCGCCAAAAGTAAACCCTTAGTCCTCGAGTACTTTACTAGCGTCAGGGTCGGAAAAGAACAAGAATTGGTAGAGAGAGATATGGTAGGCGAGAATAAATAGAAGGATTTAATTATTTAACTCAAGACTACTTAAAAAAGGTTTAAATCTAGCTAGAGGATACGGATTACCACGCCCCTGAGGGATTTCGATTGAATACTGAAATAGTAATTTTCTTCTTAGAAATTCTTAAATGTGAAATATACAATAATACATATTTTAATAACGTTGCTTTATCACCACCTGTATTTGTGGTTATGTTTAGATTCTATTTTTTAAATAAAACTTTTAATGTAATACTAATTCCATCATAAAATTATAAAAAAATTAAATACCAGTTCTTTCAGAAGTAAATTAAAACTTTAAATGGTTGTGGTTTAGTTATTTTTTATCCAATCTCCGAAAATCTCTTTATAGTATGCAGACATATTTGGAATATATTAAAAAATCTGTTATTTTCATTGCTATTTATTTGTTGTCATAGCAACGAGTTTTATCATTATTGACTAATTACACAGGATAATTCCTGTAGGTGGTAAACTTTTAATAGTTTACAATTAATTAATTAAAATTTATTTTATTCCATCATGGCTTTATCTTTACAAACAGGAATGGCATTGATTTATTGTTATTATAAATGTGAACAGAGTTTATCAGCCGGGTTAAGAAAGTTTCGTATTTACAATAGTTTGAGTGACGCACCGTGCAGTGTAGTCCAGTATAAAAACTTGTTAGTAAGTTTTTGAAAGCACCGGGTCTGTTGGAGACATCAAAAGGCCAGGTAAAAGTTCATATAAAATATAAGAAATGAAATTGCTTTTGCTGAAGTTTTAGATTTTGTTAAAGTTGTAAAATTATGCTGAATACGGAGGATGTAGTGTCAAGAGTAGAGGCTCCTGCTTCTCCAGGAAGAGTACGCCCTTGAAAACCTGTCCTAATAACTATAACAAGTAAAATTTGGCTTAATTTTAAGCTTTTTAATTAAATCCAGTTTAATTCCAAAATAATGTATGCACTTTATTTTGTTCTATGTTAACAACAAATGAACTATAGTCAATGAACTTTTAACTTTTTTTTTAAAGATCCGGTATTTCCGTAAATGTAAAACAACAATCAAAGAATTTAAATTCACTGAACAAAATAAACATAACTAACGCCTCAGTACAGACGTTGTCTCACCTTTGCTACAAATGTTTTTATAAGTAGTCCTTAAAGTAGCTTTTAATCCTAATAAAGATTATTTAGTCTGTACTCATTCATTCAGGACCTGTCAAGGAGCGCTGAAGACTGAAGACGACGCACAAAGACACCCCGCGTCGAAAGGATATTCACAAGTAATTACCCCGTCCTTCTTCTTTCTAAATTAATACAAGACAGTCTAGAGCAGTAACTCTTTCAGTAAGGGAGAATCTTGTCCTTGAAAAGACACAAAGGAATTGAGAGGGTTAAACATCCTGCTTTCAAAATTGTTTTGAGAAGTTTTTCATTTAAAATAAATAATTTTAAGAGAAAATCGTCGTAGAAAGACGGTTCTGTAGTCATAATCTGGTACATTTTAATCTTAATTTTAGTTGGAAATATTTTAATAAAATGAAATTTAAAAACATTATTGTATCAATACAATTACTTCGTTCACAATTCAGCAAAATGAAATTAGGATCTCAGGAGCTCACTATACCTTAGTACGAACATAGAATTATTGAGTGAACGTACCTGGATCTACAAATGAAATTAGGATCTCCGGACGTCGTTATACTTATACACGAGACCTGAATAAATAAAATGTTTAAAATGGCCACATTGTGACATTTTTAAGTCGATTTATCTGAATTTGAATGAGCCCAATTTCATATTCCTATCTTAATTTTTACGGCCGCTATCGTAGCTACTAATGAAAGACTCCAACGACAACGTCGATGAAATGACGGCATGGTGAAAATAACGTTTCCGATGAATGAAGATCAGTGAAAAAACCAAAGTCGAAATATTTGACGATTATTTTGTACGGTGGATTAGTACAAATCGGTAGGATCCGTGCGTCATGTATTAAAGTGCAAAATATATTGAAAGATAAACATTAACAGAAAAGACAGATAGATTGCTGGATTCAAAGAACGTAGGCTATCGTGATTGATTTAATGTCATATTGTCTTACTACCTTAAAACCAAAATACTTCATTAAATAGACGGTAAATATTTCTTGTACTAAAACTATTTTTAGTTTATTTGGCCACAACACGTGAAACGCTAATATAAAAATCACTTTTTTGGATTTGTTATTCTTTAAAAAATACTTGAATATCAAAATGGATTTTTCCCTTGTTGTTTAGTGGCGAAAAATATCTCGGTTATTTTCGCGTTATAAAAAAAAAAGAAAATAGCATAAAATAAAGACCCCTAGACTTCAAATACTCAATAGTAACAGGTTCGGAAATACTAAGAGTTAATTTAGAGAGAAAGATGATATAGAGGGTGTAATCCAATACTATATGTAAAAAGATTCCCAGGTACGTTCCCTCAGAATTTTCAAGCACGTACTAACTAGAGTGAGCCTATGAAAATATTAAAGTGTTTAATTACACTAAACTAGATACCTGTTTAACTAAATTACTTCAATCGAGAACACAAACGAATTTTATCAAATTTAATATTCACCGTTCCTTTTACAAATAAAATTAAAATGTTCAAAAGCTGTTTCGGAATTTAGTTTTTAACCTATTTTAAAGTTCAGTAATCTGCGAAATGAGAATGTGTGATTTCTATCCGATCTGGTTTAATTAACAAACGTTTAATTGTGATCCTGTGTAACATATCTTCTATAATAGTTTGTTGTTGTGCAGGGTACAATTTTACGAGTTGTGAAAGATGAGATACATTTTAACAGATGATTAACGTTAACAAAGAAGGGATCATATTTAGACCAATCAGGGTATCAAACCCGACCTCGTCCTCTGAACCACCTGGTGATACATACCTATTGAATCTTACAATTATGACTAAATTTCAATAAAATATGTAACAACATTTAATATTGTATTAGCGAATGAAGTGTAATATATTTATGAATTGCAATATTTATAAATTTTACAATTTGTTTATTTTAATAAATGTGAAATTAATTCTCAAGTAACAAATAGAGGAAAGAAACAGGAAATGACATTTGCTGAAGCGTTTATAATAAAAACTGTTTTGAATTAGTGTAGCAATGTTGGCAGCCTTGGACTTAAAATATGAGACTAATTAAATTGCATTATACTGAATCTTGCAACTTATATCGGGAATTGTTATTATATAAACATATATTAAAATCGCTATTCAGACTTTGGGACGTATCTCTCCTGCCCTGGGGATACTTCTCAATAAACCAAATTTATGAGCTATTGTGTTTATTTTGTGAAAAGGCTATATTTTCATACAACTGAGATGCTAAAAATGATATCCAAAATATGACATTTATTTATATTTGTAGGTAAGGTATATAGCCACTTCTACTTTTCTCTATATAAATAACACCCACAGTAAAAACCAAATTTTCCATGAACTTCAGACTTTGGGATTTATCTCTTCCTGCCCTGGGGTCCGTGTCCAATAAACTAAAGAATTAAGTATTGTGTTTATTTTGTGAAAGGGCCATGGCAGGGAGAAGCTATCTGTTATATTGTCATATTCTTCAGATATCTAAAAAAATGAGAATTTTTAGTTGAAATAGAACAGCTTCAAACAGAGCTGTTTTCAATGCATGCATTGAGATGCTAAAGTTGTTCCTTTTATTTTTAAGTTCTAAAAACATCAGCCGAGGTCAAGGTCATCAGCTGTTACTTCGCTTATACGAATTAATTAACGATTGTAAGAATCTATAAAAACAACCGATACTCTCGATTGTAAATAACAGATAAAACAGCTGTTACCATCGGTTTTATAAATAAGTACCACTAACACAAACTAAACAGCTGTAATAGCTGCAAACTTGTGTAACTTGTCCGAACTTTTGAAGGTAAATAAGTTATAACATTTTAGTTTTTATGAAATTGTTTTCTTTATTGTTTGCAACATAACGAAAAATATATTTCATCACTTGGACAAAAAGAAGCTTTTCGATCCTCGCACATTTACAAGTTAACCTTGTAAGCTTGTATCGAAAAGCTTCCCTTTTGGTCCTATTGATGAAATATACTATTAAGAAATAATTACAAGATATGTTTTTAAGAATATGAAGTTAAAAAAATATCCGTCGGACACGATGCATGTTATATTCCGACAGTAAACGAAGACGGACAGTAAACAAACGGGACGTGAGAGAGTCAAGAGTAACACCTGTTACGACTGGAGCTAAGGTTGGAGGCATGATTTGTAAGACACAACTGCATAGACATTATATGCACACAGTGAGCCCGAGAAATAAATGAATAATACAGTCATATTGTTGAGCCTATATATTGTGTTGTTTCATCTGGCCACAGTGCCGCAGCACCATCGTGGGACATTAAGAGGCAGAATGAATATTTAACATTATGGCTTGATGTTGAATAACACTATAGTTTAGCGTTATCTCTGAACCAAGTAAATTTTAAGATATGCATATAACACGAACAGCCTGATCTATCCGCTTGATTTATTTGCATGTAATTTAAGATTATACAAAACAATTCAAAATTAAACATCAAAATTTAAGGAGCTGCGTCTAGAGTGAAAAATTCCGTCTGATGGCCATTTTGTGTTTTTTACACAAAACATTCACATGAAAGATGAGGATTAGTCAAAAAGCGTAGTTCGTAAGTTTTTCGATTACAACACTTTGTGTACTGAGTAAGTGAGAAACGACTTTAAACTGAAGTAGTGAAAAGAGTGAATCGTGTATTGATATTCGGATTTCTAAAAATATAAAATTGAGATTTATTCAAAAACTTCCGTTGCATGTATGTGTCGGAAATTAAAATTATGGTGGCTAAAAGTAAGAATTGAAATTCTTGCCAGTGATTTTCTAAACCTAAACAAAGAAATACATATAGTCAGTCTTATGAGAGTTCCAACGAACAACCTTAATATCAACTTACAAAAACTATAAAGGAAAAAAAAACCTTGATAGTTGACACTTTGACAAAACGTTAGATAAACAACTGATAAGATCCACAACATTTTAATTAGTCGATTTACATAGACAAAGAACAACGATTGACATCTCTGTAAAAAATGTCAACGACACTTGGCAAAATAACAAAATTAGCCTAATGTGTTCAATGTGCAGTTTTAAAAGATAAAGTATCTGAACCACACGACAATCCACCTGGAGTAACCTCTACACATTAGGCTATATCAAGCAATACCCATTGATTAATTGATGCAGTCATACTTAAAGTCACTGTAAAACTGACTAAGATTAATGACAAAAACTTTTCTCCGATGTCAAGATTAACAATCTTTTGTTACAAAATTAAAGTAATTTCTACGTTTGACTCTCGAGACTTGAAATAAGTCTACTCATTACGTAATATTGTTTGAGGATTGTGTGTGGGTTTATTAAAGCTATTAGGTTATCTGATTCTATGACATGTTGTTGGCATAGTGTGACCTAGTTACTTTAGTGTAAATTATAATATGTTTCTCTTTAAATTTATACAAAATTAGAATTATTTAATTAGATTGATATTGAAGGATTCTCTTTTTAATATTTATGTATTTAAAAAAAAATCCTTTCTTTCCTTCCATAATCGTCTTCTATGTAAACTTTATGTTTTTGGTATCCAAGAATTTTTTTTTTTTTTTAATTTGAAAAGTTCTTACTTTAAAAATATTAAATTAATTGAATATTCCGTTGTTTTAATATAGTCGCTATGTGTTTTGTTCCGTTGACTATTGAAGTAATCTTCATTTGGATTAAAAGCAGCTTTACGGACATTTTAGAGTCATTGTCACGCCATTCTGCATTCTATTGACGTCTTTATTGACTTTATATGCTGTCTTTTATGTGTATTTGTGTTGGCTCTAAAGGGCCGTATAGGATTTGCGTGGATTTAAACTCACAGGGTTGGCTGTGACACCTCCAACACCTTTCACCAATAGTTCATAGTTTGTGAGCTATTCTAATTGTATACCTTCTTCCACCGAAACCTTTCTATAAATTTTATTTCAAACATCAATTCGTAGCAAATCAAATACTACTACTTCTGGAAAGTTGAGTCACTTTAACCAACCCTAGAACAAATCAAACAATATCCATTACAGTAAACACATGTCCACCTTGATTTATAAAACGATTATATTGATTAATAGGTTCTAAACAATATCAAACACCTTGTCAACCATCGAGATAAGCAATGATTACGATCGATAGTATCTCTTACATTCGATTGTGTATATTACCATATCGGTAGCAAATATCGATCAAGATTGGTGTATTGGAAGGAAAAAAAAACAATGTATGAAGTGGTACAATACTGTTTTAAAAACTCTTTGAAGCACGTTGCAGAACCCACCTGGAGTAAACTCTACTCATTAGGCTATATCAAGCAATACCGAGCAATGATTAATTGATGAAGTCATAATTAAAGTGACTATATGACTGAGATTAATGACAAAAACATTTTTTTTAAATAATTTGATAGCAAGCAGACTTATCATAATTTAACCAAAACGATAAGGAAGAAAACAATCTAGATTGTTAACACTGCCAAAACGTTATATAAATTTATTTGATGTACATTTTACACACTCGATTGGATTAGCTAACAAAAACAACAATTTATATCACTGAACAAACGTTGGCCACGATTGGGAAAATAAATAGACCTAATATTGTCTAATGTTTTGAACAATTTATCCACGAAATGACAATTGTTTTAAAAAGTCATGAAGTCCTTCAAGTACTCTACTAAGCAAAACAATCCACCCGGAATAAACCTCTACACTATATCAAGCAATACCGTGGAATGATTAATTGATGCAGTCATACTTAATGTCACTTTAACTGACTGAGATTAATGACAAAAACATTTCTCCGAAGTCAATATTAACAGTCTTTTGTTACAAAATTAAAGTCATTTGACTCGCAAAGAAAGACTATAAATAAGTTTACTCATTACATAAAATTGTTTTTAGGTTTATTGCAAAGCTATTAAGTTATCTAATTCTGACATGTTGTGGGTAATGTGACTTAAATAGTTCCTTTAGTGTAATTTATAATCTACGATAGTATTAGAAGCATTTGGCAGATCCTTCATTTGCTATATTTGTCTTTCTCTTTATACTTTACATTTTCCCGTTAAATAGTCTTTCATTTGTTTAATTTAATAAATTAATTCATTAACTTAATCATACCACTCTGATTTCACTTATACCACTACTAATTCACTGATTTATTAACAAGACGATTATTAAAATATTTAATATAAAATATTGCTTCATATATAATTGAAAAGATGAATGTTTAACCCTGTCAATGTTTACTTCCATAGTTACTGATCGACACTGTCTTGTGTAGAGTGAGAAGGAAGATGGATATAATAATTAATTGTGAATATCCTGACGTCGCGGATATATTGTCTTTGTACGTCGTCTTCGTCTTCAGCGTTGTTTAATAATAAACGGGTGAAAAAGTGAAGACAAATTAATCTTTATAAGGATTAAAAGCACCGTTAAAGACCTCTTAGAGACAATTTATAGCCGAGATAAACACGTCATTCTGCGAAGATGAGACTCAATATACAACTTTTTTTTTAATTTCATGTATTTCATTTTTTGATTCCACGTTCGTTGAAACCATCTCTTGTATTTCCAAAAAAATATATTTTAGTTTAATAAAATAAAATTTATGATGCAAAGGTGTATTTTCTAGATTTGATGACTGTTTATAACTTTTATTAAGAAACTTAAATATCTATGTTTTAACGTCTACTGACACGTGTGAGGCACGGTAACCGCTCCCGAAACCTGGGATTGCGTAATTGAATCTTTAGTCCGGCCTAGCTGACCACGATCACAACCTGGTTCAGATCACGACATCAAGAAGGCAGTGCAGATATTGTTCTGCTTTGCAACTAAACACCTATGAAGTCTGGCCGATTTTAAAAATAGTGTGGGGTGTAGTGTCCATTAGTTCGACTGAGTCTTCGCGATTTATTTTATTTTCACAAATAAAATGTCAGAATATCTTTAGGTAAATGGCATTTCTGAAATTCTCGGAAGGATCGGTGACCCATGTTATGCCGCGATAATTATGTATATATATATATATATATATATATATATATATATATATATATATATATAAAATATATATATATACATATAGATTACAAGGTTCGTCAACTTATACCGTAGGCCTAATTTCGACCACCTATAATATACTTGGAGTTTTGTGTAGTTACGTTTCCATTTACTCAATTAAGATATCCAAATTAATTAGTATAATTCACTCATTAAGAGTTGGATACTCAGAGTGGTGCTGGGTGAGACGGGGTTAAGTAACGTCCTACCTCATTGGGTAAGATTGACCACGTTATCCATTCATAAGCCTACCCTGGTTAGTATAACCCCGGATATAAGTCAGTTTTACCCCTATGCAAACCTTTCGCGTTGAAACAATAATATTTATCGCTATTTTTAACTATATAAAGTTTACAGAATAAATATTATTTCAGACAAGTTGCAATTTAATGATATATGTTCTATAACAAAGTTTAGGCTTACAATATGGTCGAGAATAATTCTAACTACTTTTTGCCTATAATTTTAGTCTTTATCACTAATTTTGCGGTCTTAAAATGGCGGTAGATAAAAACAGCAGTATAAAAACAATACTAGAAAGAAATAAGACTCTTAATTTTATGTATTCAGAGAATATTGATAAATAAAAATTTAACATTTTTGTGTTTGAGAATAAATTGATTTTTACTAGGGGTTATGGTTTATATTAACGTAAATATGAGACAGAGATCTAATATGTTCGACAAATAAACGTGGATAAATCCCTTACTACCTAAAGTAAATAAATATCTACTTTCAGATATAATTTTTAGTGTCTCAGTTGTATGAAAATACAAAACTGATATTTTCTTCCAGCATCTCCCTTTCACAAAATAAACAATCGCTCATGCTTTAATTTATTGAGCAGTATCCCCAGGGCAGGCAGAGATAAATCTCAAAGATTGGATCGCTATTTTAATATATATTTATATAAAAACACTTCCAGATATAACTTGCAAGATCCAGTATAGAGCTATTAGTCCCATATTTCAGTGCTGCCAACATTGCTACACTAAATCAACAACAGATATAAATGATTCAGCAAATGTAATTTCCTGTTTCCTCCCCTCTATTTGTTACTCCTGACTTAATTAAGCTTTTATTTAAATAAATAAACGGTGCAAGTTATAAATATTGCAATATGTAAACATATACTAATTTATTGGTGATACAACATTAATTGTTCTTAGCTAACTTATTTACGTAAGTATATCTAGCCTCAGTTTTAATGAGGGTAACAAAAGTTTATCTATCGAATTTCAAATTTTGAAATTAACAATTCCACATTGGCCGCTTTGGAAAGCCTACTAACTAGACGACTATCCATCAATCATGTTCACATTTCCCCCCTAAAATGTATGTAAGGATTTGTGTTTGTAAGTAAAGGCTCTAAAGGTTTTAATTTTGCTCAAATTTTTTTGTAAGGTTGGTTTGTTAAAAGTTTGAACAAGATTTTCAGCTAGATAAGTCTAAGTCGGTTGGTTAATTTCGAAATGTCAGGATATTTGAAACAAGTCTTAGGATATTTTTTCACCATACTTTATATTTTACTACAACCTATTTTAGTCATTTCTTTTAAGTTTAAAATCTATTTCCAATCATTTTTATTTTAATCAAAACCGTTTTAGTGGTCAAAAATAAAAGAGATAACTTAAATAGTAAATTTTAAAATAATCAGTGCTATTAGAAATCTTGGTTTAATATATTAATATTATATCTCAATATAACACACAAACTAAATCCTTGAAAATATTGAACAAAAAAACCGTAATATTTCAACATGATTTCAGTTCAAAGTACGTATATTATTTAAGACCAACTGCTGCAATCCTGTCAGTGACGAATTGGGCCAAAAAAAAGGAGAAGTGAAAATGTCAGTGAAAATTTGTATATTTTAAGTATTTTTAAGAAGATTTTAAAGGCTTACCTGGTTTTGTAGTACAAATCAATTTAAGACGCCATTTTTGTTTTACACAAAGAATTGTTAAAGTAAAAATGCAATGTTCAATTAATTGAACATTTTCCTTTCGACAAACATGAACTTCAAACCATTTCCACTCACAATTTTAAATTATGAGATACTTTTAACCTTTATATTTGACCTACTATCTCATTCAAGACTCTATGATATAATTCTCATAGTTGGATTTAAAAAAAGTTGTCTACAGAAATAAGAGTGAGAGACACAGAGAAAGATTGACCTTGCACTTTACAGATAACTATTTTTAAGCCTAGTGCAGGCAACAATCTGTTTCTACAAATTAGATTTACTAATGAAGAATATTACTATTGCTATATTCTAACATTAACGTAACACTACATAAGCTTCTAATTGGTTATTTTGTGCAACTGCAATCTGCATACGTTACCTCTAAGTTCAACAACGCCAAACGAGAGGATACCACTCAACTACAAAAAGAATTCTGTGCCATCAGGTGAGCGTTGGCTGAAGTATTTGTCTATTTTAAATTTCTTCTTAAATTTCTTAAACAGTCAGCTAACATTAACTAATTTTCGTTTCATATTTTAAAATATTCGATTATTTCTGATCACATTCGATTTTTTTTTGTTAATATTAATTAACCCCCTATAAAGTGACACAATTTATGAAAATTAAATATTAGTTATGCTTCTTTCACTGATCATCTTCTTTATGCGATTTAAAACAAAAATTATTTAATTTTAATTTACAAGTTCCTCAGTTGAAAGTCTAAATGTTCAACCCGTTCGATTCCTTTGTACTGTATTCACAAACAAGGTTCTTCCCTACAGAAAGAGTTGCAAGTCAAGAGTGTCTCAATTATACTGTCTTGACTTGTGAGATGGTATGATAGAATAAAACTTGAATATAAATTCTCACAAATTTACGATTATTTATTCAAACGCGTTTCAACGACAAAAGTCGCTATCTTCAGTGATGCACGAGCTACGATAATTAGTTATAGTTTAGTTATTGTAGCTCCTGCATCACTGTAGATGGCGATTTTGTCGTTGAAACACTTTTGAATAAATAAACGTACTATTTGTGAGAATTTGTGTTCAACTTTTATTCTACAGTGTCTTGTACTATTTTAGAAGGAAGAGGGATGGGGGTAATTATTTGTGAATAGTCTGACGTCACGGGGTGTCTGTGCGTCGTCTTAAACCTTCAGTTTGACAGGTCCTGAATGGGTAAGGGCTAATTAATCTTTATAAGGTGTCTTAGAGACAATTTATACCCGTGATGAACACGTCAGTCTACGAACATGAGACTTTATTACACGTCTTTATTGCATACTTTTGGGTGTTAGTAATTTTTTTTTTAATAGTAACGTGATTGTATGACACGTCATTCAACTTGGTGCTTTACCTTCCGGGGCTCGCTTTAGTGGGTACGGGTTTGGCAATCCCGAGCGAATCCAGCTGGATCTACACCTTCTTTCATGTAGTCTTGGGTTAGATCTCTTTTTTTATTTTTCCTAATCACGTCTCTCTCGTTCTTTTCCTACCGTGACGCTATTAGAGTATTCGAGGTCAAAGAGTCTTTTATTTTATGTTCTTTTCTGCAAATTTTTATAAGTCGATGATGAGAGGTCTTTTGTTTTTAAACAACAACGAAAACAACAAAAATCATTGTTTGTTTCGCTGATTTGAATGATATAAGCTAGCTGTCCTGTGTTTCTTTGCCTGTGTTCTATCTCCAAGTGCCACGTATAACAACTAAAATTTGCGAAATATGATATTTTGTTAACTATCTGTGATCTACTATATTGTACATTCTTCTCAAAATTTTAACCTGATTTTCCTCACACGGCTTCAAACCAATTTGACATTATTAGTTTTAAAGATGTATTACGATATTACTTTTTCAGTATATGGAGTATAGAATAAGTTTAGTAATCTTTAACAATTTTAACCTCCGTTTTTGACTGATGGGTTCACTAAAATAAAAAGTGAATTCCGACATGCCTTCCTTCCGTCGTCGTTGTCGTCTGTAGGTAAGCACGATAGCAGCCACAAAAAGTAAGATAGGAATATGGAAGTTTGGTACAGATAACAGTAGTGTGCTCACGTTAAACCCTATTGAATTTTTATTTTAATCGAATGTAAAAATGGCGGCTATTTTTTGTTCGTATGTAGTGGCTTGTTCAAGTTAAAACACTCTCAATTAAATAAATATTTGTAGATTTCAATTCTGCATGTAATGATATCAACCCTACCTCTCTACGATGACAAATGTATAGATTATTGTCAAATATGTTATTTCAAACTCTGACGTCCACAATAATAAGATATTCATATAAGTACGACATCTGGCTGCTCCAAATGGAGGCTACTTTACATGTATACAGCGTCGAGGCTCGTAAGAACTTCACAAGCGAAGCAAGTGGTTATATATACACACCTTCAAGCTCCTACAAGCTTAAAACATAGTGATATACACAATTATGTGATTCAGAAAACTTTTGTAAAAATTGTACAAACTTACCCTACTGGCAAATAGAATTTAACATTTCCTAGAGAGCTCATAATATTTCACAGGGTCAATAATTTTTCACTTTAGCAATTTTTTCCCTTTCAATCGGAATTTAAGTTTACGTGAAACTGGAGAAAAGCTCAACAAATATATTAAAAAAATATATATTCCCACTTACCAAATTTGATTTCCGAAACGCACATTTTGGGGTAGACCACCTCAAATATAATATTTCCATGAAGAATTCGACTTCCATTTTACACCTATCCTTTCTCCTCGATACATAATAAAATTATCAGACATAACATGTTATATTCCTACTGATATTTGATGTATGTATTTACTCCCACCGTGTCTCCTTTTTTATCCTTGTAAGAATTAAAAAAGTGACGTGTGGGAGTTAAGAGTAACACCTGCTAAGATTGTAGTCAAGAATTGCAAGACACAACTGTAAAGACCTCAAATGCATTTAATATATGCAAGCAGTAAGCCAGAGAAATAAATGCATAATACAGTTATATTGTTGAGCCTACATATTGTATTGTTTCATCTGCCCACAGTGCCGCAGCACCATCGGGGGACATTAAGAGGCAAAATGAATATTTAACATTATGTTGAATAACGCTATAGTTTAGAATTTTCTCTTTATGGAGTAGTTAACCTAAATATCAAGATTGTCATATATCAGGTTTTACTTTGCGTAGACCTATTTATACTATGTTGTTTATTTACTTGGCAAAATGCAAAATTTATTGACGATACTATTCAATATAATGAAAAGTAGGAACGCCGTAGGGACTTACGTTCATTTCTAAAAGGGATGTTCACGATTTTTTTAAAATTTCTTTTCATTTAAAAAAAAATTCAGAGTACATTTTGGTACATTCTATACGCCTAATATGTTTGATTGTCAGTCATTTAGCATTGTAGACATGCATAGGGTAACGTGCGTGATTGTATTAAATTTACACTGCCAATTAAAATGTCAAACAGACTATAGCTCTTCACGTGTTATAATAGTGTTTTAAATTAAACTACATGGATTATTTTCAAAAACTTTTTTGAACTCCGTAAATTTGTATATTCATATAAATTTTTGAAAAATGAAAATATAAATTGGTTTAAATAAAAATAATAATACAAATACATAGGATGTACTTTAAACATAGGAAAAATATTTTTTTAGTGGATTCCTTACGTATAAATATTAAACATTATTTCGTATAAAGAAATGCCTTAAAACGCTTCGTTTTCCAGCTGTTGGTGTGGTTGTGTTTCTATATATAAAAAAAGAAATTCGAAAATAGATCATATATTATATTGCGTTCAATTTTATTACATGTGTAACCTATTGATAGTTAAAAAATCAAGACTATATTTTGTAAGTCTTGTGACATTTCTTAATATCTTAAAAATCATTAATTTATTGAAACATTTCCAAAAGGTAAATTATGTTGTTCTTTTAACGGCAAAGATTGTGGTATTTTCAATTTTATTCAAAGTCAATGGATAATAACATAGTCAGTTATCTAATAGTTAAAAAAAAATTAAAGTTCTTGATAATTGACTAAAACACCCCCAGCCGGTTCGATATGTCAATTTGTCAAATGTTTCCAAAATGCAACATCCATTCATGCCATAATAATAACAAAGAACAGGTATCCGATTCTCCCTCGTGTTGAAGTCAATTGTAGGATTTTTTTTTCTATATTTTCATCTATAATAAAAATAGAGATATCAAAATTAATTTTCCAAAACTTTTTTTTTTTTTTTCATAAAACTAATAGTTTTTTAGATATTTATCATTACAAATTTTAAACCACCACCATTTTTAAAGTGCCTTTGATTGCCTTGATTTGTTTTATGCATTAATCAAAGGTTACATACAAATTTCATATACTAAATTTAGACTTGCTATCCTATTAATTTCCAACTTGTTTAGATAACACATAAACAGAGAGATGAAAAACTTTCTAACAAATGTTTTTGAAACTTCCACTTCCAAAATTTCTACGTATATTTTAATACACCCTTTATATGCTGAACATCTTGAGATTACCTGAAAATAAAGCAAACGATTTAAAAAAATGTCCAATAAAGACTTTTTTATTAAATTTCATCCTTCTCCTAATGACGTGTTCATCGCAGCCATAAATTATTGTCTCTAAGAGGTCCTTAAAACTGCTTTTAATCCTTATAAAGATTAATTAGCCCTTACTCATTCACCCCTTTATTCAGGACCTGTCAAATAGCGCTGAAGGCTAAAGACGACGCAGACACTCCGTTAAGTCAGACATTTGACAATAATTACACCAACCCTCTTCCTATTCAGTTAATACAACAGTCTAGACCGGTAACTATTTCAGTTGGGGAATATTGTGTCTCTGAAATAGACAGGAAATATAAAAATTTAAAACATTTATTGGGTTTTTATTAAATGTTTGTGGAACTCTTTTTTATGGAAATAAAATAAGGTTATCAAAGAATCTTATTTTGTAAAGAAAATGGATCAATTAGCTTTCATATAAAATAATTCGAAAAAATTGGTAAATCTTGTCTCAAATCTGTATGAATTCCCATGGATTTCTTAGTGATTATTTCTTTGGAAGAAAGTTTTAAACTAAAGTTAATCGAGAGATACAGGGTGACATGGAACTCTCTAGAGTAGGTTTTAAGAATTGTTCCTTAGGTAAAAATAAGGTAAAAGATCCAATAACAATAGAGAAGTCGTCTAGTAACAAGTCTATTTAATTAGAGCTGCAGTATTAACTTCCTCACCTAATTGGCTTAAACAAGGTGTCGTTGAATTTGTATTTGAAATGGTAACTTCCTTGACAATTTTTGTGAAACGAACAGTTTTCGATAAATTTGACTTTAAAGTTTCTAAACAGTCGCTATTTTGAATAGGTTAAAATCTACAGTTTAATTTCAAATCATTTGTAATATAAATTATTATTATTATTAATTAAGTTTTATAATTTTAAAATATTTTGGTTATATGTCAATTATGAAGATTGTATATAACCACCAAAAAAATAAATGTTTTAATGGTTTGCCGATAACTCGGTTAGTCTTTGACGTACAGATTCAATTCAAAAACAAATTCATTTGTCCATAAAATGGTAAACATTTTGCTCTTTTGTAAATTTTTGTTAAAATTAATGGTTTTAGAGAAGCAATAAAAAAAATTAAATCCCCCGCCATTTTGAAACCATATAAGAGATCTTTCTGGTTTTGTACGCTGTTAAAAGACTACTTGAAACATTTTTATAACAAATTAAAACCCAACACTTTAATATACTCCCAAAGATTTCAAGTTTTTTGTATAAATCAAAATGTTGAATAAACGACAAACGAAACGTTTTCGGAGCTATATTTAATGGAATATATAGCTTTTCGGAACTTTTATCTTCTATTTACGTAAGGAACAATTCTAGAATACAGTTCCAGAGAGTTCCGGTACACTGTATAACATTTATTATCGGATTTTTTAAAGCAACAACATTGTAATTATTATAATATAGTAGTGATGAAATCAACCAAGTGAATCTAAATTAATAGCAGTAACATTTAAAAGAATGTGTATTAACAAATTCCAAAAGCCTTCAGGGCTTATACAAAAAATCCGTCACTTTCGGGGAACTCCCGAGGGTAAACACCTAACTTGATTTACAACTTTTTTAATATAGTCTTTTGTTAGATCATTCTCTTTCACAATTTATCAGGTCTCTCTTTACCAATTCACGTTTTTTTATTTTATCCTGACGATATTAGAGTCACTAGGGCTAAGGGTCTTTATCTTATGTTCTTTTCTTCCTTTTTTATGGTGCTGGAAAAACATTTTGCCTTTCAACAATAACAAAAAGGAGAAATTTACGTAGATTAAATTCCAGGACTATTTATTTGAAACCTATTGAAAATAAATGTAGGAAAATGAAAGTAAAGAATATTTGTGCACATATGTGAACATTTCCCTAAACTATTTTGACACCGATAATTCACATTAAGGGTAAAACATTTTCATTAGTATTTTGTCCTAAAATATTTAACATATTTTCCTTGTTGAAAGGCAAAAAACCTCTCGGTCTTCATCGCCTTATAAAAAAGGAAGATGAGAACAAGAAATAAAGTCCCTTGAATACTCTAATATCTTCAGGGTTGGAAAAGAACTAAAGTTAGTAAAGTTACTCAAGAGAGATCTGAGAGGAAAGATAAAAGAGAGATATCTAACCCAAGATGCCATGAAAACAGGTGTAAAATCACGTAGTAATACGTAATACTCTGGATTACCACTCCCGTACTCAATAAAGTATCTTCTCTGGGCTTATTTAACTTTAAACAAATGAAATATTACATTGCACTACAATTACTTTTAACGTGCACTATTTGTTTTTTTTAATAAACGCGAAATTAAATCTGAAGTAATAGAAAAGAAACAGGAAATTCCATTTACTGAAGTATATTTAACAGAAGCTGTTGTTGATTTAGTGTAGCAACGTTGGCAGCCCTGCACTTGAAATATGAGACTAATAGCTCTATACTGGATCTTATAAGTTATATCTGTAAATTTTTTTATATTAATATATTAAAAAAGCGATCCAGTTTTGGAGATTTATCTCTGCCTGCCCTGGGGATACTGCTCAATAAATTAAAGCATGAGATATTGTGTTTACTTTTTGAAAGGGTAATTTTGGGTGAATTTATTACATTTATTTTTTCATATACTTCGATGTTGAATATATAATGGTTAAAAGTAGAAAATTGTTTATTATAGTGAGTAAAACATTCCCCCAGAGACGAAAGGATCTGTCTCAGATTTATGTAAGTATAACAGTTATATATATATATATATATATATATATATATATATATATATATATATATAATTTATTCAATGAGCAGTTTCGACAGTTAAAATTGTCATTTTCAGATTAGTTCAATTGCTTCATTAAAATACACAAACTCATTTAAACAAGTAGCTTAGACAAAATTTTTAACAAAGTTAATTTTTAATATCAGGTGTACACTTTTGGACAAATCTGATGATGACATCTTTAATTGTCGAAACCGTTCTACAAATAAAATTATTTCAACTAATAATTGTGACGGACCAAAGGTAAAAGGTAATTGTAATGAATAAAACTTTTCATTTATTATACAATTCTGGTGACTAGAAATATAAGAATGTTCATATATAATACTTACCTTATAAATAAATTTCTTTGGTCACATAAATTAAATATATAATTTTTTAAATATTCTGTGAAAAATTACATTAGGGATCTATTTCATTATTTTTACAGTTGTTGGGCTATTTTAAAGTTGAAACAAAATTAACAGGCTATTGTATCTAATAGAGAGATTTTAATAATATTTCTTCAAATCGATTTTTTCTAAATGTACGATGTAATGTTTCCTTTATTGAAAGTCGACTGGAAAGCAGACCATTAGTGATGTTTCTAAAACATTTATGATTTTATATGTAGAGAGTAGATACAAATCCTGAAAATCAAACTTTTTACCCTAAATTTTATGTGTTAATTATTGTTAATGTGTTCAACTTATGTATGTTCCTTATTCGTTTTATTAATTTCATGGTAATCATAAATATATGATATAGAATTTTCAAATATTAAATTTAAATTTTCATATTAAAAAAAAAAAAAAACCTTTTGGCTATTCAAAAATATAAATTTCTATATCTAATTAAAAAAGTTCGTTATAACTTCATGGTACTTACCCTGCCCTATTAATGTAAAAATAACTGATCCTCTACTTGTTGGTTTCAAGGAAATCTTCAATTGTATTGGTAAAGGAATGGTCGCTTCGCTCGTCTCAGTATCTTTGTCTCGAAGCTTACATATGTGAGAAGCCTCCACTCGCTACGCTTGTGCTGGGGAATCGGTTCTGGATCTCGTAACTATAAGAATGTCACATTATATTGGAAGGACAGGATTTGAAATTACATTTTTGACAATAATTGATATTAACACACGAGTTCTGAACAAGAAACTGTTTCAAAGGACCGCCATTTTGATTTTCAATTCAATTTTCTCAATTTCAATAGTATTCTATATGTTCTTACGCTCAGAGGACGTATGCATGGTGGTGTTTCGAAAAGCAGAGTTTTATTTACCCAAGGCCGTGAAAGGTGAAGATAAGTCAAAAAACGGAGGTCCTAATTTTTGATGATTACCGAACCCACCTTACTTCCTGTAATGTGTAAGTAAACAGAATTGTCTGCTTGAATCATATTTAGATATACTATTTTCATTCTAAGGAACGTAATAACTAGACATGATCAATTTATGATTTTTTTCTTTAACATAGCCTAAGTTTAGCATTAGGCAGTTAGAAATATTAAATAAAAAATAATTCTTTATTAAAAAGTTTGAATAAATCAAGAAACACTTTACATAAAGTTTTATAATTCAATTCTATGCCAACGAGTGAGTCACTATACTCTTGGTAGGCGAGAGTTGAGTACAACAATAGGACTACAATAAAAGTTTATGAGTTTTTATTTGGCTCGGTAAATGAATAAATTATTTGGGTAAAAGTGGAACCTACTTTGCAGTATAGTGTTGAAACAAATCAGAATATTGTGGCAGTTTTATATACGTATTGAATTATATACTGGCTATTTCAAAAGTACGAAAACTTTTAATTCACTGTAATTTATTTGTTTTTTACAGAGAACAAAATAAAGTACTTATTTTTTAAAAAAAGTATTAAAAAGACTTAATAAATAAAAACTTAAAATTAAGCCAAATTATTATATGTTAAGGTTATTATGACAGGTGTTCAAAATGGCCGCTATTTCTCGTATTCGGTGAAATTTGACAGCAGTTTCATCTCTCACGATTGAGTGTCTTCCTGGCCTCTTGATGTCTCCAACTGACTCGGTGGTTTCAAACTTACTAACAAGCTTTGTATACGCGACTACACTGCACGGTCCGTCCCTCAAACCGTTGCGAGTACGAAACTTTCTTAACCCAGCTGATAAACTCAGTTCACTTTGATAATAACACTGAATCAATGCAATGTGTGTTTGTAAAGATAGAATCATAATGTAGTAAAAAAACAATTAATTGATTGTAAACTACTTCAAGTTTACCACTTACTAGATTCCTGTGTTTGAAATTAGTCAACAATGAGAAAACTCGTTGCTATGACGATAAATAAATAGATGTTTTAATAAATCCTAATTATATCTGCATACAATAAAGAGTATTTCTCGGGAATTTGACAACAAATAACGAAACCACAACCATTAAAAATTTTAACTTACTTTTGTTTGACCCGGACCACAGTAATAGGTCTAATTAATATATGTTTAATGATTTAATGTTTAATATTTTACCTGCAATGACAGTTGATCTACTGTAATTAGGTCTGTAGATGAATTTTCTATTCATCATATAAGTATAATTTTACTTTTTTTTTTTAGTATAGTTAAAGTTTTGAGTATAAAAAAGTAGCCGTTCAGGAATTAGTAGTCGAAAAGCATTGTTTGATGACTTTTGACCCTAAAAAAGCACTTTTTGAAATAATACATGTGGGTAAGGTGTCTGTCGTCTGACATTCCACCGGCACTCAGCTAAAATCTAAAATATATGAAAAGAATTTGTCCAATAGATACAGCCCAAATCTTATTTTGCTACTGTAATATGCTAAAAAGTTTAAAAATCGTGTCCATACTATTGTGATGCTCTATGTTAGTTTTAAAAATGAGAATAAATTATGATATCAGTCTTAATTATAATTTATCCAAATTCAATTAATAAATTGTTGTTAATTTAGAATAGAAGTCTTATTAAACCCTCTTCCGTTTTTAAGGCTCTGTATCCAGCTACAATCCCGAGGTAATCCAGCTGAATCTACACCTTTTTTTTCATGTAGTCTTGTTATAGTTTCCTCTTGCCGATCTAGTCTTGACAAATTTTTATTCTTTTTCAACACTGATTGTCCCTGATGCTCTTAGAGTATTCAAGGGCTGAGGGCTGTTTATTTTTTTAAATATTTTCTTTCTAATTTTTTATAAAGAGATAATGACATTGAAAGTTTTTCGCCTCTGAACAACAAAGAAAAATTCTACTGAACTTAATGTTATTCTGTATCAAAATTATCTTAAAATAATAAATGCATTTTTCATATTGTAAGGTAACTTCAATAAGTTCTAAAAACAATATTAGCTTGAAACTTTTAAATTAGTATTAATTTCTAATTACATACGTTTTATAAAATAAATTATTCACAAACAGAAGTTAATTTGATCATATTGTACAGTTAATTAAAGCCCCGTTAAATAAATCGTAAACAAATAGTTGTTTACAGTAAACACATTTGTTTCTCCAACTTGTTTACGTTACGTTAATGTAAAATTGATGAAACTGCTAAATTAAATAACTCAATTCAGTTGAACATAATTAAATTCCTACAAATTCAAACTTTAATTAAAAACAAAATTATCTATAACTTTCTTATTAAAGACACATCAACACCAATTGACTTTTACATTAAATTTATCGCTATTCGGGTTTATTGTACTAATAAAAAAATATAAAGTTTGTAATTTTGACCCAGTTTTAATATCATACCAGCCCCAGAAGCTCCTTGAGTCTGCTATTGATCCTTTCAGAAGACGTAACATGGTTCCCTCACTCTGCCTTTTGCTTTTTCCAACCCCCTTCTACTACCCCCACCCCCAAAGGGCCATTCACCGACGGTTGTCACAGCTTCAGAAGTCTGTTACTTTGTTTAACTTTTACAATATTGTAATAAGGGTTTGGTCTTTGTATTGAATTCAATTAACTAAAACAGTGACAATATTTCCTTTCATTGTATTTTTAATGAACCCATACTGTTAAAGAAATTTGACTGATTTTGATGAATTAGTTAATTTATTCATAGTACTGAATTGTAATTTATTTTAATTTTAGAAATACGTTTTAATTTTAAGTTATTTTCTAGTTGTCAACTGATATAAATTATTTTATCCACTCTTAATTGTGGAGACAATTAAAAACTTTCTCAGGGCGTACTGAAAAATTAAGTGCTATTTACGATGATATAAATCATATTAAAAGAAAAGTTTAAGAAGTGCTTACTGTAAGAATAAATTACTTTAACTTAAATTTAAATTAATTTAAGAAAAGGTTTAAAACAAATTAATTTAAATTTAATTTGAGTATAGAAGAAGTTATGTTATGCAGTTACTAATATGAGATATTAGATAATATATTATATCATGTAGGTATTTTTATAACCTTTAAATCAACAAAATCAAGTTTTTAAAAAACAGTAAATTAAAGGGATTAAAACCAATTTTATAAAAATTTAAATTCAGTTTAGAAGAAGTTATGTTATGCAGTTACTAATATGAGATATTATATCATGTAGGTATTTTTATAACCTTTAAATCAACAAAATAAAGTTTTAAAAAACTATAAATTAAAGGGATTAAAACAAATTTTATAAAAATTTAAATTCAGTTTAGAAGTTATGTTATGCAGTTACTAATATATGAAATATTAGATAATATATTATATCATGTAGTTTAAAAAAAATAACTTAAAGGGATTAAAACAAATAAATTTAAAATTTTAATTAAGTTTAGAAGAAGTTAAGTTATTTATTTACTAATTATAAGAAGTATTAGATAATATATTATATCATGTAGGTATTTTTATAACCTTTAAATCAACAAGATAAAGATTTAAAAAATAACAGTAAATTAAAGGGATTAAAACAAATTTTATAACAATTTAAATTCAGTTTAGAAGTTATGTTATGCAGTTAATAATATATGAAATATTATATAATATATTATATCATGTAGTTTAAAATAATAACTTAAAAGGATTAAAACAAATAAATTAAAAATTTAAATTCAGTTTAGAAAAAGTTAAGTTATTCATTTACTAATATATGAAGTATTAGATAATATATTATACCATGTGGGTATTTTTATAACCTTTAAATCAACAAAATAAAGTTTCAAAAATAACAATAAATTAAACGGATAGCCTCGATTGAAGAGGATATCAAAACTAAATATAATATAAGCTTAAAATTTATGACATTGACATAAGAAACCCCAAATTCGAATTTGTCCAACATTAGTTATAGCAATATAGATGTATTTTGCTGAAATGAAGAGTCTTAAGGTAATGAATAGGTCGCTATTTAAAAAAAATAAAATAAAAATGCAGTTCTTGGAATTATTACTTAAAATGCCTGATCCGTCGTAAGGTTTGAATTTTCCAAAATCTGCACAAGTTACTCAGTGGAAATTAGTTTGATTACGATAAGCCGCAAATAAAGAAAATTACACAAACGTTACCAAAACATTTATATTATGTTTCCAAAATATTTAGAAAAACAAAACAAAAAACATCTTTCTTAAATAGGGGACTCTTATGGTAGATGATAAACTACATAGCTTGAAGATATATCTTAATAAGAATGTATTTTAATATAAAGGGAACAATATTTGCGGAAACGGAAACCAACTAGAGTGTTGGTAACAGGCGGTGGGGAACATCCCAAGGGAAATATCTTACATGATTAAAATACAACAACATGTAGCATTTAGATGTATATCTCCTACTATATGTTTGTAACAAGTTTCTTTGTTTAACTTATTATCGCAGCACCTACTTAACACACGTATTGTGTAATTTATTAGATTTTGTAAAATTATGAAATTTAACAGTGTTTATTAAGATAAACAAAAACGACAATATTATATGTATACTAGGCCATGAAAGGTCTTCTTTTAACTTTGCCATTTGTCGAAAAAAGTCTTGCAACCCTCAGGTATTTTCTGAATGAGTAGAGGTGAAAACTTCTAATTTTCGCCAAACCTCGTAGGGTAAGTCCTTTCACTTCTTATGGGATAAAAATATTTTTGCTCATATTTTAAGTGGGTTAAAAGGGGGATCGTAATTTTTTTAAATAGCATCCCCATCGGTTGACATATCGTTTTGAATGACGTGAAAAGGAAAACTTATGGTGCCTTGGAAAAGCCTCTACGATATCTCTAACCGGAACTATGGGGGTTAGAAGTTGAATTTTGAGAGGTTTCTATTTGTCATGGATATTAAATAAGAAAAAAAATAACAGCGGACTTTTTTAACTAAGTGTATATTGAAAAAAAATAAAGATAATTTCCTTTTAACCCTCCTAAAAAAGGGGGAAACGTTTTTAGCCTATTAAAACTGAAGGGACTTACCATGTCTGGTTCGGCGAAGGTTAGAAGTTTTCATTTCTACTCTTTCAGAATTTTCCTAGGGTTTGATTGATTTTTTTCACTCTGTATGTGTGTACGTAGGTACGTCCTAATGTGTCTAACAATAGCTAAATAATTTTAAAAAAGTGTTCTTTTCAATTAAAAAAATCGATATAAGTTTTTTTATATTTATTGATTCGTTTTATAATAGCGGGCATTTATAGTTACTTATGAATTTAGGGTGGAAAACACGACCTTTTGACTCAGAAAGAAAAATGTTTACAATTTCCTCGATGGCGACAAAGGCACTTTTCACTCGTAATACACTCACTCCACGGCTACAATTTTTAATGATTACTACACCAATATTGTTGTAAACAACTTTATTGAACAGGTTCACAGGTTATATTTATCAGGTTACAAACAAACAAAAGTCAGTTTTTCTGTTTCCTGATAGATACATGATGATCAGTCGAAATTTTAAACTTTTAACAAACTTATTCTATAGTTCGTATATATAGTAATAAAATAACATCTTTTTTTGTGAACATAGAAAAATACTTTATTTAGCGTAGAAGGGTGGTCTTACATTTGAATAGTCTATGAAACTGTTCCAAATCCTCGCTGGCATTGTACTATATATCTTGTCTGAGAGGCGAATTGCAAATTGAATTACCGTAGAGCGGCTCAATGTGCGTCGAACCGGGACAAATGTATTCCTCTAGGAATGTCCCAAAGCTCCCTTCGTATCATTTAACTATGAAAAAACAATTTTTTTCGCTCAGAGCAGAATTGTAAACAATATCTAAAGTATATTATTTGTGAATTATATGCGTTATTTAAATTGAGAAAATTGAATATATACGAAATGGCAAGTTTCGAAGTCTGCGGATGTGTAATGATACGATATATATTTTGCTCTAATTCACATATATACAAGTTTTACATGAAAGATAAATCAAGTTTTAGAGGAAATCGCAGAGACGAAAGTAGCACATAAATAATAATTTATATTATGTTTTTATAATCCTATAACAACAACAACAACAACAAAAATTTAATTCATATAAATGAAAATATTAAAAAATATGTTTGCCTACCCAGTATACGAAGTATTTGGTAATCGTAAGAAATTTCGCCATCCTTTTTCTGACCTATCTGCACTTGTCATAGCTTAGGAAACCTAAAGGTGGTTAGAGGCCTGCCCTCCTTCCATCCTCGTTGTCTGTACGGAATCACAATAACGGCTACAAAAATTAAAACATAATGAAATTTTGTATTTGAAATTCAGAAAAATATAATTGAAAAAATCTTAATGGCAGCTATTTTAAACAGTTTTTTGTTTATATCTTATCTGTTGTTCAACTTATACCACATTAAATTAAATACAAAATATGCGAAATTCAATTCTACATGCAATGATACCAACCTCATCGCTCAACAATGAGAAATAGCTCAGTTTTTGTCTAAAATTTAATTTAGAACGCTTTAGAATGTGACTATTCTTACGACGGTCGTGTCACTGAGGCGAGCGAAGCGAGTGGAAACATTGTAGTGTATATACGTATACATGCCCCACTACAAAGTGAGGCTTAATATACACCATTCTTAGGTTCGGAAAATCTGTTTAACAACTGATTTAAACAATGTATTCCTATTGGATAAGACTTCTTGATCTAACAATACAAGTTAACATTTCCTACAAGGCTAAGGAAACCACTTTTTGAGCATTACATTTTAAAGATTGGCTTACATTTTATTGTATTCGTTGAATGGGCAGAGTAAGTACCATGGAAGGCACCCATCAACTTCAGTTATTTTTTTAAAATTTTAGAAAACAAATAAAACTTCATTATTCATTCGAAGTTGTTTTAATTACAAGTTTGATCGTTTAGACCATTATTAATAATATTTTGAAACGCGTGCTGTATTAATTGTCGGAGGACCATCGTCCACGCCTTAGAACTGTTCAAAAAAAGTTTTAATGCCGTCATTTTGATATGGAATGTACAATTTTTAGTTACTTGTTGTATGTCGTTCAATCTTGTACACAAAAACATTATATATAAATTTCATAACGATCGGTCGAAGTGTTTAGCAGTAACTGCGTCACAAACAAACACACACATGAAATACCAAAGAGGTCAGTTAATTTTATTCAGTCAACAAATCATAATATTTGAATAATCTTTTTAATGCACCCTCCTACATGCCTTTGAACTGTTATGTAACTATTATGAAATGCCGCCATTTTGAAATAGAAAATAAGTCCTCGCTTCGCTAATTTAAAAAAAAACAATGTCAGAAAAATCCTGCATAAGTAACATCTTAATAATTATTTCTCAAACAATTCATATGACTCTAAATTAATGGTCGTTCAATAAAAATTCCTCGTAATAAATTTTGAGTTTCAAGAATGCGAAGACAAATGACGTTAGATAAAATCAAATGAAATCTTTACTATCGATTGTTGATCCTAGTAACCGCTTAAGAGGGACGATATCTAAATATTAGATCTATAAAAATATTTCTAAAACAATTTTAGTTGAATTTAAAAGTTTTATAATAAACATTGTTTGTGTGGTTGAGTCCCAAGAATTCGAAGATAAATGACGTCTTATAAAACCAAATGAAATCTTTACTATCGATAGTTGATCCTAGTAATCGCTTAAGAGAGACGATATCTAAATTTTAGATCTATATAAATATTTCTAAAACAATTTTAGTTGAATTTAAAAGTTTTATAATAAAAATTGCTTGTATGTTTGAGCCACAAGGGTTCAAAGACAAATGACGTCAGATAGAATCAAATTAAATCTTTACTGTCTATCGTTGGTCCGATGTAACCATTTAGGAGAGACGATAGTAAAGTTTGAGAGGCTCATAAACCAAGAGGGATTATGGCAAAGGGAACACTCTTAACAAACACAAACTTTGGTCTTATAGTAAGTGCTAACGATAGTTTAAGGTATAAAGTCTTGAATGTAATGGAATCACCTACTCTACGGTGTTTTGTTATGAGGTGAAGGTAATTTCTTATTATGCACTATTCAGTTGGAAAATATATTTAAAATAAACGTTATGTTTAAAAAAAAGTAAAATGGAGTAAATCTTTTTTGCGATTTTTAACCTTTCACCTGCAAACCGTCTATTTTTACACGTCACAGCGAATTCTCAACTGTTATTATTGATTTTTAGACAGACTTTAATGAGTACAGGTTTCACAATTCCGAGAAAACCGAGTTGACTCTACACCTCTTTATATAGTCTTGGGTTAGATCCCTCTCTCTAAACTTTCCTATTACTTCTCTCTTAACTAACTCTTGTTATTTTCCGACCCTAATGCTATTAGAGTATTTCAGGGCTAGTAGTTTTTATGTTATGCTCATTTCTTCCTTTTTTATAAGGAGATGATGACTTTTGCCTTTAATCAACATGAACAAAAATATATACAGAGTCTCTCCTAAGAAACTGCCAAACGTTAGGAAATGATTCTGTGGGTCATAATAAAAATACATTAAAATTATTTTTTTCCAGAAATCTAACATTTTTTTTTATAAATTATAATTTGGAAATTCAAAATATTCGAGTTCAGATTTAGTATACGGATTTTGTATATTACGTTTTATAAAGTGTACCGGGAAAAAATATTAATTTTTATATTTTCAAAATGTCAGCCGTTTAAAATATTGAATATTTCTAAAACGTTTAACTTAAAAAAATTCAAAAGAAATCAAATTTTCCCTTTTTGATGACAAACAAAACGGTTTTAGTATTTTTTTTTCTGTAGGTCAAACGAAAACAGGAAACTAATAATTTCTTGGTAGTGTCAGCAACATTTAAGGTTGGTCTATAACCAAAACGTTGTTTAATTTTAATATTTTTAATAAAAATTTTAGTTCTATTGTACAAAAATTTCAAATGCGATCCTTGATTATTTGAAAATTGTGCCTATTTAATTTTATGTGAGTTAAATATCTCGGAACATACAAAAATAAATTTTAATTTATTACAGCCTATTATAACATTTCAAAATTTTCATTTGTTTTCAATTTACAGATAATATATAAAATAAGTTCACTAGACGCTTAAAATATGGGAAATTTATCGTTTAAAACAATAAAATCAATGTTTTAAGAAACCGTTAGTTTTTTAATGAAATTTGCAGTATTTGAATAAATGTAATTCTAAATTTTTTGATGACATCTCAACGTTGACAAAAAAACTCAATTCATTCATAATTTGTATGTATATTTGTTTTTTAATCGTCGAATAGAGCGGAAAATCATGTCAAAAGTACCAAATTACTTTTTTTGCGAAATATTAAATAAACTAACGTTTATCAAAATTGTACAACTCGAATTTTATCGCAATGTTGGACACGCATCAACTTTTTGCTAAATTATTTTGTTTTTTTTAAGTTTATAATTTATGTTGTATTAAAAAAACAGATTTTTACAATACCACTAATCAGCAGAAGCAGCATCATTGAAAGCGGACTACGCAATAGGGTTTAGAAACATATGCTTTGGTATTCAAATTTTCAATTTAAATTTGGTTTTTCATACGGGCTTAATTAATCAAGTTACTTCTTTGTCATTCAGTTACAGGCATTTAAGAAACAAATTTAAATTTTCAATTTACATCTAATTTCACCTTCATGTAAATATCAAAATGTATCATCTCCATTATTTCTCTAAATTAAAAACACCAGTAGCTGAGAACTACCGCGAATCTTTACTAGTATAAAACCTCTAAATTTAATAAAACCTCTTTATTTAAAACGCAATGCTGGTTTTATCGTATGCATAATACATCCCAATTTATGCATTTCATGTGGACTTTGTCCAACAAATAATTGAATCACATTTTAGAACGGGCGGAGAGACTTCTTGGCTAAGAAAGTTATCCAAACCATTGACTTAATATTATCTTTGTTAGGTTAGATCAAGAGAGGAGGGAATATGTCCTTATTCATTATCAGACCTAATATTACTCTAGTTTGTTTTGTGAAAGCAACTGATAATTTTCTTTTTATTAATTACAAAAACGTTACTGTACTGAGCCACACTTTTGTAAACTTCAATCATTAAATTAATAAACACGCAATATATACTTTATTTGAGAAATTACATGGTTTATAATAAATTTTCTTAACGCTCAGTTTGGTATTTTAAGGGGGGGTGGTCGTTTATATTTTATTTTGCCAAATAATAAGTATATTACTACTATATATTTTAATAACACATTACATATTTTGCATTATACTAAACTTAGACTTTGTATGTATCATTAAATATGCAAGGTTTCTCTAGATACGTAAGGGGAAAGTGGTATAAATGCTTTATTTATGTCTAATGAAATGCAACAATTTCTTTATTAAATTATACAAAACAAACAAAATAGATATTTTTTGTGTTTAAAGTGCATATTATTTTTCACTAAGTATTGATCAAAACATAAAGGAAAGTTATTGTGAATGCGATCAAACAATGCTGATCCTGTCTAATCTGCTCGCAGGCTTCGGTGGTCCTTTGGTTGAGGTCATCGTATTTATTTATTTTTACCTCATACACCTTTGCTTTTTTCATTCACCACAACGTCAAATCCATTTGGTTAAAATTAAATCCAACTATTCCATTACTGATTGCATTAGTAATGGTGCAGTCCATTTTCTTGTTGAAACAAATCGGAATTTCTTTCCTGTAGTAAATCAATTTCAGCCAAATATAGTACATAACATACTCACCAGTCAGTCTATCTTCAAAAAAAATGAATCAAAAACATGTGTACACCACATTCCTCATCATACCATTAATTTGATAGACCATGACTGCGAATTGATTTTGCTCCATCATCGCCGGTTTTGTGTTATCATTTTGCAGTTTATGTAAAACAGATCTTCGTCGCTACATAAGACACAATTAATTGTTCGGAAACTATTCACACATTTCCATGGGCCGATAAGGATTATCTTCATTAAGGCTATGTAGTAATTGCATTTTGTAAGGGTGGCACGTTTCTTAATATAAGATTTTTAGAAATGTTAGATGTTAGGTACTTCCACTTCCATAGTACTTTGGCGTGACTTTTGTCGTCTTGCAGTTGTCTTTGCAAGCACAGTTTCCTTGACTTCATTGGATACTGAAGAGCTCCCAGAACGATTTTTGTCAGCGACACTGCCAGGTAACTTAAATTGTCTGACAATCACCTCCTTAGCACTAAAAGTCACAATTTAAAATGGTCTGCCACTTGCCGACATGACCAGCTTTCGCGTCCACTCAGATAAATCGAATCCACACGTTCATTACTTGTAAGTTACATTTCTATAACTTAGAATGAACTTTAAGTAATCCAAAATTATCCCTTGACCTAGAAATAAAATGTAACATTTCCTTGAAATCCCAACATTTCAAATTTTGGACATTACATTTAGAAATCTCATGTATTATATTATATGATGGAGCTCGGTATGTACCATTATGGACCCATCAACTTATTTTTATTTTTATTGAAATTTAGCCTCTTGTAAACAAACTTTGTGAAGTGGAACTACAATGTCGTCGTTCTTTTGCAAATCCTCTATTTAAAAATATAAATTGCCTCCTAATCGATTTCTGATCAAAGTAAGTATAATACCAAAATCCAATTAAAGACTTATTGACATATACATCAGTTTAATGCTAAATATCTTCCCATCCTTAAAAATTCTTTTATAAAATACTTCCTAAATGACAGCTTTCATAAAGAGTACATAAAGCGGTGTCATTTAGAATAAGAACGACTTAAGTGGAAGACTCAAATACTGGTAATAAATCATGTGCAGGCGACGTTCACAGCGCTTTTTATTCTTCTTCTTTTAAACTCATTTATTGTTTACGTTTCTCTCTTCGTGTCGTTTGTATCAAGTTATCCAATAACTCTACTCCGAGTGGAACCAGAGTTTAGCTTTTATTTTGATATATCTACTGCACACGATATCATATACCCTCACTTCATATACAGTTTCATGGAATTAAACTAGAATGAAAGAGCTAAACTGTTTTTCTTTTCTTTTTTTTTTTGTTTACGAATGATACCTTTTAAGTTTAAAAATACAACAGTATATAATAAGTCTAAATATTAGTGGATACTTATTATCCGTGTAGTAATAATTAGCAACGAGATATTATACAGTTAACTTTACTATATACAGGAACAGTTATTATACAGCATTGGCCTACATACCCTCAAAATTGGAAGTAAATTGGAATTAAGACTGAGGATATTGGGAGACAAGATAAAGGACATTGCCTTGCATTCCAGTTAATAACGAACTCGCCCTTTTTCCAAAACGCAGAAATCTCAAAATCTTTTCTTTCGTATACTTTTCCATTGTCGGAATAATACTGAACTAAACGTTGTTGCCACAGCGATGCCAAGCGTTACACTTATAGAGAACGTAAAAAGATGACGCCACCCTTCTTCTTCTCCAACGGCAGAGCTGATCGTTTACCATTTCCACAAATTGAAGATACCTGTTGGGAGAGTTGTGTTCAGTCAGAAGGCCAACTACCAACTATAGTTCTGCCAAACCGAGAACCAGCAATCCACTATAGTCCCGCGCCTTTTCCAAAAGCTTTCCCTTCGTATATGGTCAGTGTTAGGATAATACTGTCCTTAACATTACAGGAAACGTTAAAATATAGCTACACCTTCTCCCTCGCCTATGGCAGCGTGACTATTTCACCATTACCACAAGTTGAAGTTTCCTTTTGAGTGTGTCCAGTCAGGGCAAACTACCAACTACACTTCTGGCATACCGAGAACCAGCAGTTATTTGGCTTGGGCTCTGTCCAATCTGTCAACGAATTTATGTCAATTCCTGTTGAGTGATTTGCCCCCAAATATACGTTTGGAAATATGAGTAATGAGTATTATCAATTTAAAAAATATTTTATTGCTTATTTTATACAATTCTACTGATTTCAACGTAAACAATTTTTTTTTAAGTTTTTTTTTTTTATTGTGTCCGTATAGCTTGAATTTTTGTATATAAATACATTTTATACCGGCATTTTTTTACTGGGTTAACATTCCAGTGCACTCTAAATATAAATCAAATTCATATAGGAAACTTTGCTAAATATTATTTTATGTTAAAAAAAGAAGAAGAAAAAAAATGTAAATTTACAATACATCGTATTCTGTATCTAGAAGATGATTTGTGACAAATAAATAAACCGTGCTTCCCTTGAAAATTATGTAAACAAAATATAAATGCCTGTAACCAAAGCATTTAAATGAACTGGTCACTAAATAAACTATTTCAAGGGTTACACATCTCGCCTATTTCGACACCTTGAACAAATATTTATCAAACAAATATAAATATTTAACTTTTACAATTTTTAAAATGTCTACTGACAAACATTGCCGCATCATTAATTCTTGAATTACACACCAGTCAAACATACAAATTAAACACGCAAACAAAACAACAACAAAAGCTAGGTTACAAAAAGCACACAATACACTCGCTACTTGTAATTCCATTATAAACATTTTAAATAATGTTTAAACGCTTTTGTTTGACTTAATACAGTTTATTTTCATCTCGGTGACTTTGAAAAGATTCACTTGGCTTGAAAATTGGATTACGCGAGTACGTGCATCGAACCGAGACGATTTATTTCCTCGCGAGTTCCTTCTTATGCACGGGGGGGGGGGGGGGTTCTATGCTCTACTACTTCAACGGGTGCTTTATGTTTTGCCAAGTATTCATAAATTTGTGAAAACTTTTAATATACATCAAAGACAGATAAATATTTTTTGAAAAAAAAAGTTCTATTGCTAAATAATTCTAATAAAATTAAACATATTTTAAGTTGTTATAATAATTGTCTGGTTTTCATTTAGTTTGATTTTTTTTATAATATCTAATGATCACCAATCAGAATTAATTTTAAAATTTTAATTTTTATTGTACGGTTCGTACACTTTCGGTACCTATACACAAAACGTAAATTGAATCTCCACATGTGTGTTTTATACTTTAAATAGTAAAACAAAGAAAACAAGATGGTTGTGAACAAAGTGCGTATGGCCATCATTAGCTCACTATGGTGTGTAATGTTTTGGCAACGCCGATACATTATAGCTGATGCCTCTCTTTCATACGAAAAATAATGCACTTAGCTTATTCAAATCACATCTTTGAGTAGATGGTTATTGTGAATAACAGTTCATTCAGTTAGATGTAATTTCAGGTGTCCCCCTGGGCTCTGCCTTGGGACTTTTTCCTTTTTTTTATTTTTATTAACAATATTATTTGTAATATTCCTTACCTATCAGTTTTAGACGCAGATGACACTACTTCAGTTTGTTAACAAAGTGGTAAATACACAGGCTCAACTTTTTACGTTACAATAAAGAACCTGTTTTTTTTTTCTCAAGGAATTGTAAATTATTCATGAATAAAACGGGATGTACACATTTCTCTCAAACAATAACTTTAGAAAGAAACTAATAAAATTGTTAAGCTTTTAGGAATTTACTTATACTATCCGCCACGAATCAAGTCCGTTGGGTGGTAGCCAATAGGAGATCAAGGGAAAGCGCGGTTGTCAATTCGAACAGTACCCTGAACAAGGCTAACCCCAAGCGAGGCTACCTAAGTCTTAAAATGCTAATAGATTTGCGTACATAAGTAGTTTTATTATGTTTGCGTAATGTTTTATGAGTTAAACGATAGTTTTTTGTTTGTTTTAAATACGTTTAATCTAAATGATATTAACAATATCACATCAGTATTGACATATTTATTTTTAAAACATTTTTTTGATTTAACGGTAATAATTATTTCCTCTGTAATAATAGTAATAACCCAGTACAAAAATAAATATTAGTTTTTAATTGATGTTTCTTGCAATTTAAGGGGAAAGATTTCTATTACATTTATTTATTTAGTCAGGGAAAATGTTGTTTTCGATGAGAAATTTCTGATGATTTGAAAGAAAGAAACTACGGATAATTTTTTTCCCTTACATTATGCTCTTTACAACTTACTGTGATGGAAAGTGAAATACAGTATCTATGATTTTTCCGAGCGCCTTAAAAATTGTAACTGAAAAGGATCGCGATGCCAAGCGCTGTCACAGCGGGGAGAAGACTTGGCGAACCCGCACGGTCCCTATTAGTTTCTTTAAAGTCAGGATGTCTACTGGCTCCTCTCTTACGGACTAGACGGGCGCACCGAAACTGAACTCCAAAAATCAGGTAGACGCCGTAACTGGGCTCCAAGCTTCCAAGGCTCCTCAGAGGCGCGCTGAAACTAGGCCCCGGCACTTCCGAAAACTCCAGCGGGTAGATCGACACAGGAGAAAGAAAACATTAACACAATTGCAACAGCATGCATTTATTTACATCACACTTTTGGTGACCTTCTGAATCCAACAAATGTGGTGAATGTCGTAAGGTCAATGTGGCCATTCTTCAGTTGAATAATTTTATTCTTCAGAAAGTCCTGCCACAATCACGTTTTCTTCCGACTTTTACTATTACAGCAGCCAACTTTCAATGTACCCACAGAACGATAAACAAATTTGTCCTTAACAATTTTATCCTTCCTTCTTTGACTTATTACTTTAAACATATTGAACAACACTAACTAAACAATACTCATTAAACAACACTATTTACTTAAAAACTATACAAAATTAGAAATCGCTACTCTACACTAACACAATATTGGCGCGATGTTACTGCTTGCTAGTTCAACCAGTGACTGTAAGGGGAGGCAGGGGCGGCGACCCTGCTGGAATGACTATGTCACATTCCATAGTCATTACGCCGCCGCACGCAGGGTCGTCAGGTACGTGCAGGGCTCGAAGCTCAGTTTCGGTGCGCGGATTAGTGAACCCTTTTGCGGATTACATTTTGGATCCTAGTTTCGGTGCACCGGGCTAGACTCGTGGGGGTTTATATAGACAATAAGCCCAATTGGAAACTCCATATCACTAACATTTTTAAGAGGCTATCTCGTATAATTATTTTTTTTAGAAAATAGTGTCATCACAGAGGTTCTTGTAGTACCGTACTTTGTTCTTTTTCATTCAGTTATAATCTATGGAAAAATGCTAGTATAATAAATAAGGTATTTGTATGGTAAAAAAAAAAGTTGTTAGGATTTCAGAAACTTATAAAATTACGACCGTTCCTTCTATATAACATTTTGTAATTTGAATGTTTGTAAAACCCGAGCTTGATGAGTTTGAAAGTCAATCTGTTTATCTCGTCTAGAATACAAGACAAAGGAATTAATTAATTACACCATCTAAAAGATAAAAAAGTCACAAAACATCTACTCTTCCCAACAATTAGGTTGTTTAATGTTGTTCCTTTGTCAATTAGGCTGCTCAATAAGAGTCTCTAATCTCTGATTGATTGAAACAAAAAACATTTGATTCAATCAATGATACCATTGGATGTTCCAGTAATATAAATAGGTTATTAATATTTGTTGTAATTTCATTGCTTTGTGTTTATAACCAACGCGTATCTGCATGTTTAATAGCAACAATAAATCTTATGTTATCTAATTTTTATCACGACTCTCTAGAGACCAACTCTTGTTCGTTTCTGACCCTGGCGCTATTTGGGTATTCCACGGTTAGAGAGGTATTTAATTTATGTTCTGGTTTTATAAAGCTCTGATAACCGAGGGTTTTTGCCTTTAAATATATTTTTTTAATCATTCACAGTTCACTAAACTCGTAAGATAATCATTTGACCAATTAAAAACTATAGTAAAAGCACTATAAATAAAAGCAGCAATAATCAAAATTAAAATAAAATTAAGATGCTCGTGGAGTAAAAATCGAATTAAAACTTCCCTGATATATCTTCACAAATATTTTTCGAACATTATTATAATCTTTACAATAATTATAAATTGAATATTGTAAATTGTACGCAACTAAAGAGTTTATTTTGTTTATAGGGTTTGAATATTCATGTTTTTGTACTAACTACTGTACGTCGCATAGGGGGTTTTTAAATTGACTGGCAGAGCAAGACTTTACTGTGTTCAGATAAACATCTTATTTCGACTTTGGCTATCAAAGATGTCTTGTGGTAAAGCAGCAACTTTTTGAATGTTGAGGGGTGTTCGTGACGTCATAATGGCTGGAGGTTTATGTGTCTTCTAAATGGTTATGGTATCCCGACGATAAAGAGAGGATAAAGGATACGTCCTTCATTTTCCTCTTACTAGACTGCTGTCGTTAAGAAATAATACTTTTTTGGCAAAATGAAAATTAGTGCTCTAAGAACCGGTATACTCTGGTTTTATCTTCAAATTTAGTTCCATTAAAATAACGTTAAATATGAATTTAATTACTTTTACATACTCACTATACGAAGTATAGGGTAAGTTAGGAATGTCGAACTCTGTTTTTGACTGATCGTCTCGTTTCATTACCTCAGAAATGGAAAAAATTATAAGCAAGCACGATAGCAGCCACCAAAATTAATATAGGAACATGAAATTTTGTATAAGAAGCTATATTGTGCTTGTTTAGTTATTTCTTAAACGGGAGTCATTTATTTACTTAAATTAAAACATCAGAATAATTTTTTTTACACTTATATACACCCATTTAGCGCTCTGGTCAATCGTTTTTCTTTAGACAAATTAGTTCTAGTATAGCCACGCAAGGAAGAAGATCACAACACAATGCTAACTTGTCGCACGCAAAAGGACCAGACTGCGTGGAATTACGCCAACATTATTCTCTCAATGTACTAATTATTAATATTTATACTAGAATTTCAAAGTCTAAGTAATAGGTTAAACAATAGCAAAGCATAAATTATAAATGGTTAAATCCAATCCAGCGTCTAATACAGTCCACTAATAAAATAACTATTAATTAACAATAACACTCCAACAGTGCTCCTATAGAACCCTTTTGACATTCAGTATAATGGAAATTTTTTAAATCAAAATGGCGGTCATTCAAAAACTTTTTATTCATGCCGTATGTTTTATTCAATTAGATCAAGAATATGAGATATTTGTAGTCAGGAGATTCCAGTCATCGACAAGAGCGTAGCGGCTGGAGACTTTTTAATACATACTTTCAGGGCCTAACTTACGTCAAAAAGTAGTGGTATCAAATTTGAGGTTTAAAAAAATTGTGTAACAACTGTTTTAAACAGATTACTCTACTGGATAAGAACCCTCGTTCTACCAATACAATTTACCATTCCTTACAAGGGCTAATAGACAAACATTTGGGCATTACATTTGTGGATCTGCTTCTATATTGCGGACGGGTAAGTACAGTATCCTCAAGGTAGGAATGTGTCTGGAAAAGAAGGGCCTCCACACATCGTGTGTTGTATTTGCTTCAGTGGTACAACACCAATAAAAATGTATAGACCTCAAATGCTTCTGTGTTAACGCTTACACTACTTTTGTTTCTTTTATCGGTGTAAATAAGAATAAAACGTTTACAAAATTAAACTTTTAACTATTGACTTGTACTTAAACTTTAGGAATTAATTGTAGCTAAGCAGTAATTTGTGTACTTAGTTTTCATGGAATGTGTTGTACCGTCAAGTCAGGTTAGGGAAACAAGTAGAAGGGTGGACACGCCCATTACACCGGACACACTCCTAGTCTGAAGGTACTGTACCATGAAGTTGCTGGTCAACTTGTATTTTCCAGCAACATATTTTTTCTTCATTCTCTGGAATAATTACAGCGATTTTAATCTCGTGCGAAATATATTTTTAACCTACATACTCTAAAAAAAAAGCAAAATTTATATTAACAAATAAGTAATTCTTACATTTTGAACTTACTCTCTGCTTAACCGAAAAGTCTTTTTCTATCAGAATTTAAATTATTGTTTATCTAAATGATTCTACCAAGCTCTCTCTTTAATCAAACAAAAACTCCTTTTAAAATAAAAAAATCCATTATTTTACTCTGTACATTTGATATTTTGTAAACAAATTATTTTCTTCGTAAAGTAATATATATAAGACGACTGTCAGCAGGAGAATTATTTGTCACGGCTCCACGCATATACACCAGCAAGCTATCAAACATCCAATCTGAAGTCGGCAATGTAGGCTTACAATACATTTCAACTCTGCAGAGACTTTATTACACTTTGCAAAGGAAACACTAGATTAACAAATAGTTGCAATACATCTAAGGAAAGTATTTCACGCTTCAAAAAAACTTTTTTTAGTTAGAGCAGGGCTGGAGAAAGATCTATATTAATTGCATTAAACAGCTGTATTGTAATTTTCTCAAGAACGATAAATCTTTTCTATGAAAGACTAAAAACATTTTGTAAAAGCGCAAGAAAGTAATATTAAAATGTTAACATAATTATTTGATCGTAAAACACTATAGTCAGTACGGGCGTGTCAATCCCGAGGACACTAGCTGGAACTACGTTTTTTCATGTAGTCTTAGGTTAGATTCCGTTCTTTCACATTCCTATAGGGTCTTTCTTGACCAACTCTTATTCTCTTCCGAGACTAAGGCTATTAGAGTATTCGAGGGCTAGGCGTTTTTATTTTATGTTCTTTTTTTTATAAGACGATGATGACCGAGACCCTTTAAACAACAATAAAAAATGAATCGTCAATAATTTCTTTAAAACTTTGATTTCTTGTCTGGCTTAAAGAAGTCTAAAACAATAGGAACATTAGCCGCCATTTTGTATCTCCTTGATCTTTAGTTTTTGGTAAGACCTTTCATTTGATGTAGAATTCGTATGGATATTTGAATTTGTTTTAAAATTTTAGTTGGTGGATTTGATCGAATTAAAAAATAATAAAAAATTAATAATTGCGAATTGTGCCGAACCATTTAAAGCGTTAATTTAGGTTGATTTTATTAAAACAATTTATGGAACAGTCGAATCACGATGCAAATGAAATAGTTGAGAGACAAAAAACACTATATTTGAAAATATTTTGTTTTCAAAGACTTTGCAAATGAAGTGTAACATGATGTATGTTTATATTTGCAAATATATCGCAACAAACTCGTACTCTCCAATATATCCATCCGCTAGGGTCTTAAATTTCAAAAAAAAAATGTACTTTCCTAAATTCCTCATGGGTACAGATTAATGTATTATCCAAGTACTTTTTAACTAAATAAACTTCACACCAAGTGTTTTTGCTAAATAAACCTTCATACCAAATATTTAGTTACATAAACATACTCTCCGAGTTTTAGCTAAATAAACCATTACACCAAGTTTTTAGCTAAATAAACCTTCACACCAAGTTTTTAGTTAAATGAACTTTCATTCTAAGTTTTTACCTAAATAAACCTTGACACCAAGTGTTTAGCTCATTTTGCTTAAACCTGTTATAGATGATCCGAAATACTCTGTGTGAGTGAATATAAAACAACTATTTTTAATGATTTGTAGATAGTTTTATTTTTGTAAAGTTCTATAGGCCTCGTGAATCATAGCTTGTATTGCATTTAAAATAAGCAAAACATTCAAAATTTTATCATTTTTACAAGTTCAAAATATCATGACTACAATTTCAGTTTTTCTTTTATAATATATACATCTAGTTCTTTAAAAATAGTTTGCAACGTCAAAACTTGTGAAATATTTTCTTAACAATAATAATATTAGTCACAGAAATAAAGTAAATTATTTTAATTTATATGTATTTTAGTTCATAAAATGTATTTGACTAAACTTCTAGTTTCCTTAATTTTCTTGAAGCACCGACAGAAGCAATGAGCGGAACATCCTCGCAGCACATGTTCCTAACGTCGCAAGGAACTGACAAATTCTCTCCTATTAAAGAAAATTACTTTTTTGTCATTATCGTTAAAGCCGCAGTAACGGGCGATAAAATCCTTAATGCGGTTGCCCGAGATGTTATCTTAGCTACTGGAGATGCGTTCTGCATATTTACTGCAAACACTTTGATAAACACAAAACGTTTCTTTCAGTTACCTGTAAGTTATTTCTATTGATATATATTAAGCTTTATTTGTATTCTTATCTCGTAGTCATTGTAACAGTGAAATACTGGATGTGAAACTACCAACAGGACGCAAATGTCTTTCTTTGTGGTTTGACTACGTCAACCTTAGAATTTTTATCTGCTGATCGTCAGATGTAGGAGCTCTCATAGGGTCATGTACGTCCTCGAGAATAAACTGCCGAAAACGGCAGCCATTTTGAAACAATGCGACTATTTTTCATTCATATTCGATAAATAGTTAATCCTAGTTTACAGTATCCTCAAGGTAGGAAGGTGTTTGGGGTGGAGAGGAAAAGAAGGGCCCCACGCTTCGATTCTTGCGTTTGCTTTCAGAGGTACAATCCCAATAAAAAAATATAGACCTCAAGACTGTGTAAACGTCTACCCTACTTTCGTTTCTTTTATTGGTGTAAATAAGAATAAAACGTTTACAAAAGTACAGAAAAGTGCATATTAAAGAGATGGACACTTAAAGAAATATTAGGCTAAGCCGTAATTTGTGTACCTAGTTTTCTTGGAATGGGTTGTACCGTCAAGTCAGGCTAGGGAAGCAAGTAGAAGGGAGGACACGCCCATTACACCAGACACACTCCTAGTTTGAGGATACTATATAGGAAATGACCGAAATCCGACTACTACAGCTATCATTGCTAATATTTTGTACTTTTTCGTTATGTTTTTAACACTTTAGATTTTTAACAAGAACTCTTTTATTTTTTTATTGATCTGTCATTTGAAAATTTACATACTTTTTAAATTTAGATTAACTAAATTTTCTGATTATGAGGAAAACCGAGCCCATATACTACGTATGACAAAAATTGCACTAAAATAGCGATCTCTAGAGTGTTTATCAAAACAAAACGCATTAGGTGCGTCGTATAAAATGGCGTATCTTAAAAAATAGCAAGCTTTCACTTAGCCTCCTCAAGTCTTCCTTGATCGCCCTCTCAGCCTTTTCCGACTAGTTGACCTTAAAGTACGTTTTGGGTCTTTTTTCTTCATCCATTGAACGTTACCGATTAGTTTAAAAATTCCTTTTTGAACCAACATAGATATTTTGATTCATCACATAACTGTCTATATATTTGTAAGAAATTGAAAATTAAATTCGTTTTCCTCAAAACAGTTTATAACTTTATAAATAAAATTACGTTGTAATATTTCTCGCTGTAAACTACAATATATATATATATATATATATATATATATATATATATATATATATATATATATATATATTGTAACGTTGAGAAGCCCTAAGTAAAAGCTTTGTCCAATTCAAAATGTTTAAACCTTGTCAGTTAGAAATAAATGTCAAACATAAACGTCACTCCAACACATAATAAATTTTGTTAAAGGATTTCTAAGGAAACAATACTTCGAAACTACAAAATTATTGAAAGGGCGAGGGCAGCGTGACAAATTAAATAGGAAGAGTTGAGTTATGTAATGTGACAACATGGGAAATTAGAAAGTTTGTGTACGCCCAAGTTAACAAAAGAAAAAGAGACAAAAAACTAGGCAGAGGTACGTTGAACTCAGCTAAGAAACAAGATTTAACGAACTTTGAAAGACGGTTAGAGTTTGAAAAATCAAATCCAACCAACCAAAAAGAAGCGTCATCCAGAAATAAGCGAAGAAGGGGTAAAACGGGAAAACTCTGCGTAAGAATTCAAAAATCAGAAAAAGCAGTAAAGAACGAGCGTCGCAAGGGAGAGGAACTAGGAACAGGGCGAAGTTCGCCAAATCGTCGTAAAGTTGAAGAAAAGTTTTAAGTCATCGAATTATATTAAAATCATCGTAAAGTTAAAGAAGAGTTTTGATTAATTGACCAAGAATTCAAGCAACAGAGTGAGGTAGTTCAAGCTTCGAGATCGTCAAAGTGCCTATAAATTGGATTAAGTTTCTTGTGATATCTGCCATAAGTTCGAGGGATCATCTCACCTGTAAAACTCCAAGAAGACATCATTCCATGCTACTGAACCACGATAAGTTATCTGATTAGTTATTGTAGTTTTTACTTCAGGTTACCAAAGAAACCACGCCCCACTTTAAATAAAATCTGAGCTAGGCCGAGAGCCATTTAACTTAAATTTCAAAGAGCAATCAAAGTAACTTCATTATATAATTGGTAAATTATACCTGGCGCCCAACAAATCAATAAAACAATTGAGATATTAAAATATAAAGACTAAATTAAATTTACAATTAATGATACGATTTTGATGCACCTAATAATAATAAAATTGCTATGTTCTAGAATTAAGTATTTCATTGTGTTATAAATGTTTATGTCTAGTTTAAGTTGAATGGATGAGATTTAGTGATAAGATGAATAAATTTGAATACTCATATGTGCATCAATTAATTTGAAGATTTTAATTAATTCAACTGTTATATATTGGCACCCAACTTTAGGTGCAAATTGTATTTTAAAGAATAAATAATTTAAATATGATAACGTAGTTGTGTTTTAATCAAAGTAATTAATTAAAAATAAATAACAAAGGTTATAATTGGCGTCCAACTCGTGGTTTAATTAAAATTAAAATTTAGTTCACGTGGTGTAACCTGAAGGTAGCATTATAAGATAAGAGACAGAAAGACTATTAGATATAATTAATTTAATGTTAAGACGTAGTAATAGGATAAAAAATTATAAAAAGATGGCAAATAACCAAATAACAATGGGGTTTGATGAGGAGATTAATAATCAAATGGGGATAGAATCAGAAATGGATAGAGCTATAGGGATTAATAATAGTGAAAGTAATACTAATGAGGGTAATAATTCAGGGGAGAGTGAAAATTTAAAGGTGTATGGGACCCCAACGGTAGGATTAAACGAATTAATCGAAATCCTTAATAAAAAATTTGATGAAAGTAATAAAAATGCGGAAATCCTAAAAACAAGCATCGATAAAAAATTTGAAGAAAGTAGTAAAAATGCGGAAGCCCTTAATAAAAAGAATTTCGAAGAAATTAATAAAAATGCGGAAATTCTAAAAGCAAGCATCGATAAAAAATTCGCAGAACAAAATAAAAAGCTCGAGGAAAATAATAAAAAATTAGAAGAACTTAGTGGCAATGTTAGTCAAAATGCGGAGACAATGGACCGAAAATTTAATGAATTTGCGGAGAGATTCGAGAACAAGCTCGAAGAAATTAAATTAAGATCGGATACCACAGCCGAGACAATTAGGACGGAAATGAATGATAAATTAAATAAAATTGAAGAAAATTTCACCGATAAATTAGGTAATAAGTGCGAAGATTTAAGAGAAAATTTAAAAGAAATTGCAAGTAAAGTCGTGGAAGTAGAAAAGGATGTGCAAGAGAGCATTAAAGAAATCGAAATCACCGTAAACAAAAATTTAACTGAAAATCAAATTAACGTAGACGCTCAGATTGATAAGGTAAAGGAAAGTCAAGCTAGATCTAATAATAAAATTCTAGAAATCGAATCACAATGCCAAGAAAATTCACAAAAAATTAACCAATATCAGAAACAAACGGACGAAATGAAAAATAAAGTGACAGAAGTAGATGAAAGATTAAGTAATTTAAAAACAAGGGATGGTATCATAATAAGGGAACCAGAGATAAGGGATATTAGTTTTACAGGAAAAGAAAGATTCCCAATGCAAATTTTAAGGATCATAAAAGAAGTTAGCGTTAGTTACACACATCAAGGGAACATGTATTGGTTAGATAGATATTTAAAAGATGAAGCATGTGTATGGTGGTTTCTACACCGTAGGGAAGTTAAAAACTTCGAAGATTTTGAAAAAATATTTATGGATAAATATTTTAACGAAATGATACAAGCAAACATCCGAGACAGGTTGGAATTCGGAAAGTTTAAAGGAAAAATTGGGGATGAAGCTATCACATATGTGGAGAACATGATGTTGGAATGTTCAGAGTTAGAACCGCCGATTTTAGAAGCCCAGTTAGTCCAAAAAATCGCTAAGCACTTTCACCCAACTACACTAATTGCTGTTATCACCAGGGGTGTGAAAACAAAGCAGGAATTTGTAAAACTATTGATGGAATTCCGACAGGCAGATGTACGACACATTAATAGTTACGAAGAAAAAAATGGTAATTATAAGGCATCCTATCCACGCGACGAGAGAGAGGGAGAAGTTGTAAACAGGCCTTGGGGACAAATGAATGGGTACAACAGTAGACATTTACCGTTACGTCAGAATAGGGATGTTTACAGAAAACCAGATGTGCGTGCCGACATAAAAAATGGACCAGGGAACCGTTGGGAAGGTCAACAACCTGCAGACAGGGACGGAAGAGGGCAAAAGTGAAAGTTGGAATGGAATGTAGACCTAGCGGATAAGAACAAGGCAACCATAAATACCTTATTCACCGATTTAAAAGATTATTTAGAGGACAATCACGACACAAGCGATATAATTAATGACATTAATAAATGTCCAGAAATTAAGTTAGTTTTTAATGAGTGTGTACAGGTCAGAGCGTTAATCGATACAGGTTGTGAGGTAAATTCGATATCTGAATCTTTCTACAACACAAATAAATTAAATTTAGGAGTTTTTGAAGAATTACCGGTAGCAGGAGTAAAAGTTATTGGAGCATTAGGTCTGCGTTCCAAAAGTGTTAAAAAACAAATTTTCATTAAAGTTAAGTTAGGAACAGAATTAATCGCCGTGCATTTTATAATAGTACCAGAACTAATTCGAGATTGTATACTTGGGTTAGAGTTTTTATCAAGAAATCATGCAATCGTCAATTTTATTAATAATAAGTTAGAAATAGGAAATAAATTAAACTATGGAGTTGGTAGAAAGGAAATTAAATTCGAGGATTCGTCAGAAGTTAATATTGAAAGTTTGAATAATTGCCTACAAATTGAAGAGGATAAATATGAATTTGATATAAACAAAATAAGCAATTTGGAACATGTACCACTTGAGAATAGGCAGCGGTTATACAGCATATTTAATAAATATAAAACAGTTTTCAGCAAAAAACCAGGATTAATTTCAACTTATTACCATAAATTTCAAGTAACTGATAGAACACCATATTGTCAGAGGAGTTGGCCAGTAGCAACTAAGTTTAGAGAAGCCGTTGATGCAGAGATTCAGAGAATGCTAAGTTATGGGATCATCGAGAGAGCAAACAGCGCATACATTAATCCTATAGTACCTGTATGTAAGAAAGATGGGAGCGTAAGGATCTGTTTAGACGCCAGGACTATAAATGCGAGAACCATACCGGATTACGAAGGGATTCGACCAATCCAAGAGTTATTGACAATCGGTAAGAAGATCAGTTGGATGAGTAGTTTAGACCTAACTAGCAGTTTTTGGCAAATCCCGTTGCACGAAGATTGCAAGGATTTCACGGCATTTCTGTACAAAGGATTGTGCTACAGGTACAAAACCGTTCCGTTTGGGTTGAGCACAAGCTTAGCAAGTTTAACGCGAGGTTTGGACTCAATTCTGACGGAAGAAGTTAAAAGGAATTTAATTATGTATGTGGACGACTGTTTATGTATTTCGCAAGGAAAGAGGAATGTGGAAATTAATGATTCCAGAAAAATTCATTGAAGTATTAATTAAGGAAATTCATGAAATTTGCGGACATATAGGAATAAGCAAATGTTACCATAATTTTAAGGAAGATTTCACGGGAGACAAAGTCGCTAAAAAGGTCAGGGATATAATAATTAAATGTTTACGATGTCAAAAGTGTAAACATGACAACAAAGGTAGAAACGCAGAACTTACGCCTATTATACCAAAAGGTAAGGGTGAACTAGTGTGTGTAGACTATTACGGACCATTGCCTCGGTCAGTCTACGGGTCAAGGTACATCTTAGTAGTGATTGACGCATTTTCTAAATACACAAAATTGTATAAGGTAAAAAACACAACAACCGTAACAACATTAAATCAAATCAGGAAATACATTAAAGAAGTCCAATTACCAAAATACATACTTTCGGATAATGGTACACAATTTACATCCAAAAAATGGACAGAAGGGTTACAAGAACTGGGAATTAGACAAAGAACCGTTGCAATACGAAATCCACAAAGCAACTTGGCGGAGAGAGTAATGCGAAGTCTAGGTCAACTTTTCAGGATCCTGTTACCTGACAATCACCAAGAATGGGGAAGGCTACTTGAAACTGTGGAAAGTTTCATGAACGAATCATACCATGATACAATTGAGTCAACACCATTAGAAGTACAATTTAATACACGTCCGACACGAATTTGGAAAAAATATTTAATTAATCCAGGCAACACAGAAACAAACGACATTGACCACGGAGAAATATACTTACGAATTAAAAATAAAAGGGAAAAATTCGCTAAGAAGTTCAATGAACTGCATCCACCAACCGAATATCAGATAAATGATTTAGTACTAGTAAGAGCTTGTATTCCGTCAAGCACAATTGAAAAACGATATCACAAGTTCTGTGAACTATATGAAGGACCATACACCATAATCTCTAAGATAGGAAAAACTACTTATAAGTTAGCTAGTATTAAAAATAATAAAACTCACATCCGAGGTATATTTAATTGTAGATTATTAAAAAGGTTTCATAATTAATTAGAGAGTTAAGTAAACAAAAATAAATGAATTTAACTGTAAAATAAAATGTAAACAAACACATGTCCTACAGTTGAAGAGGGTCAAGGGAACAATGTTAATTGGGGTTTACAAGAAGGGTTTGTTGACGTGGGATTCTAGACAATGCCATTGTTAAGAAAAAAGGTTGACCGCAGTTTAGGTCATAAAGTCATTTAAAGGGACAGTAATTCTAATGGGTTTTTAAATGAGAGTAAGAGTAGGTCATAGTCCATGTTACGATATGTATATGTGTATTATTAAAATAAGTTTAGTGTAAAGGTGTATCAAAAGCAAATTTTATCATTAATTATGCAATTAACATAAAATTTCTTGGGACTTATGTAACGTTGAGAAGCCCTAAGTAAAAGCTTTGTCCAATTCAAAATGTTTAAACCTTGTCAGTTAGAAATAAATGTCAAACATAAACGTCACTCCAACACATAATAAATTTTGTTAAAGGATTTCTAAGGAAACAATACTTCGAAACTACAAAATTATTGAAAGGGCGAGGGCAGCGTGACAAATTAAATAGGAAGAGTTGAGTTATGTAATGTGACAACATGGGAAATTAGAAAGTTTGTGTACGCCCAAGTTAACAAAAGAAAAAGAGACAAAAAACTAGGCAGAGGTACGTTGAACTCAGCTAAGAAACAAGATTTAACGAACTTTGAAAGACGGTTAGAGTTTGAAAAATCAAATCCAACCAACCAAAAAGAAGCGTCATCCAGAAATAAGCGAAGAAGGGGTAAAACGGGAAAACTCTGCGTAAGAATTCAAAAATCAGAAAAAGCAGTAAAGAACGAGCGTCGCAAGGGAGAGGAACTAGGAACAGGGCGAAGTTCGCCAAATCGTCGTAAAGTTGAAGAAAAGTTTTAAGTCATCGAATTATATTAAAATCATCGTAAAGTTAAAGAAGAGTTTTGATTAATTGACCAAGAATTCAAGCAACAGAGTGAGGTAGTTCAAGCTTCGAGATCGTCAAAGTGCCTATAAATTGGATTAAGTTTCTTGTGATATCTGCCATAAGTTCGAGGGATCATCTCACCTGTAAAACTCCAAGAAGACATCATTCCATGCTACTGAACCACGATAAGTTATCTGATTAGTTATTGTAGTTTTTACTTCAGGTTACCAAAGAAACCACGCCCCACTTTAAATAAAATCTGAGCTAGGCCGAGAGCCATTTAACTTAAATTTCAAAGAGCAATCAAAGTAACTTCATTATATAATTGGTAAATTATACCTGGCGCCCAACAAATCAATAAAACAATTGAGATATTAAAATATAAAGACTAAATTAAATTTACAATTAATGATACGATTTTGATGCACCTAATAATAATAAAATTGCTATGTTCTAGAATTAAGTATTTCATTGTGTTATAAATGTTTATGTCTAGTTTAAGTTGAATGGATGAGATTTAGTGATAAGATGAATAAATTTGAATACTCATATGTGCATCAATTAATTTGAAGATTTTAATTAATTCAACTGTTATATATTGGCACCCAACTTTAGGTGCAAATTGTATTTTAAAGAATAAATAATTTAAATATGATAACGTAGTTGTGTTTTAATCAAAGTAATTAATTAAAAATAAATAACAAAGGTTATAATATATATATATATATATATATATGAAAACTTTTTGTAAATAGAAAATAAGTTGATATGCACCATCATGTACAGGCTCATCATACAATGTAAAAACAAGTCTTATAAATGTAATGACTATTAGTTTACAGTATAACAAACACACAGAACACAATTCTCACAAAAAAATCTAAGTATCATACGCGTTTCAACGACAAAGTCGTCCTCTTCAGTGACACATTATAGCCCGTCTCAAGGTAAGTTGAGGCAGGGTACCTGGCTGGAGGGTTAGGGCGATGAATAGCTGGGGTGGCCCGGCCAGTAAATCCCATTAGTCACGCCTCACCGAATACTCCACTTAAGAGCGGAAATGTAATAAATAATCATTATTTAAGAAAATACTTGATACTGTATTGAGTCCAACGATTAAGACAAACGTACGTAGCACTGTAAATATTTTGAATGAATTTTTATGTATAACTGATTGACGAAGAAAAATATGTACAACTAACTATGTGTAAAAATGATAATAAATAAAAAAAAAATTAAAATGAAAAACATTATTATATATATATATATATATATATATATATATATATATATATATATATATATATATATATATATATATATAAACATACCTGCTCTTGTTCAGAGGACACCTCGTTCAGAGCACAACAGAGTGTTCCCTGAACAAGAGTATATATAACGCGGGACCGACTCTTACCAACCAACTACAACCTGGAGTGAATTTACTGCAGGGAATTGGGAATTGTAATTTCCCGCATTTTCTTAACTTTAGTTTAATGTGCCTAAGTACTTATATATACATGTTTAGCGACACTATTTTTTTTCAAGTGTTTATAATATGTATTTAGAGTTCTTATAATTATATAAACTATGTAAAGTGTAACACTATCACGTTATTTTTTAAACAAAGTTTCCAGTAATTAATTATAGTAGGTTATTTTGTTAAAATAATTATAAAATAATGGGGGGAAAACATACAATTTGCTTTTGGTATTATGTTCATAAATTAATAAATTTGAATTTACCGGTACTCTAGTCCGTTTACGTAAAATTACTTTTAAAAAACCGTTTGACGAAATATATTGAAATTTTCAGAAAATATACTTATAACTACTGTAAACATATGTGTCTAATATCAAGTAGATAGGATCATTTCTAGTTTGATAATTGAAAGAAAATAAAAAATTGGTGAAACTAACATATTTTTGTCTGCGTCTCCTCCTGTATCCCAACAATTTATGAATATTTAAATCTGATAAACATAGAAATTATTGACGGGAATGTTCTGTATAGAAAACAATTTAATTTGAAATGATACCTACAACCGTTCCTGAGTTATAAACTGTTATATGAAAATAGGGAACTTTTCCCGAACGAAGCGGGGTATAAAAAAAAGTAATAACTCAAAAACCGCTTATAATACTGAGTTATGCATGGTCTCATTCTTATTTTCTCATCATTTTCTATAAATGCTGATATTATGTCATCTTTAGGTTAATAACTTCTAAATTCTATATTAAAAAAATCAAGATTTTATTCTATAAATTATCTATACACTACTCCCTTTACATAAAATAACATAAACAAGAACCGTTTTACGAAATATATTGAAAACTTCACATAATGTTTGTATAACTACTGCAAACATATGTGTCTCATACAGTATCAAGTATATACAATCCTTTCTCGTTCGAATAATGAAGAAAATTCTAAAATTTACGAACTAAAAATGTTTTTGTTTGCCGTCTCCTCCAATATCTTAATGATTTATGAATATTTCAATCTGATAATTACAGAGGTTATTGAATGGAATACTTTGTATACAAAACTATTTGATTTGAAATTATACATACAACCATTCCTGAGATATAAACTTTTATATGAAAGGAAAAAATGACATTTTCACAGCGTGGCAGGGTGGGGGATGGTTACTAAAAATATAATAACTCATGAACAGTTTATAATACAGAGTTATGCATGGTCCTTATTTTCTCCTCTTTTCCCATAAATAGTGGAACATCTTTAGGTTAATAGCTTCAAATTCTATATTAAATCAATCAAGATTCCAAACAAATATTTATCTGTATTACACTCCGTTTAGTTAAATTACATAATAAAAGAACTGTTTTACGATATGATTTTTTAAGTCTTAGAGGTAAACTGCTACTGTGCTATATTAATCTGATCCCGTAGTTCTGTTTCTTATCTATTAACTTTACCAACTCGTACATTACTTATTCATATTTTTCATTAAGACGTGGATATTTCCAATGAAAAGACAGTTTATTTTCAACAAACACTTATTACTTGCTAATAAATTATGGACTTAACAAATTATATTAGATTGATACAAATTATATCTTAAATAATAAAACTGACTTAAGTTTTAATATTTCAAAGACGGCTAACTTATTGCATACGATGTAAAAATTGAATCTTAATTGATAAAAAAAACTAAAACTACATACATAAAAAACAGTGATTTTAACATGGAAATTTTAAAAGTGAACCTTCCTGGTCATTTAATGAGGCAAATTCGTTTATTATTGAGTTCAATCCTAAAGTAGATGCACACCATTTCAATTGACAATATAGCTAAATTACAAATTCTCTCCTGTGTCATTGTGGATCTTAAATATATTTTGAATAGTTTTACTATACTGAATGATCTTTCATATAATGCCACAGACACTGGTATTGTTAGAAGAAGTTTGAGTACTATAACTAAACTGTTATTCGCTTTAAATCCAAATCAGAGAAGTGACTTAAGACGTCCTTAGATTATTCAAAGTCAAGGTCTTCATCATTTGATTTTGATCTTCTTAATAAGATTATAACATCTTTTATGTCTTTTAAGTCTATAACTTTTAAATTATTAAAATTATGATAGTCTTATTTGTTTTTATATTTATATCTCTATGAGAGTTTTAAAATTCAAATTTTTTATATTTTTGTTAGGTTTGGTTAGGTTATGTACATTTCAGTGTGTATAGGAAATGACAAAAAAATAAGTATAGAATTAACCAGAACATCGTATCTTGAATCAATAGTTTTTGAGAAAATAAATATTTTATGAAAATCTAGCCTATTTCTAGCCTTCAAAAAAGTTCACTTTTTTGGGTTAAGAATTTTTTTCTCAGGACCCCTGCAGTCGTGGACCGCTAGGATGTACTATAAATAATATGACGTAACTAAGATAAAAACTAGTAGGATTAATAAGTTGCTACATTTTTAAGTGCGATTTTTGTAACATTGAGCAATGTTATGTAAGAAATGTTGATGTTATAAAATATGATGTATTGGGTAAGGATGCCGCTGACTTTATCGCGAGGGAACTGTTTAGGCGGACTGTCAATATACGTGTAGGGCCTACTAGTAATAATAAACAATAGAACTGGTCTGCTATGATGCGATGGCAGCTCTGCTAAACCATCGTTTCCCCCCCCCCCACTGCGACCTCCAAATTGACCAATAACCATACGATTCTTATCACTCAGGCAAAACCTGCATATACATTATGTTTGATTTATTATCATGTTATAATGATTAATCAATGTTACTATTAAATAAATCAATGTATAAGTACTTAGTTTGTATATTATGGAAGTACATTTTTGATATTATCTTTTTGTAAAGACATTTCTCTTGTTAGGAAAAAATATGTATTATTTAAATAATTTAAAAAAGGATTAAAGTACTGCATTAACACATAACAATTATAGTTGGAAAATTTTCTTTGATTAAAAGTTTTTAAACAACTTCGTCTTTTTACTATATATGAAAAATGTTAACAGTTCAGATATGGTTTGTTAGTTTTGGTAAAATATTAAACAAATTATATGGTTGGAAACGCAGTGGGGGGGGGGGAACGATGGTTCAGCAGAGCTGCCATCGCATCATAGCAGACCAGTTCTATTGTTTATTATTACTAGTAGGCCCTACACGTATATTGACAGTCCGCCTAAACAGTTCCCTCGCGATAAAGTCAGCGGCATCCTTACCCAATACATCATTCTCGACACTGTATACAGTTTCAGAAGCCTATAATTTAAATAAACTACGACTACAATATGAATCAGTCAATGGTATGATTTTACCAAACTATATGCTATAGTTCTATACGTTTAAACTATATGCTATTAGAATAAGACTACATTTTAAACATACCTACATGCAAAACCTTAATACAATTTAAATAAAGCGAATTCAATACTGTACGTATACATTCAACACATTTGTACAATATAGATTGAGGTAGACGAAATGTGTCTATTTAAATGTTAAACCCACTAGTTTTGCAATATGACATCACATAATACGCTATATACACTATGAATAATATAAGATTAAAATCGCAACAAAATTACATTTATAAAGCGTAAATGTAATTTACACATTTAAATTTTATTTTAAAAATTACATTTATGTATAAGCGTTGAATATAAAATTTAAAATAATAATTATAATTAATTTATTCAGCATGCGCGGCTATCATTACATAGCTATATACAATTATACATACTTACTGATATCGATTCATCAAAATTACCTAAAATTCTCTTAATCAGTTTTTGGAAATGCATATTTGAAGTACTTAAAATGTATAATAAAATGTTGAAAATGGAAAATATGGCTAATCATAATCAGTATCTAAATAATGCAAGTATAGGCTAACAATGCAATTGAGCACTGCCACTTATTAAAGAAATATTGCCATGAAATGGTGCTGATCTGTATAATTGAAAAATAGCTGTATTAAAATAAAAATATTATTTCATTTTTCGTTTAAAAAAAAATGTATGAGCACATTCAACTCTTTAGCATTTAATATCTCGTAAACTATTAACATTACAAAAAAGTTACATGAGACAAAAAAGTTTTATTTTTTAACGACTAATAGGATACTACTTTTATTTTGTCTGTAGGTCAAAGGAAAACCGAGATATCAATCAACAAATAAACACATAATTCCTTGATAAATGTTTATAACACCAAAGATTTTCTTAAACCAAAATATTATGGAATTATGATTACTTTTAATAATAATTATTAAATCTATTCCCAATAAAATTACCAAATATTACCTTGAACTAATTAAATATTAAAATGACTAATTTTGTGTCAGATTTTACGACACAACTAAATTAAATGTTAAGTTACAATAAATGTGTTTCATTGTTGTACTCTTATTGTACAGTTCAATTCTGTCTTGTGTAACATATTAAGACATGTCTATAAATCGATTAAAACAGAAAAATAAACAAAATAAAAATAGTAGGCTACTACTTCTTGGAAGAATTCTTCGTATTTCGATGAATAATCAGTACATATGAATTAGCCAAATGTGGGAACGGAAAAATAGTTTCATTCGCAGGACAGATAATATGCGTCCCCTAGAAAGATTGGGGGGGGGGGGTGTAAGTTCTATCCGACAATACAAAAAATATGTTTGAATAAAAAAAGTAATTACGTAATATCGAAAGATGTTGTGCAACAATATAGGCTTATATATACTTTGTCGGTTAAAAAAAATCGTTAAAACATTACATCATACATTTTTGAAATAACATATTTTTAAATTTCTATCTCTTTATAACCAACAGCCGTGTGGCAAATTTTTTTTATAGCATCTAAACGGTTGGGTTTAGTTTAAATAAATATTAAAGATAAAAAACTCTTATACGAGTTTTAGTTGAAAAAACAAAAAAAAAATGTTTCAATAAAAGAAGTATTTGTTCGACATTTTGAAAAATAACTGTTTATAAAAATATTGTTTTAAAACTCACAAAAAGTAATTAAGGTTTTTAATGTTTTATTCTAGTTCTACATTAGTGTTTACGCATCCTAGACTAGGCTATGCCTATTTACAATTTTCTTGATTAAAAAAATGGAAAGTATGAAAAATCCCCTCTTGAAAATGTATTAGAAGTTTAATATTCAAAACATTAAGCACCTATTACTCTTAATCGAGTAGGTTTATCAAAAACTAACCTAGAATAAAGATTCTATATTTTTTTTTACAGAATTCGAAAACACTCCCCATAAGAAATTATAAAGTTGGTACCCATATTAAAAAAGGCGGGGATCTTTCAGAGCTAGCAAAAAAAATTTCCACACACCCGCGTCCACTTCTGGCTTCGTGTTTATAATTAATATCCAAAAATATATTTAATACTGTACCAGGAAAGAGTAATGCAGTTTCCTCATTTACTGTTTTTCGACAGATTGTTTACGAGATACCAATGGTGGCAAAGATAAAATGATAAAATGAATGGTACATTGTGGTTTTCTCGCAATAACTCTTCTTTTAGAAAAGTGAGGCGAATTTTATGGTTTTGGTAAAAAGAACCACTTTTTTGTTTTAGATTTTTGCATTGTTTGCATACTGATCTTTATACAGGACGTGATGTAGAGCAATTTTTTTTTTTTAATCAGCTCTCTAGAAGAAATGGTCGTTTTATTAACAAGCATTGAATTTATATTGTATTTCCCTACCAAAATAGTGTTTTCAACATAGAAAACAGTTTTAGGTTTTTAAAATATTTTGGATATAATTTTAGGGGTTGGTAGACTATAATATGGAGTAGTAGTAATGTTGTGCAGTAGAAGCCCCAGAGGGAGTTATGTCGTGGTTTATTTATGATAAAAAGGACCTCTTTTGTTGTGTAACATTTTCCTAGAGAGCTCTATGAGAACTTAGAACAATGATAGTAATAGGTCAGTTGTCAGGATTGTTATAATGGCTAGGTACCTTGTTATTATTACGACAAACATATAGTCATTTATTGCTCTCAGATCTGACCTAGCATATGACGGACCCAAGTGTTTAACATGATATCACTTTGAAGCATGTTCCATAATATTTGGCATAATAAAAAAAAAAAAAAAATTAAACACCGCAAACTCCAATTTTACTTAATTAGTCAATATTTAACTAGGGGCTAGCACTTACCCTATGCCATATAGTATAACCTATATTTATGTTTGATGGTGGCTCAAGGTAATGTGAGAAATGTACTTTTTGTATGTTACGGTTAAATGTACGGTTAAACCATCCTTCTGTACAAAGAAGTATTTATTTCATAACCATAATAATTTTAAGCTTAAGCGGTCCTAATGTTCGATTAGTTTTAGTCGAAACTTAAGCGTTTTAGATATTGTGTTGAAAGTTCATATATGTGTCAATAATATGCGTTTAAAATAATAATAAAATTTAAATGTCCAAAATTTAAAAGAATAGCATTAAAATTGGATTTGATTTTTATTATTGATATATTTTCATTTTGATTGTATTAAATTCTGGCATAAATTTAGTTGCTCTGCATTAAAGACAATAGACATTAGGCATTAGAGACCTACTAAAACCTACCATAAAAACCGATACCCAAAATTGTAGTTTTTTTATACATCAACACACTGTAGCATCTTTGTTTTATTAGGGGCAGAGAACGACTTACTAGACTGCTAATTTTGTAGCTTGGTCAATTTTTATGTCTGCAATCAATGAAACATGGAGAAATACAACAAATTTGATGTTAGATCAATTTGGACGAAGATCATAGATCATATCTGATTGACGTTTATGCAACCGGCCACTAATCTAATATCTTCGTCGAACTTCTGCATCTCATTAATGAACTGATACGTGGTAGCTGTAGCTGCTGGTTCTTATTCCAGGAAAATATCATTGTACGTCTTTAAATTTAGTAGATGAAAATGACATTTTAAACAGATTATTACCGAACATACAAAGACAATTTTGTGAAATTTGCATTAAAAAATAATTTATAAAACGCTTTTCGTGGTCGGTTATATAAAATATGTTGGGCGAAACTAACAGTAGGAAGGAAATCAGAAATAACTTGCATTTTTGGGTACACAAAATTATTTAAAGTAATTATATCATGATAAAATTTATACAGATGATTTATTTATGCATAGAATCCATTTTGTGAAAATTTCATTAATACATAATTAAAAGTATTCGAATTATAATCGAAAATCTACTCCGAAGAACAATTTACTATCATCTGTAAATGATTTTTGACCAAAAAACACACTTATAACTAGTAGATAGAATTGAAAATTTTAACAGTTTATTATAGAACATACAAAGAACATTTTGTGAATGTTTTATGCAGAAACTTGACACTGCATTCTGAATTATCATAACAGAAACAGTTATGCTTTTTACGTTAATCGGCCGACCTAAAGTGTTGTAACTAACTGTTTTTATATTCAATAAAACTTAGTATAAAACAGTTAATATATTTATATTTTAATATAAATTTTTTCTTAGTCGTTTAATCAGAACTGATTTCATTCTTCATGATTTAACTCGTGTTCTAAATGGATTACATGGAACTGAATATCAATATGCCATTAATTAGGATTCAACTTGAAATGTTAGTATGGGGGGGGGGGAGAATTTAATACCTGGACAATTCAATAATGTAGATCCATTGTACACGTATCCAGGATGTAGGTCCAGAAAGCCGACAATATTTACGTACGTACATCCGGAACCGACTGCTTAAAAACTTTTTACCCACCTATCTCTACCAGACGCTACTGTGTGAAAATGGTTGGTTGGTGATAGATTCTAAGAAACTGTGAGAACAACCACAACCCTTTATAATTAGTTGTATACAGTACTTGTTTTCGTTGAACAGTTTTACATATATGCAGTTTGTTTATAATTTTCAGTCAAATATTCTGTGAATGAGTGAAATTAATAATTGTGATTTGAACTTTTGTAACACAAAGGATATTTCCCGACTATTTCCAAAACCTCAGGAGATGGTTCCTTGAGTCAAAATAAGTAAAAGAAATTTAAAAATCCTGTGAATATACATCCGCAAACTTTTATTTTACTTACTAGTTGCAGTGTGCACTTTCTATATAAAAATGTATATTTCATGAATTGTTAAATGTATCAGTTTTAAATTTAGTGAATACTATAAACACCTTTTCTAAAACCAATAATCAACTTGAAGTGATTAACAGTTTCTAAATGAAGGGGATTTATTTATTTATTTTTTAATTTTCAGGACTCAGCAATTTCACTGTAAAATTCAAACATCAATACACAAATCGTGTAGGCCTATAAGAGTTGAATCCATCTATGTCTCATTTATTAGGATGGAAAAAAATTAATGAGATGTAGTAATTTGACTGGGCTTTTAATAGATTTTACCATTGTTTTTTTATGATTTTACACATTCCACAATATTTACGATTTTTAACATATTAGCGATCATAAGTCAAATTATTAAATGTCCTATTCTAAAAAATGAAGTTAATTGGATTCTAAAATTAAGGCATGTTTTTTTATTATTCTTTGAATTTTTACCATAAAATTACAGGATGTCCCGAAATTTGACAACAAACGTATTAAGTAGCCACCATTATGATTCTTTTTTCAAGATAATATGTTTACGATTTTAACTCTGTACTAGGTTTGATTCTGATAAAAATAACATTCTTGAAATAAACATTTAATGTAAAAAATACAAAACTGCTGGTAGTCTTTCCAAAAAATGTTTACTTCTTTTGATGCTACAAACCATATCCTTGCCTTTTGCAACGTACTTTAAAAACAATATCTATATAAAGGACGATAAAATTCACTGAAGTCTCATGACTTTAACTTTACCATGGAGGGGAAAGATACCATATTTAACTAAAAAAAAAAAATTTTTTGTTTGTAATTAAGTATGATTATTTTGTGTTATAACATTACTATTTTAATAACAATTTATTCATTAATAAATAAATTGACGATTTCTGATGCAAAATTACTATATTGGTGTTTGACTTTATAATGTCATGAAATAAGTTTAGATTCAAGAATATATTAAATCCACTGATGGGATAAATCCATGCCAACATATGATGTACGACTAATTTGTATGCTTAAATTAAAATAAAGGGTGATATGCAAGTTCTTTGGGAGCTCATTCTATACGTTAAATTTTTTTGTAATCTCTATCATGAAAAGTGTAAAAATTATTTGTTATCGGTCTATCCATATTTGCCTATGTGTTACATACAGTAAGTAAAAACATAATATCTCAAAAACGATCATTATAAATTATCTTACAATTTTGCTAGTACTTTTTTATACTAGTGCGTCTACAATAGCTTTTATTAATTTAACTTCATTATGACCCTAAAGTCATAATAATAGTGTATGAAAGTGGTTACATTTTTAAAACGATCTACAAGATTGACAAAAGATGTTTGTTTTTAAGCGTGTTCTAAATACATTGATATTGCGAAAGTAAATCGCACTTGCCATAGGATTTTTTTATTGTACACCCCTCATTTTACAGCTGTACCCACAAAAATAATGGTGAAAAGTAAATAAGCACATCATTATGTTCCTTTTTAAATTCTCTGTAAAGCTATATAAAGTTTACATTTTAAAACATTTAATTAAATGGGAAAATAACGATGGAAGGTAAGATAAACGAACATGCAACTGTTTTGATTTATCGCAGATAAAACTAATGATGCTAAAAATTGTTTCCTATTAGAGGTTTATAAAAAATATTGTTCTGTACAACGTAGGCCTACTACTTTCGTAAATGAAATAATCAATACAACCCTTATTATTAACGTTCTTGTGAATTATTACTGATATCTCTATATTGGATTGCCTGTTTATGAAAAACGACTGCAAAACCATGTTTATTTTTTACGATCGGTCGTTATTTTCACATTTAACAAATTATTTAAAAAAATATAAACTATTTATGGTTACAGAGACTTTAATAATAATCTCGAACATATAGGCCTATGTTAATTTATTTTTTAGTGTTACTTTTGTGAGTACAACACTGCAAAGTGAGAGGATCTATAAAAAAATATAATACAGTAGACGTCTGTGAAGTTGGCCCAACCATGGTAGCCCAACCGCTTCAAAATAGTGCCAATCGTTAGTTTTGCGTTAGTTTCGGTTAGTTCTCCTAAATTAAACGTTAGTTTCGCCTTGGTAGTTGTCTAAAACGGATGTTAATTATGGTTGGGCCAACTTCACACGAGCCCAGCCAAAATTAAAAATCGAACTTATTATTACGTGAATCAGTTCTTTTACGTTAGTTTCGAATAGTTCTGACAGAGAAATCGTTAGTTTCGCATTCCTAACAAGTTTTATATGGGTTGGGCTAATTCACGCTTATTGAAAATTGCACGAAAACAAATTAATACCATGCCAATCGTAAGTTTTGGGTTACTTTCGGTTAGTTTTGTTAAAATAAACGTTAGTTTCGCTTTCCGAAAGTTAGTTTTTTTAAAGCATAGGCTATGTAACTTTTTCTCGGGAAAGGAATAAGATATCTTAATGATTTTTTTAAATAGTTCAGGGGAAGAACTCTTTTGGTTGAAATAATAATATTTGTTATCAACCTAATAGGTATATATATAAAAAAATGTTTCTTGATAAAAAAATAATATTTTTAAAACTTTACCATAAATCTAAACATTATTAAATATATATATAGTTTCCACCTAAGTCCAAAGACCTACTTTGAATAATAAAAATATTTCCAAAAAGTTATCTTCAGCCATTTCTGAGAAAAAGGAACATAGGTTAACATTACGAAGGATAAGGCGCAGTGACCCACTTATGTAACAATTGTCCTCCAGATAATGATTTAGGTACAAAATAGATAGATGTATAGATAATTTATTTACAGTTATTGTAGTACAAGGTGTTTGTAAAATAATAATAATAAACAGATTGAATAGGCTAATGTAATTATCATTAGAAAACTGAAATAAACACGTGCAAACAAATTTAAATAGCGTGAAAATTACAACTACTAATATTACAACTTACTAAATTACAACCGTGACTAATAACAACACGGTTTATAATTATTTAGACAATTATAAAATAACAAAAATGTAATAAATTCAAACAATGAAACATTATTGATATTTTACTCTCAACGAAGCATTGGTATAGTAATCAAAGCTGTTTGTAAACACACAAATAAACACATTACGTAGGCCTACCTATTTACATTTTATTGGAAATTTTAACTCATAATAGGTACTGTTACTGTTTACAAAAATGATTCCATACATTATTGTTACGTAAATACATAGTATTTGGGATCAACCCAACAATGCAATTAGTTTTTTGAACACTAGATTTGTTTAGCACATTTAAAACTTATTTAAAAAACACAACGCCCCAAAATTATTACAAAAGAAAGAATATTATTATTGAGGATAAAAAATCATAGTGTTGTTACATTTGTAATGTAAATAAAAAACCATAGATAAGAAACTAATTGAAAAATATAAATAGTAAATATCAGAAGTGGGTAAAACTTGACAACTTAATGAGATTTTTCAAGAATTACAACACGTAATACAAACTAAATGCAGTAACAGGAAATAAATGCAGTACTAGTCTTTAAGTGGGTAAAACTAATAACTGCATTAGCTACAGCAATAATTACAATAGTAAGTCTTTAAATACAAACTTACTGAAATAACATACAATATTCAACACAGTAACAAAGTTAAAGCTAACAACAAACCAAGGTTAACCAAGAATAACATACGTAGGTATGACAGATTTATTTATTATTCAACTCATCTTTACTAACAAAGCATTCCCCCCCCCCGTAATGGATGCCAGTATTAAATACACTTCCAATAACAAATCATGATAAGAATGATGGATTTGTCAACACATCCTCTCTTCATTATCTCGGAAGACAAAAAAATAATAGTGCACAGTTGCTTACTGTTCTATTTCCTTTTAACAGTTTAGATTTACTTTAGGCAGTTTATTGTCTTCAACACGTTCGAATCGGGTCCGAACACTGTGTCACGCTTAGGCAATTCCTTTTGTAGTTATTTAATTTACTTTGATTTTAACCGGGATTTCCACCAATATTTTTGGACGGAATAATAGTTTTACTATGTATATGTGTGTGAGAAAGTTAGTAAAATATTTTTCCACTAAATAATAGTTTTACAATGTATAAGTGTGCAATGGAAAAGTAATATTTTGGAATCTATTAATAGTTTTACTATGTATGTGTGTGAAAGTTAGTGCAATATTATTATTACATTGAACAATAGTTTTAAGATCTATAGTTGTGTGAGATAGTTATAACGTAAAACTAACATTTGGCATGGTTTTAATTTGTTTACGTGCAATTCTCAAATAGCGTGAAGTTAGCCCAAACCTTTTGTCTCATATAAAACTCGCTAGGAAAGCGAAACTAACGTTTATTTTAACAAAACTAACCGAAACTAACGCAAAACTAACGAATGGCATGGTTTTAATTTGTTTCCGTGCAATTCTCAAAAAGCGTGAAGTTATCCCAAACATTTTATCTCATATAAAACTCGTTAGGAATGCGAAACTAACGATTTCTTTGTCAGAACTATTCGAAACTAACGTAAAGGAACTGATTCATGTAATAATAAATTCAATTTTTAATTTTGGTTGGGCTCGTGTGAAGTTGGCCCAACCATAATTAACATCCGTTTTAGACGACTACAAAGGCGAAACTAACGTTTAATTTAGGAGAACTAACCGAAACTAACGCAAAACTAACGATTGGCATGGTTTTAATTTGTTTCCGTGCAATTCTCAAAAAGCGTGAAGTTAGCCCAACCCTTTTGTCTCATATAAAACTCGTTAGGAATGCGAAACTAACGATTTCTTTGTCAGAACTATTCGAAACTAACGTAAAGGAACTGATTCATGTAATAAAAAATTCAATTTTTAATTTTGGTTGGGCTCGTGTGAAGTTGGCCCAACCATAATTAACATCCGTTTTAGACGACTACCAAGGCAAACTAACGTTTAAGTTAGGAGAACTAACCGAAACTAACGCAAAACTAACGATTGGCACTATTTTGAAGCGGTTGGGCTACCATGGTTGGGCCAACACAGACATATACAGTAGCACCTGTGAGATTGGTTGTTGGCAACATGCCCATGTCGAATCGAAATTGACTGCTGCTTCGGCTTTCCTCCAAACAGATACAGTTATCAGTGTTTATAATAATGATAAGCTGAAGATAGTAATTTACAGGTCTTATCAAGTGTAGCGGTTGTTCCAGTTGCATGTGATAGATTTAAATAACAAATTTGAATATTTTTCTCTGCACAAAGGATAAGTCAAAACAATGAAACACTTCAAACCATAAATTATATAAATTAGTTTATTTTGTTACCACTAAATCAAATACTAAAATCTAATCTGTCAATGTGCTTTTTAAGTGTTTTAGTCCTCAGATGTGAGGAAAAACCTGGGACCACTATTGTGTCAATGTGACTTGTAAGTGCTTAAGCCCTCGGATGTGAGCAAAAAATGAGACCTCTAATGTGCCGATATGCCTTGTAAGTGCTTAAGTTCTCGGATGTGAGGGGGAAAATGGGGCCTTTAATATGACGTATGGGTTGTCCAAGAGCTTAGGACCTCGCTTTTGTGTTAATGGTTGACTTTGTTAAAAGACTCGATACAAAAAATAAAGGCCTGTATGTTTTTATTGGCCCTTTCTAAAAAGTATGTAATGTTTCGTTGGTCAAAAATTATATTGCATTTAACAATTAAAAAAAAAAAAAAATGTAGAGGCCCCCCATTATGTCAAAAGAAGCAAAGTCCCCGTTTAATATCAATGTTAGACTGGGTAAGTAACATGATGGCGTTTATAATAATTAGATAAAAACCTTCTCCATAAAATAATACATGTGCGTGCTAAATTTCATGGTAATCGTCCAAACGGTGTCTTAGTATTAATGTTAGACTGGGTAAGTAACATGATGGCGTTTATAATTAATTCAATAAAAACCTTATCCATGAAATAATACATGTGTGTGCCATTTTTCATGGTAATCGTACAAACGCTATCTCAGTATTATTATATAATAAAAGAACAATAATGTCCGTCTATGGTGACTTCTTTTAAAATAAAGTAGTTACTTACATTATAATTATATGACGCGTTTCGGAACTCGTTCCATCTTCAGATTATCGCTCTGCTGAGGTCGTTAAAACATTAAAATAAATTATTACACAACACATCATATACACATACACGCGCACATTAACACTACTTTATTTTAAAAGAAAAATAGCAGCAGTTAGTACCAAATATGGCCTTGATATCAACAGTCAAAAGACAAAATTCATGATGATCTCCAAACACCGAAACGACAATGCCCGAATATTTATCAATGATCAGCAGTTTGAACGAGTGGAGCACACAATGTACCTGGGAACAATAATAAATGGAGAGTGGGACATGACACAAGAGATTAAGTCACGCATATCCAGAGCAACAGCTGCCTTCAATAAAATGAACAAAGTTTTCAAGAGCCATGATGTTACCATTGAAACAAAAATGAGACTTTTGAGGTGTTACGTATTTTCTATTTTTCTGTATGGAGCAGAGTCATGGACAGTAAACAAGAGCATGATTAAAAGGATCGAAGCTTTTGAACTATGGTTGTACCGGAGAATGCTCAAAATATCATGGACAGAGCATGTAACAAATGAAGAAGTTCTAAGACGGATGAAGAAATCCAGAGAGATTTTGGACACCATTAAGATCCGTAAGCTACAATACTTAGGACACATCATGAGAAATGAGTCCAGATACTCTCTGCTGCAGCTCATCATGCAGGGAAAAATAGATGGAAGGAGAGGACCAGGAAGACGAAGAATATCCTGGTTGCGTAACCTTAGGGAATGGACCGGAAAAACATCTGTTGAACTTTTCCGAATTGCTGTCAACAGAGTCAAACTTACCCTGCTGGTCGCCAACGTCCGAAACGGATAGCGCACTATAAGAAGAAGATTTTAAAAGAAGTCACATAGACGGACATTATTGTTCTTTTATTATATAAAATAGAGTGACTTGGATACAAACACAATGAGTTTTAAATCAGTATTTCGTATGACTGGGTAAGTATCATGATGGCGTTTATAATAATTATATAAAAACCTTCTCCATGAAATAATACATGTGTGAGCCAATTGTCATTTGAATCGGTCAAACGGTGTCTTAGTAATAATGTTAGACTGGGTAAGTAACATGATGGCGTTTATAATAATTAGATAAAAACCTTCTCCATGACATAATACGTGTGTGATCCGTCATTTTAATCGGTCAAACGGTGTCTTAGTAATAATGTTAGACTGGGTAAGTAACATGATGGCGTTTATAATAATTAGATAAAAACCTTCTCCATGAAATAATACATGTGTGAGTCAATTGTCATTTTAATCGGTCAAACGGTGTCTTAGTAATAATGTTAGACTGGGTAAGTAACATGATGGCGTTTAGCCTATAATAATGAGATAAAAACCTTCTCCATGACATATATAATACGTGTGATCCAATTGTCATTTTAATCGGTCAAACGGTGTCTTAGTAATAATGTTAGACTGGGTAAGTAACATGATGGCGTTTATAATAATTAGATAAAAACCTTCTCCATGGCATAATACGTGTGTGATCCAATTGTCATTTTAATCGGTCAAACGGTGTCTTAGTAATAATGTTAGACTGGGTAAGTAACATGATGGCGTTTATAATAATTAGATAAAAACCTTCTCCATGAAATAATACATGTGTGAGTCAATTGTCATTTTAATCGGTCAAACGGTGTCTTAGTAATAATGTTAGACTGGGTAAGTAACATGATGGCGTTTAGCCTATAATAATTAGATAAAAACCTTCTGCATGAAATAATACATGTGTGATCCAATTGTTATTTTAATCTGTCAAACGGTGTCTTAGTATTAATGTTAGACTGGGTAAGTAACATGATGGCGTATATAATAATTAGATAAAAACCTTCTCCATGAAATAATACATGTGTGTGTCAAGTTTCATTGTAATCGTCCAAACGGTGTCTTAGTAATAATGTTAGACTGGGTAAGTAACATGATGGCGTTTATAATAATTAGATATAAAACATTCTCCATTAATTAATAAATGAGTTTGAAAATTTTCATGGTAATCGGTCAAACGGTGTCTTAGTATTATTGTTGGGTTGGGATAAGTAACATGATGGCTTTTATAATAATTAGGTAAAATTCTTCTCTATGAAAAAATAATGTATTTGCCAATTTTCATGGTGATCGGTCAAACGGTGTCTTAATATTAATATTGCGCTGGGTAAGTTGCGTAATAGCGTTTATAATAATTAGATAAATTATCTAATTCAATAAATATGGTATTAAAAATCTAGATTTTTTTTATCTATAGAAAAAAAGTCTAGTTAAAATATTATCGTATGTTTCCACCCACAAGTCTATTGAAAAAATCGTCATACAAAATTTGATGTTAATTGTTTATTTTTTTTCGATTTGAACTAAAATAAACCAAATGTTTTATGCCTATTGCAGTGAGAGATTTAGGGAGATATCAAAAATGAAAGTATAGAAGAAGGGAAATTGTTGGGGACAAGACAATGTTGGCAGCATTTGTTGCAAAAACCAGTGTTATGTTAACTCGTGTTAAGGGGACAGTAAGTTATATATACTCTTGATGAGAATACACTGTCCTCTCAATATTCAGAGGACAGTAACTGTGCTCTGAACAAGAGTATACGCGACAAATGTCCTCTGATCAAGAGCGAGAATGTCTATATATATATATATATATATATATATATATATATATTGACGAAGGTCTTACAGACCAAAACTTTTAATGCGGCCTCTGGCAGTCTCAAGCCTGCAAAACGAGCTATTTAATAATTAAATGAGCTCCGAAACGCAGAGAGAAAGTTTAACCTTCACATATTAAAAAAATCTAAACATAGTTTTTTACCGATTTTCATGGAATTTGGCCTATTACGTGTACATGCTAAAATAATATTTCAAATATGGATTAAGATTATAAACGCTTACATCAAGACGAAAATGTTGAGCCCTTACTTGAGTCTGTAGCTCAACTGGTTCCTTAGGTATTAAAGAAAACATATACGTGTTTATCCCAGAATGTCATTTATTTACACGATTTTTTACTGTAAATCATACATTAATGCTCCAATTTGTGCCGGACTTTATATACACATTTAGGGTAATAATACCAGACTAATTCATCAATTCTAAATCAGGATATACAAATAACGATTAAACCATTGAAATATTTTTGTTATTATTATTATATCAAGTTTTTATAAGATCGCACATAAATAAAATTTGAAATTCGTTTCATTCACTTCATCGTAATAGCTGCGTGTCGAGTTATTTATTATTAATATATTGTATTATAACGCAATCAAAATATACATAAATAAAATATATAACAAAACAGTATGTTACAATACTTTAAGTCGGCCGATTAGCACGGGACAAACACACAATTGTTTGTATTATGATAACTAACAATACAGTATCAAGTATTTTTTTAAATAATGATTATTTATTACATTTCCGCTCTTAAGTGGAGTATTCGGTGAGGCGTGACTAATGGGATTTACTGGCCGGGCCACCCCAGCTATTCATCGCCCTAACCCTCCAGCCAGGTACCCTGCCTCAACTTACCTTGAGACGGGCTATAGCTACACCAATCAAACTATAACGGAATCTCACATCAGATTCTCAGTAGATTCAGTTATAGTTTGATTGGTGTAGTTAGTATATCACTGAAGAAGACGACCTTGTCGTTGAAACGCGCCTGATATTTAGGCATATTTTTTGTGAGAATTGTGTTCTGAGTGTTTGTTATGCTGTATAATTTTTCTCATAAGTCAAGCTCAACATTTAAGACTAATAGTTTGTTTCGTATGTCGTGTAGGAAATGTTAAATTGTATTGGACGATTTATGGAGTCTTATCCAGTGGGGTAAGTTTGTTACACAGGTTTTCTGAATCTCGTAATTGTGTAGTCTATATCACTACTACGTTGACGTCGACGGGCCTCGTAGTTGAGTATATTATTGAAAAGTCTCCACTCGCTTGGCTCGTGTGAGTTTCATGTTCCTGCAGGCCTTGGAAGCAGTATATATGTAAAGGAGCCACCACTCGTCACGTTCGTGTCGTTTGAACGAATATCACATTTATTTAAAACACGTGGATTGGGAATTACATTTTAAACAATAATTTCGCTGTTTGACATCTTAGAGATGTGGTGTTGTGGTACCGTTACATGCAGGATTGAAATCTGCAATTTTTATATACTTCAGTGTGTAGTAATCTGAATGAAACAAAAGACAAACAAAAACTAACTAATATAGTTAATTACCTTAGAGGTTGTCCTCAGTCCGTATTATAGTTATGGCTACAGCGCTGTTTCGCCGAACACTGTCGGTTTCGTCAGGCCCGCACTAACACATAAACACGTAACACAAACACAACACTAACACATATAAAATCAGAGTATGACTCGTCGTACATAAATAATGATCATTATCACATAATAATTATTATTTATGTACGACGAGTCATACTCTGATTTTATATGTTGTGTTGTGTTACGTGTTTATGTGTTAGTGCGGGCCTGACGAAGCCGACAGTGTTCGGCGAAACAGCGCTGTAGCCATAACTATAATACGGACTGAGGACAACCTCTAAGGTAATTAACTATATTATATATTAAACAGTCCAAGGCATTGGCCGCCATTTTGACATTTTAAATTTGAGTTCTCTTAATTCCAATAGGGTTCTACATGAGCACACTATAGTCGCCTATACCCGATTGCATTTTTCCATCTTAATGTTTGTGTCCGCTATCGTTTTTACGTGCAGACGGTGAAGGATAGTTGGCATGTCGAAAATAACTTTTTCGATTTTCTGAGGCCATAAGTCAAAAACGATGTCGAAATTTGGACGATTACCAAACTTACCCTATACTGGTAAAATAAAAACTACCTAAATGTTTACGATATTAATACTCATATTCCTTCGTTAAACATTAACAAAAGACTGATTGCTTATCCTTTGTTCCACTTTACTAAACTTCCTTCCCTATAACTAAAGTTTAACTAGAATGTATTTCCGTCTCTGTGACTTATTTATTATGTAGTAATTCTACTTACATTTATGACGCGTTTCGGAAATATTTTTCCCATCCTCAGAATATCTCGCTCCTTGGAGGTCGTCACAATAAATATGATTTCAACATACAACACAAAACACGCAAACACATATTAAAACACATACGTAACGCACGCTAACGTGTGCACACACGGACGTATATCAGTCAACCCTTAACTACATAATAAATAAGTCACAGAGACGGAAATACATTCAAGTTATTTTAATCGTGACTTGGGCACATTTGCAATGAACATAAAACTAAAGTTTGTTTCTAATAATTTAAGGGTTTTCGATAATTTAGCATGATTGTTACCCCGCTTCGCGTCCTTCACTTCCAAGAGGTACTCAGAATGTCCTAACGATCTGTCTTATTATTTTGAGATCAATAGTCCATTAACTTTCTTTTGTTTTATTCTGATATCTTTCATTTGCCTTCAGATGTAGCCATTGGCTTGATCTTTATTGACTCTTGACGATCCTTCATCATATTAGATTCTAAGTGTTGTTGAAATCCTTGATATCCCTAATTAGTCTCTCATGCAAATAGTTTAGAGAAAGGTGCGTTATGAAAATTTCCAAAAATTTGACTAAAATATGTATGTGGTCAAATATGAGCCATCTCTCCAATTTTTTGTATTTATTTTTTCGATTTTGGGAGTTTAAATAAGTAAAACACACAAAATGTCCATTTGTTCCACTGTTTCTTTGCGTATTGTCCCACATATAGGAAAAATATATCGGTATCAAAAAAATAACCTTAGGGTAATTTTATTTAAAAGCGGGTACTATCGAGTTGAAAAGTTTTGTTTTTAGAAATATTATGTTGGAGGTATTGAATATAACTAGAAGTTATTCTGATTACGAATATCTCTGATGAAGAAATTATATTATGTTGGCGCTATGCCGTTTAAAAGACTTCGACTTTGTAAAAATAACTGTCGTTATATCCCCTATATAGTCGTGTGCTTTTAGCACATGCTTGACTCTTCTATAGATGAAAAGATAACAGAGTTATCAACAACAAAAAACATAATTGTCTACATTATTTTTATTTTTTTCAAACTAAATTTGTAGAATAATTTGTTCTTATAAAATTGATAGAATTTATTTTTTAATGTTTAATTTTACAAATTTATGGGGGAAAATACTAATTACTTTTTTATTGATACTTCTGTTATATTTTTACCTACAGAAAAAAATTGTATTCCATGAAAAGGGGATTGTTTTGTGTTAATGGTTTTGAAGATATGTCATGAAACATTTTAAGCTTCTCCATTTTGAAAATGTACAATAAAGTCTCGATTTTCTTGTATACTGGTTAAAGGATATATAAATAACACCGAATTTGCTCTCATTATCTTAACTACTTCCAAAGATGTGATATTTTATGTTAATACATTTTTTCTTTATTTGTAGCTCTAAAATCAGCTCCTGTAATATAGCCGCGTAACTTTGAATCACCCTGTATATATATCAATGATTAAACAAAAACATATTATGTTAAATAATAAACTTTTCTAATAATTTCTCTTCTCGCAGTCTTGAAATATCACGACCCTAACTGTATCACAACCTCAATACAGAAAGGCTTAAGGCTTTCTTTGAACTCGTAACTTAGGCCTCATGGTGTCGAGAGATATGATCAACTCGTCGTAAGTAAAGGGCTTTATAAAAAGTGGGAAGGGCTTTATTGGACTTTGGGGAGTCATGGTAATATCAAGCGACAGTGTAATGATTTAGAGGTTTGTTTTTGATAATACCCCTCGGCGCCAGAACACACTTTCTTTACCTAATATTCAACTTAATACTTTGAATTACTGCCCCTATATTGTCAGATCCGTTATTGAGAAACCAAAAAAAGCCCTCGTAAAATTATTTTATGTTTCAAAAGTTTAGCGTGAAAAAAAGAGTTTTTAAATGTTTGATTGTAAACAACAGATAGTGTTGACTGTATGCTTGAATAGAAATTATGACGCCAAGTTTTACAAATTGTTGACTGGATTTAATTTTATATTAATTTGGCTTCGAATAAGTCAAGTGTATTGATTTAAAAAAGTATTAAATATGTTAGATTAAAAAATATATATATTTAATAATAAAATAGTTAAATTTTATTGAATTAATTTTTCGTTTTAGAAAATTTTGATATTGAAAGCTAAATATTCATATAATTAATGTTTAGAACGTTCTGAACTTTTTCTATTCTATAAATTTTAGATTACTGATAATTAATTTAGTAGTTATTATATCTATTATTTACTTATAAGCAGTCAAAATTTTAGCCGCAAGGAAGGGTGGGGACAATAATTTTTTTTTTGATATTTATAAACATTAGCATTTAAGCTTTCACTTATTGTAAACTAAATATTATATTTTAAAATATACAATATTTCAAAGAACGTTCAGCGAATTGATTTGATTAACAAGTAAAATAGCTCAAGGTGGTAAAAACGGACCTTTTATAAGTTTGAAATGTGATTTAACTTTGATCTAGAGGTTTTTTTAATTATTAAAATTTTGGACAGTAACCCCTTCTACTGAAACACAAACATACAGTCACATAATAGACCCAATATAACAAATTGGATGCCATTGTCCCATAAATGCAGGTTTCAAAATTTTCAAATAAAAAATCTCGACCGTAAAGCTGTTATAAAATACCTAAACCCAAAAATCGCGTACACAGGTTTCGTTCAAATTTTAGTATTATGTGCAAATAAATTAGCAAACCATTTTGCATAGTCTCAAGGACAAGGGAATTAAGTTTAATAAAAAATGCTAAAAAAGTGAATGTATTTACTCTATTTCGGTATAATAGAATTAATTCTTTGAAGTATTTATGGAAACCCTTCTACACCAAGGTCTTTTCCTTCTTTACTTACTACATCTAACCTAACCTCACTTAATTTAACAACACCTGACCTAACCTGACCTAGCCTAATCTAACATAACCTAACCTGACATCACCAAACTTAATCTGACCTAACCTAACCTAACCTTTTTTTCCAAGGTGAGGGTGGAAAGCTCTTTCAACCGACTTCAGGTTACCGTGCCCCCCCCCCAGGTATGGAACTCACTCACTTCCAAAAAACCCACATTTTATTCAAAAGTTACACCTGTGATCGTTTAGCAAAACATTACTTTAAGCGTAGCCTCTTACTCTCTTTCTACATCAAACGGTTTACTGTATCTTTTTGTCTGAGGATGGAAGTGACATACTTCGACACCGCAAGTTGTACCTACTATACAGCATATCTGAAATTAAATTCCTAGCGTCGATCATTAAACCAAATTCTTTCCCACCTCAGGCAGTGGGAGACGGTATGTTCTACTTATATCTCTCTCTTCACAGTAGCAGCATTTTGAATTGTCCCTAGAAATTTGCATGATCGGTTAGAACCTGAAATGGATAGTAATGTATTTCACCGTGTCTCCTCTTCAGCCGTACATGTAGATTGGGCATCAGGTTTCTGGTCCTGTTAGAGCCAGCATCTAACTCCATTCATCTCACCTGTTATTTCTCAATTCTCTTTTGTCTGTTATCTTTGTAGTGCCAACCCTTAGCCAGTCCTGCATTTTCTTTTTTATTAGTAGATCTAATGGGGGAACTTCCGTCAAAACACCCGCAGCAGCTGCCCCAACCGTCCTATATGCACAGATCGTCTTAGACCCAATCTTCCGCTGTACTATTGTGAACAATCCTCTGTAAATTGCATGTCTCAGTACCCACTTCCATTAGGGCCGCGTGTAACACTATAGATTGTATATAAAAACGTTCCTATTACTGGCACAAGGATCATCAACATTTCTGAGTACACGCTACGATGCCCTCACCACTTTCTCAGCTCTCATTGCAATATTGTTTACATGTGTCAAACTTAACCTAACCTAACTTAAAATTAGAAATAAATGAACAGTAATTAAATAATAAAGAAAATTACTTTTTATTCTCTCGTATAAAGTATTTTATTACTTTTTATTTTTTGTATAGTTGTTTGAGAAAGTAAGTACGGTACTAAGTTTTGTACACGTTATTATTTACGATAACAAACAGTTCAATTAAAAAATGTGTAACTAAAATTATATTATAAAATTAGATTATATGACTAGTAACAGAGATTTTACCTGATTTATTGTAGTAAGAAAGCCATCCACCTTAAAACTACATCTAAATTTTGTTTAAAATAACATTCTTTGGAATGCTTGTATAAAAAGTATTAAAGTCTCTCGGATGACAGAACACGTGATAAGACCGTTTTCAAGAGCCTTAGATAGCGGGAATGACATATAAATGTTAACGTTCAGGAAGGCATTGGCTTCGGAGTAACGAGGGATAAATGAGACACTGAGATACGCCACTGCCATGTAGATATAAAGCGGGATTTGACACAAATACTAACACCAGAGAATTGATAAACTTATATACAGGATGTTCGAAAAATGTGGGGCAATAATTTACATAGTGATTTCTTGGGTCAAAATAAACAAAAAAGTTTATATAGACATATGTCCTATCTCGATTCGTTTAGCGTCTGTCTGTCTGTGTGTGTTTTTTACAAAATAATTCATAACTCTTTAACGGTTTTAGTTAAAGCTATGAGATTTTGCAAACATGTTTATCTTATTGGCCACTATCTTTGTGCAAAATATGAATAAAAAATCTTTAACCGTTTCAAAATGGCGGCTATTTTAAGTATTTGACGGCAAATTTCATGAAAACCGTTAATTTTACAAAAAAATTGCAAGATACATAAAATGTAGTAAGTTTTATGGAGATTCCAACGATATCTTATTAAGCTTATTTTGGACGAAGAATAACAGAGAAATTAATTTCTTCCTTGCTATACCTACAGTTTTCTCCATTTAAACAATGTTAAAACTGTAACAAATGTCATAAAATCACAAAAGTTGTGTTTCTGTAAAAAGTGTTCACTTTATACATGTTTTAAAATAAAATAATATTTATTTATTGATAATTTGTGCAGAATCTCAACGCTGTAACTCAAACCGTTAAGGAGTTATGAATTATTTGGAAAAAATATATATATACAGACAGACAGACGCTAAACGAATCGAGATAGGACATATGTCTATATAAACTTTTTGCCTATTTTGACCCAAGGAATCACTACGTAAATTATTGCCCGACATTTTTTGAACACCCTGTATAAGCGATGTATTTACTTTCCAATTACACAGCAAGAAAAGTGTTATTATGAGTGTGCCAAAATATTGATTTTTGGTTTTGTTTTACGGTTTTCACCTACTACGCACAGATTTAGTCCATTTTTAATGAAGTGCCTGTTTCTCATGAACGGGTATCATGATTGTTTGTAGCCTATAATTTTTAAGTTTGATGAAGAATTTATGTCTTTATAGAGTAATTAGATTTTAGATCAAATCGTTATTGTCCCATCAAGGAATTACTATAATAATTAAAAGTGTTGCGTCACGAGGCATTTGTTTCATTCAAAACAAACACACGGCATAGATAAACAAGCATCCAAGGCAAGCATACAATATAGGTAGCTAAGCATTTTTTTTATTTCATAGTAATAACAATTTTACATACATTGATGGATATTATACAAAAAAAAGAAAATATATAACTATAAAAAAAAAAAAAAAAAAAAAAAAAAAAAAAAAAAAAACATACTTAATATCATTCATCGATGTTTACAGCTCCTTACAGTAAGTGGGAAATTCTTCTGTATGTCGAAATTTTCTTCTTTCCATCGATAGGTCACAAGATAGTGGTTGCCATTACAAAAGATAATGTACTCGCTTTTTACCCGCATTTAAAAAGAAAGGCAAGATTTCAACCCCTTCATGTCACGAATGTAAGTACAGCGGAAGTCTTCTGTGGATATCTTTAGTAGTTTAGATTTTAGCCAGGTGTATCCGAACTTATTTTACACTCTGTATAAAGATCTTAAGGGCACGTACATATAAGGATCTTCAGATAGGATCTTCAAGAATGGTCATAAAGGATCTTCATTGCTTGAACACAAAAGGATCTTCACAAAAGACCCTAAGATGGTTTAACTACGCGAATTTTACCTGCTGCAAAGTGAATAATAACTGGTTGAATAAATTAAGTTGAACAATTCACAAGTCTTTCAATTTTGCCAAGTCGTTGTCTCGACTATAAATTTGCTTTTCATCAATAATAAAAGAAATTTAAAATAAAAATATTAATAAAAGAAGAAAACCAGTCTCAAACAGAAATGACAAGAATGATTTAATTAAAAGAAATCTCTAAAGTTATTACTGTCGTTAAAATCCTTATATAAATAACAGTCAGTTAACATTACCTCGAAGTTATATTGGGCACACAGCCTGGAGCAAATTTTATGTTGACCTAACCTTAAAAATTCATTTATTTTACGACAAAACTTGTCTGCAAAACAGGTTGGTAAATAAAGACTCTCTTATTTAAATCATTTCAAAGAACATATAGAGATATGATGGGTTTCCTTTGTGTTCGGTCTTCTTAAGATATTAGATCAGGTTTTAAAGTTGTTGAAGTATTGCCTAAACTAGAAATGGAAAATTAAAGGAATGATGTATTTCTACATATTTACTTGTTAGGATGACTCATTACCAGAGGGATAAACGATTTAGCAAGACGATCCTTACAAGTAGGATGTGTGATAATCCTACATTAAAAAATAAACAATTATTTTAAAAATTTAAATAGTATAAATTTATATAAATATATAATTCAGAAGCAGTCCAACCATTAAACAGTATCAATATTATTTTTTAGTTAGGACCGCTTCGTGATGTGGTGTATTATATAGAATTTAAATTGATTATAGAGTTACTAATGTATACACAATTGAGGATGACGTTTTTTGTCCTCTTCTCAACTCTTAGTACAATACAGAGTAACAAGACGTCTGTAGTCAATATTATTTCGTTATTTTGACAGCCAAGCTATATTTTATAGCAACTTCTAACAGTTTCGTGATATACATTGTGTGTATGTAAATAAGTCAATGTAATAGTGATTGTACGATTAATTAAATTACGTTAAAGGCTGATTATTTTAGTGAAGAAAGTGAGAGAAATTGTGCAATAGATCGCTTATAAAACTCCCCTGAAAAAGTTCTGTTTTATGTAGATGTATTATCTTACACTATTATTTATAATGTATTTTAGTCGTGTAAGTTATATCATTTCATTTCGACGATATCCTGCATCCTGCACGTTTTAAAATCCACAGATTGTCTATTTTAGAAATTCCTTAACAATTAAAATTAATAGAAATTTAATTCTTCATTTTTAGAATATTAATTTTTTTTGTTAACAAAACTCGATTTATTTTTCGATATAATCTTCTTTTAGGTTGATACACCTTTTTTTGCAACTTTTTTAAGTGTCCCAAAATATTACAATTTATTGAACTCCGCAAAATAGGCGATTATTTTAGTGATGACATCCTCATTTTCTACCGATCAATTTCTTTCCGTTTCTACGCAAAGAGTAAAAAATCGCAAAGGATGAGGAAACAGTGCTTCAAGCAATTCGAAAATTTTGTCCAGGAGAACTGGTGCATTGTCGTGGCAGTAGATGATATTTTTCTCCACCTAATGGGAACGCTTTTTCATTAAATCGCTGTGAAATTGATCTAATAAACAAACATATTATTGTTCTGTGATTGTATACTAACCCTTTACGTAGATGAAGATTATACCAAGGGAATTTCTAAAAACTGTAGTTTTGACCATTCCCACTAACGAAACTGTTTGGAGAATGTTCCAGGAAAATATGTACTGTTTTAACTGTTCTTTAGTTTCTGGAATGTAGCTCCATGTTTCGTTAACAGCTACATTACGCTTCAAAAACTCACTTAGACTGACTTTAAAATATCCAAACAGATCAATTAACTTGTTTTCTACTACAGTAAAGACACTCATACTTATCCTCTTTCGAATCTTTTTTACAATTTTTTATTTTTTAATATAATATATTTTAGAGTCATTAGATAAAACCTACGGATGATTTTATAACTAATAAGATGACAAACGTTTGAGGTTGAGTTTGATATTTAAGCGCCATTTTGATCAAAATCACGGACCTATCGAACAGTCCTCATACTTTTTAAAGCAAAAACATGAGATTTTCTTATGTAAATATTGCTTCTAAACATGTTTTACTAATAAATATGCAATATTAAATTATTGCCATTAAATAAAATTTTCATTAATTTCATTCTGAAGCTAGACATGCTGTTGTAACTTTTGGTTTCTACACTATATAGCTCCATTTCCATCTGTCTTTGACACCTCTCTAGTAGTTCTTTACCCCCATACTCTCTCTCTCTCTCTCTCTCTCTCTCTCTCTCTCTCTCTCTCTCTCTCTCTCTCTCCCTCTCTGTCTCTGTCTCCCCTCCCTCCCTCTCTCTCTCTCTCTCTCTCTCTCTCTCTCTCTCTCTCTCTCTCTCTCTCTCTCTCTCTCTCTCTCTCTCTCTCTCTCTCTCCTCTCTCTCTCCCCCTCTCTGTCTCTGTCTCCCCCTCCATCTCTCTCTCTCTCTCTCTCTCTCTCTCTCTCTCTCTCCTCTCTCTCTCTCTCTCTCTCTCTCTCTCTCTCTCTCTCTCTCTCTCTCTCTCTCTCTCTCTCTCTCTCTCTCTCTCTCTCTCTCTCTCTCTCTCTCTCTCTCTCTCTCTCTCTCTCTCAATTGATCGACATCAACGACCTTCGTACTTTGAAAAACGTCAAGACTCCTTACGAAATGCCGCTTCTAAGAATAATTTAATAATTAAAATATGTAATAATTTATTATGAATAAAAATACAAAATCTCCTATAAATGAAGCCATTGTTTCTGTTCATAACATTAGATTTATGGCCATTGTCTGATATCGAATATATTTCATTTCCGGCAGTTGTGCTAAAGTTAGTAATTTATTTGTTATCTCGACGCAGGACACTTGAACTCGCCGTAAGAAGCTGATTTATTGCGTTTTTCTTCGTGAGAAAATTTTGTCCAAGCGAAGTTTTGATTTGTAGCTTTTAGAGTGCATTAATTGTGATATGACTCAGCTTTACTGTGGACAAAATATATTCGATCTATTGTTAATGTTTTTATTAGTCTTTTATATTTCAATTGTAATAACTGGTATATAAAAATATATATCTTGTTT